>OW121803.1:2332500-2856389 GCA_933228885.1 Leistus spinibarbis
AAATTTACTTTCGGTAGTGGTCGGGCTTGATCGTGCATCTTCGTTTGCCTCCGGATGTTCGGCTACATTCGCTATAGCGCATTAGTTTTAAAACTCATCCGTTACAAGTGCAATATACATTGTATAGACTGTGAAACTAAACTAAAAAAAACACGACGAGGATTATCAATTCAACTAGCTTTATGTGTTAAATTATTTTATAAAAATTACATTTAATTTTAATATTTAAAATGAATTAATAAAATTTTATATACAAATATACTGACACCAATTAATAATCTGGGTTATGATTAAAAGAAATTTTAATTATTGCCTTCTACAATATTTTACCTTTTGAAGATCACATAATAATCAGATAAGTATAATATTTTGAATTTGTTAATCATACATTAAAAAAAAACTATCTAAAAATATGTTGAGGTTATGATTTATAAATTTAAATAAAAACTAAGCGCGCGTGATATTTGGCGCATGCGCACAGAGCGTGAGCAAATCTCTCATCACGCGAGTAAAGATCACCGAAAAGTTCACGTGAGTTCTGACGGGTTAACAAATAAGTAGTTTATGGTTCACAATATGAAGAAAGTTTATCATGTTTAAGCATTTTGACCGTCCTGAAACGAATGTGACGTCTGTGTGTCTGTGTGAATTCAATTCCAAAGTTTTAGGGACTCTAAAGGTTTGGAATTGAATTCCTGTCCAGTTCAGCATGCACCTATGCTTGTTGATTTGATTGTCTTAGATTCATAAGTATATATGATTGTTTTTAGTATATTTGGAACAGTATGAAACTGGTCTACCCGATCATGGTAATGCATTAAAAAGTTCATTTTTGGACGTTACCATGTTTACAATATCCGCTGTCGTCCAACAAGGGGACCCATGTGAACCTAGGAGCGGGACAGGGAAGATAATTATGATTATCGCATTCTTTTCACTTATGTTCTTATATGTATCATATTCTGCGAATATAGTCGCTTTATTGCAATCATCATCTGATGATATCAATACACTAGAAGACCTATTGGAGTCCAGACTAGAATGTGGAGCGGACACAGTCCTTTATCACCGATACTATTTCGAGGTTTGTATTTTTTACTTCCTTTTACGAAGTAATAAGTATTCCTGAAAAATGTCTAACTCGATATTTCAATGGATGTAACACTCCCTGAATCGGATAATCCTGGCTTTAATTACAAAAATATCTGGAGTGGCCTACACTCCACTTTCTTTTACATAGTTTTCAATAGATAGATATTAATATACATATATATTCTATACAAACTATCTACATATATATATATATATATATATATATATATATATATATATATATATATATATATATATATATATATATATATCTCAAACAAACGGTCAAACTAACCAATACTCTACAGGAATACTCTGAAATGTTTATTTTGTTTTCCTGGCAAAAACAGGCGCAGATCATAATTATTATTATTAAGTGATAACAAAATCTTTTGCTGACCAATATAAAATGAAAATGCAAATTAAATTACTATAACTTAATAATAACTGGATAATTATACCAATTTATAATGGATCTGTATTTGAAGTACTTATCGTATTCACTCTTAAACTCCACAGTAAAACTCTGAAATTGTTATTTCATTATGTTAGCAAATATATAATATAAATTGATTCTATAATAATTTACCTGATACAATTTATTCTAATAAGAAATCAATATTTTAAATATTAATTCATACAGTTAACTGTCAATGTAATGCTTGTTTGTTTTCAATAAACAAGAAACAAATGATGTAACTCATGGTTGATCCGATTTAAAAATAATAAAATTTGTCACAAGTGTGGGCATCACTATGGCAACGTAAATAAGATATTTGAGATTTTTCGTAGCAGTTATCTCATAACTGGTACAATTTATGAAGACATTTTTTAAACAAAAGTTGTGCGAAATATTATTATCTTTCATTATGAACATAACTATTTTTGCCATAAGTGCAGCTGTTCTAGTGTTACTGGAGATAGAACAAAAAATGTATAGAGTAAACATGCACTTCGGATTTGAATATTCTTTTCAAAATAGGAGGTGCACATCTAGGGCATATACAAGTCCAAATTTCATGTAGTTAGCTTCAGCGGTTTCGGCTCGACGTTGATGGATCAGTCAATCAGTCAGGACATGTTCTTTTATTATAGAAGATTTAGTGAAAATTATGAATAAGTCGAGTGAAGGGCACTCTAAATGGTTAACTACATAAAATATGGAATATTTACAGAGGGCTACAGAACCAACCCGAAAAGCACTCTACCAGCGAAAAGTTGCTCCTCCAGGTCAAAAGGAGAATTTTATGAATGTCTATGAGGGAGTGAAACGTATTCGAGCTGGATTCTTTGCATTCCATATGGAATCCGGTGCTGGATACAAAGTTATAGAAGATACATTTTATGAACACGAAAAATGTGGATTGAAAGAAATCAAATACGTGAATATCGATAATGGATTTTATTCCATCAAAAAAAATAGCTCTTACAACAAGATTATTAAATTGGGGTAAGCACAATTTCTAGGTAGTTTCTGGTACAGTTTTAATTTCTAGTATTTTATGATCCAGGTTACGAAAGCTCTATGAAAGTGGGATACAGAATGCCGAAACTCTGCGACTCTATACGAAGAAACCCGTTTGTAAAACATCTGGAGCGAATTTCGTGTCAGTCGGTCTAATAGACTCGTATCCAGCGTTTCTATGCTTAATTGTTGGAATAGCTTTGACATTGGTTTTATTTCTATTAGAAGTGATTACTGCTAAATATGGCATTGGGGCTTTTCGTGCTTAATTAACCTTTGTTAGATGAACCAATGAAGTTGTCTGCCTTTAGGATTATATTATACTTTTAGTTGTATTTTAAAATTAGGTCACGACTCAGTGAAAGTCTCAAATAGTCCCTTATAAGGCAAACTAATGGCACAAGCATACTTAACTATTGCTAATTTATGTAAAATTTCGTTTATTATTCAATAAAGAAACAAGCCTACAAGGTTTTAGGAGTTTGCACATTTATTTTTAGCTCCCCGTTCGAAGTACCGAAGAAGCTAAAGCAATCGGTTGTGTGTCTGTAGCATTCTCGGATCAAAAAGTATTTGTCTCTTCGCCCAGAACCCAAAATACGATATATATATATATATATATATATATATATATATATATATATATACATATAACTCACTCGTAAGACCAAATTTGTGCCCTCTATTCCTCTGAAGGAGGAGCGATTTAAACCAAATTTGCAATATATATTATTTGGTATCCTATTTGAATCTGTTCGTAGTTTGAATTTAATCGCCCGTATACTTCCCGAGTTATAGGGCCTCAAAATTCATTCGGTCGTATGTCTGTAGCATTCTCGGATCAAAACATTTCATTAACAAAAAGTGTTTGTCTCGTCGCCCTGAATCCAAAAATATATATAACTTATATACTTGGATGTTAGTCGTCGCTCGTAAGACCAAATTTGTGCCCTCTACTCCTCTGAAGGTACCGGAGCAATTCACACCAAATTTGTTACACATATTATTTAGCATTCCATTTGAATCCGCTCGCAGTTTAAATCCAATCGCCCGTACAATTCCCGATTTATATACAAATTCTAAGATATTTTATGCCTACAAGATTTTTATTTTCTTTTACAGAGTAATAAGTAAGTATTGTAATCATGAAAAATTTCGAACTCGAGATTTCAACAGATATACACGTTTTGACCTTCCATGAATCGAATGTGACTATTTTCGGAATGACGTCTGTCTGCCTGTGTGTGTTTGTGAACGCTCTAGGGCCTAAACTGTCGAACGTAAAATTATGAAACTGCAAACTTAAGAAAAACGATCAGGTCCATCTAGTTCGAAGTAAAGCCGCTCTGCTCTCGGCTATTTTAGATGGTGGCGCTACCATCGACTTTGAATGTTCAAACAACCAGTGTTAGAAATCATGCACGCACAGTATTAGAAATTAGCTATTTTTACGCTATAATCAAAGATATTCCATCGAATAATGACTGTTTATTGAATATAAAGGCATTACGGACACTAAGTTACACTTTTGGTCAAAGTTGTATTTCTTAATTACATAAAACTACTCAAAACCTATCATGATTAAACAAACCTCGATTACGCAAAAATCTACCTACTTTTTAAAGAAAAAAAAATATCAGTAAATTCGTAATTGCATAAATAATGCTTGGTAAAAATGATATTCTTTTTGTATTTACAGTTTCGGAGATAAAAAATGAAAACTATAATAAATGACCTATTATGGAGGTTTTTATCTCTGAAACTGTAAATACAAAAAGAATATAATTTTTTACCAGGCATTATTTATGCAATTACGAATTCACTGATATTTTGTTTTTTTTTTCTTTAAAAAGTAGGTAGGTTTTTTTTTTTCGAGCTTGATGTTTGACCTTAAGACTTGTATATGCCCTAGATGTGCACCTCCTAGTTTTGAAAAGAATATTCAAACCGGAAGTGCGCATGTTTACTCTATGCATTTTTTGTTCTATCTCCAATATCACTAGAACGGCTGCACTTACGGCTAAAATAGTTATGTTCATAATGAAAGATATTAATATTTCGCATAGCTTTTGTTTGAAACATTTCTTCAAAAAATTTACCAGTTGCGAGAAAAATGCTACGAAACATTATACATATGTTGTTTACGTTGCCATGGATTCGCATGTAGCTTATATAATCGGATTTGCTATTTTGACAGGAAAACAAAATAGACTCAATTAGATAAATGACATTGCAGGATATTTCTGTAGAGTATTGGCTAGTTTGACAGCTTGTTGGGGATATATATACATATATCTAGTGAAAACTGCGTAAAAAAAGTCGAGTGCAGTCACTCCAGATATTTTTAATATGGATATATTTTGTAAAAATTATTCAATGAATGACAGATTTAAAATATAAACAATATGCCATGTATTTAAACAATGAAATTAAGCATATTCGACGCAGAACCAAGCAAATATTTGAAGAATTCGAACGGAATTCGGCGAAAATTGTCGAAGTTTGACATACGGTGACCAATTTGGCACTGTGACCGGATACACATATTTCCGTATGTCAAACTTCGAGTATCTCAAGTAGCTGGGATCCGCACCGAATGCCAAATCGGCTTTAGACTACCCTAAAAGAAAAATGTTTCGTTATTGGACAATTTCGTCAAACGACATAATACAGCAAACCAATATCTAACCAAAGCATATGTTTTTTGCTGGTTGGCAACACTGGCCCTAGAAACTTTAACTTGAGATGTTCTAACTTGAGCGCGTTTATAAGAAATATACTTAACCTGAGAAAACAAGACGATTATCTCTGCACGACCTATTATTTATAAACAAACATAATTTATAATCTCATAATGTCTGTCGAAAATTTCAAAGAATTTGATTTCGATAAAATTTGTCGAACATGTTTATCAAGTGGAAGAGAAATGATATCAATATTCGATTGCACTTTAACAAATAGGTGTTTAAGTGAAATGTTAATGTTATACACAACAGTAAATGTGAGTTAATTAAATAGTAAACAGTATTAGTTTCGAAAACTCGCTCTTTCGACTTCAGTTGCTACATGTCGGTAAAGTTATCCACAGTTTTCTACAGCATACAATTTTTGTTGCCAACATAAAAAACTAAAAATCCCCTAGATTTTTATTTCGCTTAATACGTAGTATTAAGACCTCAATTGTGTTTCATTTTGTGTAGAATATCAATAATTAGCTATATATAAGCAAAAACTGTAGAAATATGTTCAGGAATTATGAATTATTATCATTAAAAACCCCCGGCTCATACGAACAAACAGCACGTCGTCCGACGTTTCCCTGATTTACAAAAAATCTAAATGTCTAAGAAACAAGGGAAAACTGTTTTTGTAATCTACACACTAACACCTTTCAGAAAATGTATAAAACATATGAATTTACTTAGTGCATGCATTAAAAAAATAACATTTTAAAATGGAATTGGCTACTTGCTACATCTTCTTAATTTGTATGAAAATCTACACAGTCCTTATGCAAATGTGATACATCATCTTAATCAGTGTACTTTTGGCTATCATTTAAGATATAATACATAGAAATCGAATGAGTGTACTCAACGTACATTCATTATATTCAAAATGGTGCACCAGCGACTATAGATATTTCCCCAATTTACAAAAAAAATAAATGTCTAAGAAACAATTGAGAACTGTTTTTGTAATCTACACACTCACACCTTTCAGAAAATGTATAAAACATATAAATTTACTTAAACTAAATAAAAATCTAGGGGATTTTTAGTTTTTTATGTTGGCAACAAAAATTGTATGCTATAGAAAACTGGATAACTTTATCGACATGTAGCTACTGCCTTCAATAGCCTGAAAAAGTGAGCGCGTCACATCCGTTTATTTCAGCCCGCGAAATACGAAAATTGGTCCGCTCAACGCGTGATCCTGGGTTATTCTTATGGGACTACTACTTTAGGCCGAAATTCTCTTATGTGTTAAGTTATTGAAAATTTGAGAAATCTGATAGTGACAAATTTAAACAGCTTCTATATAATGTCGATAACATTGGGGAACATGTTTAATAAGTGTGCATTTCTAACAACAAACAAACACGACAGAACAGAAAGTAACTGAGTCAGCGCCATGACAGTTCGTTTTGACAACCGAAACGAGCCGAAATCAGCCGAAACCTGTTCGGCAAGTCAGACATTTTGAATGGACGAATCAGAGAGCCAGTTTCGGTAATACAATTGCGCATTGCATTACCGATGCAAGTTATGAAAGAATGAATTTACATTTATCATTAATTTAGAAATGCACACTTATTAAACATGTTCCTCAATGTTCCCGACATTATATTGAAGCTGTTTAAATTTGTCACTATCAGATTTCTCACATTTTCAATGATGTAACACATAAGAGAATGTCGGTTATCGGTGCGTCCCATAAGAATAACCCAGGGATGCGTGGACGCGTGAGTGTTGAGCAAATTCATTTTCGTATTTCGCGGGCGGATGTGACATGGTCACTTTTTTCGTCTATTGAACTAATCTTTAAAGAACTTGCTTGACAAATACATAGACATTGCCAAAGAATGTACATAAATTTATCATAAGACATTCATTGGAAATTGCATTGACATTTAAATAGAATAACAGTGGAATAGACATTGAACTCTATTCTGGAATTCATAGGAATAGACATCTATGTCTGCGATTATTTTTCTACTAAGGTCACCCGTGGGCACCATGTGCCCATATGGTATACATAACATAGGTCAGTTTTGACTGATGGCGAATTTTCATGTAATTTAATAATAATTACACCGTTTTTCTTCAGTTTGTAACGTTTGACTTTAATAGTAATACAAATTTCCACATCGCAAATAATAATAAAGAAAAAATCGACTCCTTTTTTTGAACGCTATTTTGTTTTTAAATCACAATGCTGAGATTAACTAAACGATCGCTTATCATGCATTGTGTAACATCCGATAAATTTAAACTAAGATTTATTTAAACTAAGTTTTGTTAAACTTTGATTTTAACCTTGTATGGTGCATAAGTGTTGTATCATTTAGACAGTTTCCTTAATTGTATTATTACACAAAAAATAGGATTATAAATTTACTTACGATTGCTGTTTATTATTTGAATCGATTATTCAAAAAATATGTATTACAAACCCTTTTTACACAACATTTTTAATGATTTGACATTTGATTCATTGTTTTTGAATTTAATAATCAGTCTAGATTCTGAATTTTGCAGTATTAAACTGCTGCAGTGTCACAACGGCAGTTTTAAAAGTGATAATTAGTTATATGCTAAAATACAATGGATTGTGCCATCAAAAATAAAAGAATAAAATTGCCAACCAACCATGTTTCTAAATATATTTGAATTATCTCTTCAAGATTTTATTTCTCTAATAATCAGTATTATAAATTTACTTACTTGCAGTTATTATAATTAGACCAACTATAGAATCTTACCGCAACTCATATTTTCAAAAATCACTGCTTTTGGCTATTTTGATGTGAAAATATTAACTATGAATTAAAATAAATGGACGGAAACACGTATTTGCTAAAAATATATGCAAATTAGGCAATAATATGCACTTATTTCATATTAAATACTTAAAAATTGAATAATAACATGTTACTCCCCTTAAACTTAAGATTTACAATTCAAACAATGTTTCCGTAACTCGTGCGTCACTAATTCATATTGAAATACTGTTTTTGACGATCACGTGGTAGCACTTTCATTTATATTTGTTCTTTGGTCGGTCATTTTAACATAAATGCTTAAAATAGCGACATTCACAAACTTCAAATTAGAATAAATAAAACTGAATTTTATTAACTAACTAAATTATTTATATTTCTCATTGACATACAATATCAATATAAGTGTAAAGTACACAACACACTAAATACACTTCAAATCATCAAATTAATTGTAGATTTATCACAAAAACTTTTTTGACATTTCATTCTACACATACATACATACATTTCTGGGTAATGATATTCATTTTCTCTAAGGTAGTCTCGATTGTGAAATCAAAGATGATCTTAGATATACTACTTAATTTGAAATTCAATATAATTTATGATTTTAAGATTTGTTGAGCGGCCATTAGTCAAATTATTATTAGGAAAACTACGTATTAGAAAATTGAGTAAACGCAATTCCTTTTTTTATTTTTTCTAGTTTTACGTAAACAACAGGCCTTCACAAATATGTTACGATTGCGTCTGTGACTTAATCCATGCCTATAAATTTGCAATAAAATGCAAGGACTCAGACGAAAAACTGCAACTATATTTGAAAAATATCAATAATCAAAAAATGAATTTACCCAAACATGAAGTAGATTACGTTACTAATATTATTCAACATTTACCCGATGATAACAAAAACAATGTAAATGAGTTTGCTTATAAAATAAGTAAATCACCAAAACATTCAATTCCGATTGGTAATGACGATCATATGCTAACTAATACAACATTCGAAAATAACAGCGACATAAAAATGATTCTGAGGGATTCACTTGAAATCAATAACCTATCGGTAGAACTAGGTTCTCACCTGAAAAATGAATCATTGATTGATCAAACATCAACATCAGCAAGTCCGAAATGTGAGGATAGCAGCGAAACGAGAATTGAGGGAAACTTTGATAATTCATCTTCAAAAGAAACTGGTATACCTCGAAATGTTTTTAATTCTTTCGTATTGTTAAAGAGATGTGATGAATTTATAAACAGTAAAGTAATATCATATCAGAAGAACACGAACATTAAACGAATTCAATGTAGAATTTGTGAGAAAACTTTTAAACGAAAAGATCACTTAAGACGCCATTTTAAGAACATTCATGAAAAAAAGGAATCAAAATGTACCATTTGTGAGGAATCTTTCAAAAGTAAATATGCTCTGTCACGTCATATGAATGAACATGTAAAAGAGAAACCGAAATGTACTGTTTGTAAGAAATCATTCAGTAGCAAGGCTAACCTATCACGGCATATGAATGTACATACAAGGAAAACTATTTTTTATACATGTAATATTTGCGAGGGGAAATTTAAAAATTTGAGTAATTTGAACTTTCATATGCGTAAGCACGCTCGTATAATTATGCAATCAAATGCCGAAGATATATTTATTGAAATAGAACATCAAGATGACAAACACTCGGATAGTGTGGCTTCTCAAAATAAAACTTAAAAAAACTGGCAAAATAATCTATTAAAAGCTGAAGATTGTCAAAGAGATTGCTTAAGAGGGCATTCACCTTTTGAGCACAAAAAAAAAGCTGTTTTTTAACATTTTTTTTCTCTGGGTACGTTTGAGATATTCGCATGCGGTTTTCTGTATCGTATTTATTCAACTTTTCTCTTTCATAAGGTATTTTTTAAAGTCGGGTACGTTTAGCCCCGGCGAAGATGTCCAGGTCCAAAGTAGGCAGCTCAATTTAGGCGCGCGGTAGCATAACTCTGGTCCCAGTTGTTTGAAAAAAAAAAAAAAGGTTTTAAAGTATATTAAATTGTCTAGGAATTGATCCTCGGGTGGTCCATTTGGACCATAATTAGCAAAATGGCGACCATCGTACGAAAAAAGTTATGTTTTGCCACTTTTTTTCTCCTTTGGGCCTTTAAAAATATTAACAACTGTCGGACACACATCGTCGAGGATCAACTTCTAGAGAATTTTATTACCTTTAAGATGCACTTATCGAGAGTTAAATCGGTTAATTTGTTGTCGAAATATTCTACCGCGCGACTTAAAAAATATGGTTTCGAGAAAAACGCGTTTAAAGTTTCAGCTTCAGACTGACGCGCGCGAAAACGCCGTGCTTGAGCAAAAACATTGTTTTGTTTAAATCGCAATTTCACATATTTCCAACTTGAATTTTAAAAAACGTTTTCAGAGACTTATAGTCAACACTTCAAAGTGTCCTATTCTGCAAAAAAAAATATATCGATTTTTTGAATCCGCAAAAGGTGAATGCCCCCTTAATGCTTGAAAGCGAATAATTGAATACTGATATTAAGGAAAATTTACAATCAAATATGTTGATAATTATTACAAAATAATTTATAACTAACCAATGTTAATAAATCCTATCGTACTTTGTAATATCTCGAGTTAAAAATTAAAAAATCATTTAACAGTTGAGTGGAAAAATCCAGAATGATATTAAAATAATTGAAGCACAGTTCGTACGTAATGTTATTAAATATAAATGTAACGTAAGGCGTATTTTATTTATCTAACATACAGAAAAATAAAGTATGTGTTATAGAGGTAAATTTTATAACTAATGTACATAACCAATGGAAGCACCGTAAAATAATATAGTGGTTACATAGTTACGTAACTGTGCTCTATATGTAATATCTATATTAAGTAAAATATACAAGGGAGTTTACTGGGACCGGAAGTGCATGCTTATCCTGTATTTTTGTCCTTTCTCCAATGGCTGCATAAAACTAAATAAAAGAAAGTCTAATGCAGGCCACTTCTCCCTCTATTATTTATCAACCAATAATTATTATGATTAATCGCATTCCGATTCATTAGCTCCCCGTACAGAATGTACAAAAGTAATCGGTCATGCGTCTGTAACATGCTCGGATCGAAAAAAATCGTAAGAAAAAGTTCTTATATTTTCGCCCTGAATCCAAAAATATATATAACTCATATACTTGGATGTATCTCGCTCACTCGGTCGGTCGTAAGACCTGAGTTTGTGCAACTCCTCTGAAGGTACCGGGCCCATTTTAATGAAACGCCCGTGAAGTTCCCGTCGCATTTAAAATCCAATTTTTAGTACAGGTCCGAAGTTATAGGGCCCCAAAATTTGAAACCCTACTAAATACTTTCTTAAGTCAACTTTTAAATTTTTTAGAATTTTTTACTAAAAATTCTAAGATATTTTATATCTTTAAAGTTTTTTCAAATTGTGAGCCCATAGGCTTAAAAAAATTATATAAATATATTTTGAAGTATATCAGACATTGAACGCCATCTATAAGTGAAACGAAGAAGTCATGTGACAGTAATTTTTTGGTTATATTTTCCAATATATAAACTATTTGCTTCTGTGTTTTAATTAATAAAATTAGGAAATGTTCATCAAATAATTTTCAATATTCTTGGCTAATCACGAAACGAACGATATTAACGCATATGTGCAATTTTAAATGTGGGGTTATGGAAATTAATACTGGTACAGGAATAAATAAATCTCGGGATCATAATTTGTAGGATTGGTTCAGTCGGATCTGTGAGTATAATGTCGATGATTAAACTCAGAAATGCATTTATTTCATATTAATAACCGAAGAAATGTTAACAAACATTCAAGACAACATAAACCAAATTTTAAAGACTCGTCGTATATTAATACATTATTGTATAAATCAAGAATTTAAATATGTTCCAAAAATGAATTGCTATCGCTAGTAGTTTTGTATTTATTGCCATTAGGTTCGCCGGAACGGCGAGCTGGTAGCACTTTATGTATATAATGTCAGTAAAGTTATCCAAAGTTTTCTCTAAGCACGATTTCTGTTACCAACCTAAAAATAACAAAATCCCCTTGATTGATTTTGGCGCTACTATTAAAACAAAATTACTTCCCATCATTTAAAAATAAGACAACCACAAACAGCGATTTTGTGTACAAACGGATTAATTACATTTTCGCTGTTTGTGGTTACGTTGTGGTTGTCTAATTTTTAAGTGATGGGAAGTAATTTTGTTTTAATAGTAGCGCGAAAATCATTCAAGGGGAACAGAAATCGTGACTGGAGAAAACTGTGGATAACTTTACTGACATCCCCGGCTACAACGCGAATAACTTTTTGGTCGTCCCTGGTATAATTGAATTGAGGGCACCCTCAGTGTTGCCAAATAAAAAGAATTTTTCATATTTAATTTGCAAATTGGACAAAAATTACAATTATTTAATAACAAATGATGTTTTGTAGTTATATTAATCAAATAAACCAATAGAATTTACTCTGATGAATATTCTTATTTGGATAATGTTGAATTGCTAACAGTTATGTGAAGATGATATGGTTTATTCAAGTGGTAACACTGCGTGACGCTAGAAACTTTTAAAATGATCTTCACCAGAATTATACCTAACCTGAGAAAGGACGTCTTCGCATTTATAAACAAGCGTAGATTTTAAGAGTGTGTTGATATTTGTCTTGCAAAATTCAGATATCATGTCTAACAAAAACTTCGAAGAGTTTGATTTCAATAAAGTTTGTCGAACATGTTTATCAAGTGGAGGAGAATTGATATCAATATTCGATTGTACTTCAACGAATTTGTGTTTAGGCGAAATGTTAACACAGTGCACATCAGTAAAAGTAAGTAATAATTAAAAAAAAACATCCACTAAATAAGGAACAAAAGTGAATTTATATAACCAGTAGCAACACTGTCAAAATGATGGTTTCAATTTTTCGCTGCGCATTGCCCGATTTCTTCACATTTTATTCATACTGCGATTATCTAATCTTTGATTAAAGATAATCAAAGTTTAGAAATATATTATAAAATCTAAGATTAGTTACTCTCGAACTTAAATTTGGCAATATTGGAATTGTAATTCGCAACTAACTTCACGAACTAAAAGCAGTGCATTTTATATATGTACTAGGATCACCCGTGGGCACCATGTGCCCATATGGTATACAGAACATAGGTCAGTTTTGACTGATGGCGAATTTTCATGTAATTTAATAATAATTACACGGTTTTTCTTCAGTTTGTATCGTTTGACTATAATAGTAATACAAATTTCCACATCACAAATAATCCTAAAGATTTTAGATCACAATGCTGAGATTAATTAATCGATCGCTTATCATGCACTGTGTAACATCCGATACATTTAAACTAAGTTTTGTTAAACTTTGGTCTTAACCTTGTATGGTGCAACTAGCCATAAGTGTTGTATCATTAAGACAGTTTCCATGATTGTATTATTACACAAAAAACAGGATTATAAATTTACTTACGATTGCTGTTTATTATTTGAATCGATTATTCAAAAAACATGTATTACAAACACTTTTTACACAACATTTTTAATGATTTTACATTTGATTCATTATTGTTTTTGAATTAAATAATCAGGCTAGATTCTGAATTTTGCAGTAATAAACTGCAGTGTGACTGCAGCTATAAAAGTAATAATTAGTTATATGCTAAAATATAATGGATTATGCCATCAAAAATAAAAAATAAAATTACCAACCAATCAAGTTTCTAAATATGTTTGAATTATCTCTTCAAGATTTTATTTCTCTAATAATCAGAATTATAAATTTACTTCCTTGCAGTTATTATAATTTGACCAACTATAGAATCTTACCGCAACTCATATTTTCAAAAATCACTGCTTTTGGCCATTTTGAAGTGAGAATATTAACTATGAATTAAAATAAATGGACGGAAACCCGTATTTGCTAAAAATATATGCAAATTAGGCAATAATATGCACTTAATTCATATTAAATACTTAAAAATTGAATAACAACATGTGACTCCCCTTAAACTTAAGATTTACAATTCAAACAATGTTTCCGTAACTCGTACGTCGCTAATGCACATTGAAATACTGTTTTTGACGCTCACGTGTGGTAGCACTTTTATTTATATTTGTTCTTTGGTTGGTCACTTTAACATAAATGCTTAAAATAGCGACATTCACAAACTTCAAATAAGAATAAATAAAACTGAATTTTATTAACTAACTAAATTATTTATATTTCTCATTGACATACAATATCAATATAATATAGCAGATGCCACTCTGTGTAAAGTACACAATACACTAAATACACTTCAAATCATTAAATTAATTGAAGATTTATCACAAAAACTTTTTTGACATTTCATTCTGACGTTTGATTCGTTTTTGTTTATTTCATAGCAGACTGAACTTCAGAAGAGTAGTGATTGTTTTATTTCAGTATAAACTATTTGATTATTTTTTATAACATTATTAACAGTCGCCATGGTGCAGAGGTAAGACTCTTGTCTTTCACCCTGGAGGTCGTGAGTTCGATTCCCGTCTATGCCAATTTGCATTTTTACAAAAAGAAAGCGTTCTATACATTCGCACTCATATATATATATTCACAAACATATACATCTGGGTGTTTATATTTATAATGGGTTATTTTATTTTTTTAAATAAATAAGATCGTTGTGAAATTTTTTCTATATGTACATATATATATATATATATATATATATATATATATATATATATATATATATATAAAAATACCTATATATAATAGAGAATGAACAAGAAGGGCAAGTGAAGGCCACTCCAGTTATTAGCTCGCCGTACGTAGTACCGAAGAGGCTAAAGCATTCGGTCGTGTGTCTGTAGCATTCTTGGATCAAAAAATTTCATTAAGAAAAAGTGTTCGTCTCGTCGCCCTGATTCCGAAAATGTATATAACTTATATACTTGGATGTTAGTCGTCGCTCGCTCGGTATCTCGTAAGACCAAATTTGTGCCCTCTACTCCTCTGAAGGTACCAGAGCGATTCACTCCAAATTTGGTACACATATTATTTGGCATCCCATTTGAATCCGTTCGCAGTTTAAATCCAATCGCCCGTATACTTCCCGAGTTATAGGGCCGCAAAATTTGGAGCCCCCCTTAATACTGCCCTTATAAAAATAATTGGAACACTTAAAGATTCTACTAAAAATTCTAAGATATTTTTTGTCTACAAGATTTTTTCATTTTATTAACCCAAAGCCCGAAAAAAATTATTAAATATTATAATTTTGAATTTCAAAATTTGAACAAAAATGTTTTTTTTTAATATAATCTTAAATTAAATGTAAGACTTTTTATATCTATAACATTTTTTCAATTAGTTAACCAAAAGGCCATAATAATTAAAAACCACTGCTCGCAACGCATATATTACTTATAAAGCGAGCTGGACGCATAGGTGCGTTTGTACCTAAGCTTGTTTTTAATTATTTTTAGTTTTACGTAAACAACATGCCTTCACAAATATGCCACGATTGCGTCCGTGGCTTATACCAATCCTACGAATTTGCAATAAAATGCAAGGAATCAGACGAGAAACTGCAGCTATATTTGAAAAATAAGTACAATCAAGAAATAAAACATGAAGTTGATTACGATTCCAATTCTATTCAACTTTTGCCTGAAGATAACGAAAATAATGAACCAATCGACTCGCCCACGTCTACTGGAATACGAAATAATGACTCATCAATAGAAACATGTATGCCACATAACTTATTCAATTCTTTCGTATTGTTAGAGAGATGCGATGAATCAGAATTGAGAAACCTGGCTCTACTAAATAGTGAAGCAATACCAAAATATAAAAGAATTGAAGAAAACTCTGTGAATACTAATAGTTTGCAAATTGTAAATAACACAAATCCAATTGATAATGCATCATCCAAAGAAACATGTATACCTCCTAATTGTTTCGTATTGTTAGAGAGATGTGATGAATCAGAATTAATTAATATGGTTCTGCCAAATAGTAAAGCAATACCAAATGATCAAAAAAGCACCGACATTAAACTAGAATGTACAATTTGTGAGGTTTTTTTTACTAGTAATGATCACTTTAAACGCCATATGAAATACGTTCATGAAAGAAAGAAACCAACATGTACGATTTGTGGGAAATTTTTCAACAGTAAATTTGATCTGTCACGTCATATGATTGTACATGTACAGCAAAGTTTATACTCATGTAATATATGCGGGGAACATTTTAAAGAAGAATGTAATTTTAGCGCTCATATGCTTAAGCACAACACCGAAGAACAATCTAGCAATGATCAAGATCAAGATGATGTGGTTCTTCAAAATAAGCTATCAAACGCTGACGATTGTCAAAATGATCGCTTGATCTTTGAACCATCGAATATTGATATTAAAGATTTTTTACAAATAAATATAGATGCAAATAGTAGCATATCAGATAATATATTATTAAATAATGTATGTAATACAAGCGAAAGTGATAGATCAAATATAGAAGAATGTGAAAGTGTTCGATCAGCGAATATAGACAGTCAAAATCCATCTAACTGTAAAATGTATGGAATACGAAAACGAAATCTTCGGGCCCAATTATATGTCAAATACAACGATGAAAGCTGTCGAAGTGAAACATCAAATAGTGATCAGTGTCAGAGCGCATTATCAAACTATACAGACTTTGAAAGTGAATCATCAAATGATGAAGATTATGAAGATTATCAAAATGAATATCCATTCGTAGACAATTATAATAGTAATGCATCAAATAATGAGATCTCTCAATGTAAACGTACAAATATTATAGACTGTCCAAGCGAACCATCAACAATTGAATATGTTCAATGTAATCAAATAAAAACGGAGGACACACAAAATGAACTATTAAGAAATATAGACTACAATACTGAAGATAATGAACGTAACCAATCGAACGATGATATCAAAATTGAACCACCATGTAATGAGAACGGTCAAACAGAAGGATCAAATACTGATAACTGCGAACGTGAGCAACAAAGCAAAGAAACGCACACCAATACCAAAAAACGTCACAAATGTCTTGTTTGCGCGCATCCATTCCGTAAACTCACCGATTTAACCGAACACATGAAAGTACACAATGGAAAAAATCCGTTCACATGCTCATTTTGTGGAAAAATATTTTTCTCACCACAGACTCTAAGAATCCATATGCAATCACATGATGACGATAAACCATACTCATGTACGAAATGTGATCTTAAATTTTCCTGTAAACAATATTTACATGCACATGAAAAGGTGCATATGGATGAAAAAAGACATAAATGTGAAGTCTGCAGTCGTTTATTCCGCAAAGCTGCTAACATGAGAATACATATAAAGATACATTCGGGTAAAAAAACAACATATTCCTGTTCAATATGTGAAAAATCATTCTTTAAAAAATCTAATTATGATGATCATATGTATATTCATAACACTAAAACAGAGTTTCCTTGTCCGATTTGCAACCGTTCTTTTAAAACTAAAGCACAGGTAACGACGCACTTGTACGTGCATTCTGGCGAAGATTCTATTTGTTCTGTTTGTGGCAAGAAATTCGCGTCTAAACAACATTTAAACGCGCATTTTGCAACGCATGCCGTAGAAAAATTATTTGCTTGCAAGATATGTGGTAATTCATATAAAACACAGCGAAACTTAGGGAACCATTTGAGAAGGGTGCATCCCAAAGGAGAGCTTGTTACATGTGCTATATGTAAGCGGTCATTTAAACATATTGAAATATTACATAAACATATGCGAACACATTCTGCGGAGAAACCACATCAATGTACATTCTGCGATAAATCGTTTCGATTAACTGAAAGTCTCAAGATACACATACGAACGCATACCAATGAAAGGCCGTATTCATGTAAAGTTTGCACTAAACCATTCAAATCACAGTCAAATTTACATCTTCATATGCGGACTCACAATGATGAAAGACGATATCCATGTGAACTTTGTGATTTTAAGTTTAAAATTAAACACCATTTAACAGCGCATATTGAGAGGAAGCATCCATAATTGAAGCACAGTGCTTAAGGGGGCATTCACCTTTTGCGGATTCAAAAAATCGATATATTTTTTTTTTGCAGAATAGGACACTGAAGTGTTGACTTTAAGTCTCTGAAGCCGTTTTTTGAAATTCGAGTTGGAAATATGTGAAATTGCGATTTAAACAAAACAATGTTTTTGCTCAAGCACGGCGTTTTCGCGCGCGTCAGTCTGAAGTTGAAACTTTAAACGCGTTTTTCTCGAAACCATATTTTTTAAGTCGCGCGGTAGAATATCTCGACAACAAAATAACCGATTTAACTCTCGATAAGTGCATCTTAAAGGTAATAAAATTCTCTAGGAGTTGATCCTCGACGAAGTGTGTCCGACAGTTGTTAATATTTTTTAAGGCCCGCCAAAGGAGAAAAAAAGTGGCAAAACATAACTTTTTTCGTACGATGGTCGCCATTTTGATAATTATGGTCCAAATGGACCACCCGAAGATCAATTCCTAGACAATTTAATATACTTTAAAACCCTTATTTCTTATTTTTTTTCAAACAACTGGGACCAGAGTTATGCTACCGCGCGCCTAAATTGAGCTGCCCACTTTGGACCTGGACATCTTCGCCGGGGCTGAACGTACCCGACTTTAAAAAATACCTTATGAAAGAGAAAAGTTAAATAAATACGATACAAAAAACCGCATGCGAATATCTCGAACGTACCCTGAGAAAAAAAAATGTTAAAAAACAGCTTTTTTTTTGTGCTCAAAAGGTGAATGCCCACTTAAGTACGAGAGCTGTCCGACAAGTACTTAGCCTCACCGGCCTATGGCGCCACTGTCGCAAGAGACATAACCTATTGTGTAGTACATTATCTTAGACGGCTACTGTTAAAATTTCAGCCGAATCGGACTCGTAGTTTTGTTTTGACCGCGTGTGAAAGCGGGAGTATCCGCAGATTTTAGAAAAATGGAGAAGAGCAATATCGGTCGGTGATGCGATTCTTGTTTTTGGAAGGGAAAGCCGTCTAAGATAATGTACTACACAATAGGTTATGTCTCTTGCGACAGTGGCGCTATAGGCCGGTGAGGCTAAGTACTTGTCGGACAGCCCTCGTAATGCCAGTAAATATAAATTCAACATATGGTGTTTTTAGTTCGCCGTACGAAATACAGAAGAGCTAAAGCATTCGGTCGTGTGTGTCTGTAACATTTTCGGATCCAACAAATTCCTCAAAAAAAAGTGCGGGTCTTGTCGCCCTGAATTCAAAAATATACATCTCATATACTTGGATATTCCTCGTCGGTTTTATATATAAATAACATTTTTACTTTCTTTTACGAAGTAATAAGTAAGGATAGGGACCTTCAAAAATCGAACTCGAGATTTCAACAATAATATACAATGTTTTCACTTTTCCTGAATCGAATTGTGACTATTTTCGGAATGACCTCTGTGAACGCTCTAATGCCGAAACTGTCGTAAACGTAAAATTTTGTAACTTTAAACTTAGGACTTGTATATAGTCTAGATGTGCACCTACTATTTTCGAAAAGAATTATAAAACCGAAAGCGTATGTTTACTATATGTTTTTTTTTTGTTCTATCTCCAATATCACTAGAACGGCTGCACTTACGATAAAAATAGTTATTTTCATAATGAAAGATATTAATATTTCGCACAACTTTTGTTTGAAAAGTTTCTTCAATAAATGTACCAGTTACGAGAAAATTGCTTCGAAAAATCATAAGTATCTTGTTTACGTCATGGATTCGCGTGTAGCTTAATAAATCGGATCATCTGCGCCTGTCAATATTTCGACAAAAAAACAAAATAGACTGAATTAAATTAAATTTCAGAATATTTCTGTAGAGTATTGGTTAGTTTTGATAACTAGTACTTCAAAACCATTACAAATTGGTATTGGTATAATTTTCAACCCATTCATTTATATAAGGTAAGCTTGGTATTCATATTGTTTCTGTTGAATTATTATTTCCTAATATTATATTTTTATAATCAACATTTATGTTTCATATTGAAGAAACAATATTTGATAACATAATAAAATAATAAGATAATTGGTACAATTTCAGTGTATTACTGTGGAATATTTATATTTTTTGACAGTTTATTTGGAATATATATATATATATATATATATATATATATATATATATATATATATATATATATATATATATATATATATATATATATATATATATATATATATATATATATATATATATATATATATATATATATATATATATATATATATATATATATATATATATAATGAAAGAAAGTTCTGCGTTGGCCACAACCCAATTTTTACTTTCTTTTACAGAGTAATAAGTAAGTATTGTAATCATGAAAAATTTCAAACTCGACATTTCAACGGATATACATGTTTTGACCTTCCCTGAAACGAATGTGACTATTTTCGGAATGACGTCTGTCTTGCTGTGTGTGTGTGTGATTGTGAACGCTCTAGGGCCAGAACTGTCGAACGAAAAATTATATAACTTCAAACTTAAGACTTGTATATGCCCTAGATGTGCATCTCCTATTGTTGAAATGAATATTCAAACCGGATGTGCATATTTACTCTATACATTTTTTGTTCTATCTCCAATATCACTAGAACGGCTAGACTTACGGCAAATATAGTTAAGTTCATAATGAAAGATATTAATATTTCGCATATCTTTTGTTTGAAACATTTCTTCAAAAAAAATACCAGTTGCGAGAAAAATGCTACGAAACATTATAAATATCTTGTTTGCGTTGCCATGAATTCGGATGTAGCTTATAAAATCGGATCATCTGTTATTTTGACAGGAAAACAAATTAGACTCAATTAGATAAATGACATTTCAGAATATTTCTGTAGAGTATTGGTTAGTTTGATAGCTGGTTTTGGTTATATATATATATATATATATATATATATATATATATATATATATATATATATATATATATATATATGATCTTAAGAGCGGATGACTAACATCCATTCAGGGCGACGAGACAAACACTTTTTGTTAATAAATTTTTTTGATCCGAGAATGCTACAGATACACGAGCGAATGCTTTAGCTACTTTGGTACTTCGTACGACCAGCTAATAATTATAGAAATTACTACTAATAAAAGGGGGAATGCGACATGTATAGTAGTTATTATTTATTTTAAATAATAATGTAATTGCAAATAAACGGGTTGCTGCACTTTTCTTGTAGACAAGCGCAAAATATTTACCAAATAAGCGATATAAAATTCATCCTAAATCGAGTTCGATTACAGCAGGACAAGTGAATTTGATGCAGTACTATGAATAACATTTGCGGATAGACTAAAGTTAAATTTGCTGTATTTTAGTATTAGTTATTTTATTTCAGTTTATTTAATTATTATAGTTTATGAGTTATTAAAATTCATCAAAACTGTATATAAAAAGGGAGATTGTGTTTGAAGAAAATAGGGAAAACAACAGGAGTTATTTTTAAATAAAGCAATATATATATATTTAAGTATTTTAATCGCTATCGACGCCAAATACAACGTCCATATTTTTTTGTCTGCGCCTATTCGATTTGTAGTTCAATTATTTTAATGAAATCCCGACACTTTTCCCTAAAATTCTATCAGTCTCCATATCATTCCGTTTTGATTCAAAATATTGAAAGTTTTGCAAGCATTCTAAATACCAATGAAACAGTTGGCAACACTCACACAGTGTTGCCAAATAAATTGACATTTTTTATTTGAACCAAGTTTAATTTACAATTTAGACAAAAATTAGAAATAATCTATAAGAAAAGATGTTTTGTAATTATTTTAATTAAATAAACCTATAAAATTTGCTCTGATGAAGGATTTTACATAGAAAAGGAGCAATTGCTCACAGTTACATGAATAATATTTTGTTCATCAACTGGTAATACTGCATGACCCTTGACTAAAAGTTTATAAAATGATCAAGAATATACCTAACCACATCATTAAATGTTGTTAAATATATAAACAAGCGTAGATTTTAAAAGTGTGCTGATATTTGTCTTGCAAAATTCAGATATAATGTCTAGCAAAAATTTCGAAGAGTTTGATTTCAATAAAGTTTGTCGAACATGTTTAACAAGTGAAGCAGAAATGATATCAATATTCGATTGCACCTCATCAAATGTGTCTTTAGGCGAAATGTTAATGTTTTGCACAACAGTAAAAGTAAGTTATAATTAATTATTAACAAATATATATATATATTTATTCGTTAATCGAGCAGCCATTTATATATTTTATAATTATTATTATTACGACGTATTAATAAGGTGTAATTCATCGACGATCACATAAGAACAAGCTTCGGGCACTAATGCCTATAACTCTCCCTATTATTTATTCAACCGTGGGCACCATGTGTCCATATGGTATACAGAACATAGGTCAGTTTTGACTGATTGCGAATTTTCATGTAATTTAATAATAATTATACGGTTGTATCATTAAGACTGTTTCCTTAATTGTATTATTACACAAAAAAACAGGATTATACATTTACTTATGATTGCTGTTTATTATTTGAATCGATTATTCAAAAAATATGTATTACAAACCGTATTTACACAACATTTTTAATGATTTGACATTTGATTCATTATTGTTTTTGAATTAAATAATCAGGCTAGATTCTGAATTTTGCAGTATTAAACTGCAGTGTGACTGCAGTTATAAAAGTAATAATTAGCTATATGCTTAAATACAATGGATTATGCCATCAAAAATTAAAAATTAAATTGCCAACCAATCATGTTTCTAAATATGTTTGAATTATCTCTTTTCAAGATTTTATTTCTCTAATAATCAGAATTATAAATTTACTTACTTGCAGTTATTATAATTTGACCAACTATAGAATCTTACCGCAACTCATATTTTCAAAAATCACTGCTCTTTGGCCATTTTGAAGTGAAAATATTAACTATGAATTATAATAAATGGACGGAATTTCACGTATTTGCTAAAAATATATGCAAATTAGGCAATAATATGCACTTATTTCATATTAAATACTTAAAAATTGAATAATAACATGTGACTCCCCTTAAACTTAAGATTTACAATTCAAACAATGTTTCCATAACTCGTACGTCACTAATTCACATTGAAATACTGTTTTTGACGCTCACGTGGTAGCACTTTTATTTATATTTGTTCTTTGGTCGGTCATTTTAACATAAATGCTTAAAATAGCAACTCACACACTTCAAATTAGAATAAATAAGACTTAATTTTATTAACTAACATTTATATATATTTCTCATTGACATACAATATCAATATAATATAGCAGATGCCACTCTGTGTAAAGTACACAACATACTAAATAAACTTCAAATCATCAAATTAATTGAAGATTTATCACAAAAACTGTTTTGACTGATTTCATTCTGACGTTTGATTCGTTTTTGTCTATTTCAAAGCAGACTGAACTTCAGAATAGTAGTGATTGTTTTATTTCAGTATAAAATATTTGATTTTTTTATATAACATTATTAGCAGTCGCCATGGCGCAGTGGTTAAGAGTCTTGCCTTTCACCCTGTAGGTCGTGATCCCCGTCTATGCCAATTTGTATTTTTACAAAAAAAAGCGTGATAACCAAGAACCAAAATCGCTAAAATTTTGCCAATAATATAGTAATTTTCTGCAAAGCGCCAATAGTTCTAAAATATAGATAATGCTGTTCATAGCGGAGGAAGATGAACCTTTACTTTTTTTCTTCCATATTATATCATTTTACGGTGTATCTGTTATATGTGTGATCTGGGGTTATATGCTAAAACACAATGGATCGTGCCATTAAAAATAATAAAAATTTGCCAACCAATCATGTCTCTAAATATGTTTGAATTATCTCTTCAAGATTTTATTTCTTTTAAACAAAATTATAAATTTACTAATGCCCGATTTCTTCACATTTTATTTATACTGCGATTATCTAATCTTTGATTAAAGATAATCGAAGTTTAGAAATATATTGGTTATCTTCACTCTATGTTACGGTTATCTAATCTAAGATTAGTTACTCACGAACTTAAATTTGGCAATGTTGGAATTGTAATTCGCAAGTAACTTCACGAACTAAAAACGAATTAAAAACCATAAAACAGTTGATTAAAATAGAAAAAGGGTAGCAAATTTTACGAAATCAGAAATGAATATCCTTGTAGATATAGCTTTAACTTACAAGAACATAATAGAAAATAAAAAAACCGATGGAACAACATCCCAAGAAAAAAATAAAGCCTTGGATGCAATAGCGGAACACTTTAATAGTGTTTCAGGAAACTGCCCGTTCTGCGAAGGCAATTAGATTGAAGTATGATGCCATTAAAAGACATGAGAAAAAAATGCGGTGGTGGATTACCAAACTGTGGTGATTTGCTCCCACGCGAGGAGAAAATTCTTTCTGTTTGTGAAACTAGCATTATCGGCCTCAAAGCTGTATTTGACGACGATGCAAATATGCCAGGTACATCCTCTAACTATAAACCCCAGCAGCTGACGGAATCTATAGAAGAGGAAGACATTATATATTTAGAGGAGGAATATAGAGAAGAACTGATTAAGGAAGTCCCTGCCCATGCAGCGCATATATCAGATTTACAATCGTCTTCATTTGTACCAACCACCTCTGTCATACAAGATTTCGAAATCAAAAATAATTCCGGATCGGCAAAGCGGGAAGGACCATTGCCCTACAATAAGTACCCATTTTAGAATCAAGACAACGCCGTATCGTAATCAAACCAAAGAGAAGCAAAATAACGCAGTAAATTCTGAATTAATAGAATTATAAAAAGAATTACTGCAACTGCAAATCAAACTTACCCAACAAGAAATGGAACAAAAACAAAAAATTGCTTCATTAACAATAGAGAATTTACAGTTGGACCAAGCCGTTAAAAAAGCTCAACCAAAAAAACTGCAATCTTCCTAATTTTTTTATTTTTTATTATCGATACAACACAATAATTTAAATATACAATTATAATCAATGACAATATAAATATACAACTATAATAAATTACTTACTTATTACTGCCTATAATAAAACTTGATAGAAACACTAAAAATGTTGATTATTTACTACAAATATTATTTTTAAGAATGTGCAAACTAATGAATGTGAACCAAATATTGTTAATAATTATTGGCTAAAGGCCGTTTGACACGGTTCAATATTTATTAAAAAAATTATAAAATAATTTAGTGTTAGTTCGTAACACAGTAATAGCCTTGAATATTTATCATATTTTCTATTTATTCTGGGCTTGATATAAAATAAAACAAGATTTGGTACGCGTAAAACGCACAAACGCGTAGAGCACGCCTTTAGATAATATATGCGTTGCGAGCAGTGGTTTTTAATTATTATGGCCTATTGGTTAACAATTTGAAAAAATGTTATAGATATAAAATATCTTAGAATTTTTGAGTGTTTTAATTATTTTTATAAAGGCAGTATTAAGGGGGGCTCCAAATTTTGGGGCCCTGTATCTCGGGAAGTTTACGGGCGATTGGATTTAAACTGCGAGCGGATTCAAATGGGATGCCAAATAATATGTGTATTAACACAAACCATGAGGTCCATCTAGTTCGAAGTAATGCCGCTCCGCTCTCGGCTATTTTAGATGGTGGCGCTACCATCGACTTTGAATGTTCAAGAAATCATGCACGCACAGTATTAGAAATTAGCTATTTTTACGCTATAATCAATGATATTCCAACGAATAATGACTGTTTATTGAATATAAAGGCATTACGGACACATTGTTACACTTTTGGTCAAAGTTATATTTCTTAATTACATAAAACTACTCAAAACCTATCATGATTAAACAAACCTCGATTACGCAAAAACCTACCTACTTTTTAAAGAAAAAAAAATATCAGTAAATTCGTAATTGCATAAATAATGCTTGGTAAAAATGATATTATTTTTGTATTTACAGTTTCGGAGATAAAAAATGAAAACTTTAATAAACGACCTATTTTGGAGGTTTTTATTTTTTATCTCTGAAACTGTAAATACAAAAAGAATATCATTTTTACCAGGCATTATTTATTAATTAAGAATTCACTGATTATTTTTTTTATAAAGATTAGTCGGTAGGTTTTATTTTTCGAGCATGATGTTTGACCTTAAATTTGGTGTGAATCGCTCCGGTACCTTCAGAGGAGTAGAGGGCACAAATTTGGTCTTACGAGCGAGCGACGACTAATTTAATTTATTAACCTGCAAAATAAAATAGAACAAGAATGTAATACATATATTTATATATCAAAAACATACGTACTCTGCAAAATAGTCATCGATAAGTGCTTGCCTAACAGCATTGTCTCTCCCGGCTCTGGCTCTAATAATTTCATTGTCTCTTTCATCTTCGTCAGCAAGTACCGCTTCTACAACGGGTGGCTCTTCTTCTCCTGCATCGTTTACTAAATTTTGTAAAACAATAGTTGCAACAATAACAGCTTGCACAGTTTCTATTTTCAACCTCATCCTGAGACTCAAAACTGGGAAACGACGTTTCCACACTCCAAAAAAGCGTTCAATAATATTTCGAGTTCTAATGTGGGCTTCATTGTACCGCATTTCTCCTGGTCTCACTGGATTTAGCAATGGGGTAAGAAGGTAACGCCTGACCGGATATCCGACGTCACCGAGTAACACCCCGTTATGGTATTCATGATTATGGAGTCTGGTTTGCAAATGACTCTGGGCAAATATAGTTGAATCATGAGATGATCCTGGCCATCTCGCAACCACATTAATTGCTTTCATGTTGTAATCACAAACAACTTGCACCTTTAGTGAAAAGTATCCTATTCTGTTGCGAAACACTTCTGCAGTATCTCCACCTAAGAATAAAAAAGGAATCATCGGTATTCGTTCATAAGGAATAGCATATGCGATTTATATCAATAATTAGGGTCACCCGTGGGCACCATGTGCCCATTTGGTATATAGTACATAGTTTTGACTGATAGCGAATTTTCATGTAATTTAATAATAATTACACGGTTGTATGGTGCAACTGGCCATAAGTATTGTATCATTATCAATTATCTCTTCAAGACTTTATTTCTCTACGTTCAAAGTAATCGAATAAATAAGGTCAATCATAATGAAGCATTAAATAATATGGACCACAAAATAATACTATTAAATACTGAAGCTAATCAACGTAACCAATCGAACGCTCCAACAGATGGATCAAATACTGACAACTGTCAACGTGAGCTAACAAGCAACGAGACATATTCGAGCGAAAGAAAAACATATTCCTGTTCAATTTGTATGGCATCATCCAAAAAGAAACGTAGTTATGATGATCATATGTATATTCATAATAATAAAACAGCGTATTCCTGTCCGATTTGCAACCAATTCTTTAGTACTAAAGCACAGGTAGTGTCGCACGTGTATGTACATTCTGGTAAAGGTTTTATTTGTTCCGTTTGTGGCAAAAAATGCATGTCTGTACAACAATTAAACGCTCATATTGAATCGCATACAGAAGAAAAATTATTTGCTTGTACGATATGTAATAATTCATATAAATCAAAGCGAAACTTACAGGACCATTTGAGAAGAATGCATTTCAAAGGAGAGCTTCTTACATGTGAAATATGTAAGCGGCCATTTAAATATAAAAAATTATTACATAAACATATGCGAACACATTCTAATACTAAAATACAGGCAAATAATCACGTGTCTATCCATTCTCGCGAAGGTTTTATTTGTTCCGTTTGTGGCAAGAAATTCCGTAATAAAGCAAAATTAAATTATCATAGTGAAACGCATACGGATGATAACATAACTGCATGCACGATATGTGATAAACCATGTAAATCGCAGAGATTGCTAAAGGACCATATGAAAAGGGTGCATACCAAACAAGAGACTGTTACATGTGCTATATGTAAGCGAGTACAAAAAAATAAGGTATCATTATATAAACATATGCGAATACATTCTGAGAAGAAATCACATCACTGTTCATTCTGCGATAAATCGTTTCGAGGAAGCAATTGTCTCAAGAAACATAATACGAACGCATACCAATGAAAGGCCGTATCCATGTACGATTTGCTCTAAAGCATTTAAATCAATCTCAACTTTTTATGATCATATGCGGAGACACAGTGATGAAAGACCATTTTCATGTGAACTTTGTGATTTAAAGTTTAAAGTGAAATGTAGTATAATAACGCATATGAAAACACATACCAATGATAGACCGTATCCATGTACGATTTGCTCTAATGCATTTAAAACATCCAGAGCTTTTCATCGTCATATGCGGACTCACAGTCCAAAAATAGATTCGAATATTTGAAGCACTTTTTATGTAATTTTAGTAAATATTATTTTAACATATATCTTCTTTAGACTTCGTTCAAGAAATTTAAAATTATATATCTGACTGCTTTACTAAGAAAAGCTTCCTGTATAAATCCACAGTTACGAAAACCAACTGTAGGCTAATTATAAAATCAGTCATTAGCTCGTCGTACAGTAAGTACAAAAGAGCTATAGTGATTGGTCGTGTGTCTGTAACATGCTCGGATCGAAAAAAAATCTTAACAAAAAGTTCTTGTATTTTCGCCCTGAATCCAAAAATATATATAACTCATATACTTGGATGTATGTATCTCGCTCGCTCGGTCGGTCCGTCGTAAGACCTGAGTTTGTGACCGTAACTCGTCTGAAGGTACCGGGCCGATTTTGATGAAATTTGGTATACATATAATTTCCATGCCCGTGATGTTCCCGTCGCATTTTAAATCCAATCGTCTGTACAGGACCGGCGTTATAGGCCCCCAAAATTTGGAACCCCCCTAAATACTGCCCTTAGAAAACTTATAAAAATTTTAGAATTTTCTACTCAACATTCTAAGATATTTTATGTGATTAAAGTTTTTTCAAATTGTGAGCCCATAGCCTTAAAAAAAAATATAAATATATTTTGAAGTATATCAGACATCGATCGCCATCTGTTAGTAAAATGAAGAAGTTATATTTATGTGACAGTAATTTGTTTGGTTATATTTTCCAATGTATAAACCATTTGCTTCTGTGTTTTAATTAATAAAATTAGGAAATGTTCATCAAATAATTATCAATATCCTTGGCAAATCACGAAACGAACGATATTAACGTAACCCATGTGGATGTGTGCAATTTTAAATGTGGGGTTTTTGGAAATTAAAACTGTTATGGTATAGGAATAAATAAATGTCGGGATCATAATTGGTTAGATTGGTTCAATGGGCAATGTGAGTATAATGTCGATGATTAAGAATTATATACGTAAACTTAGAAATTTATTCATTTCATATTAAATGCCGATGAAATATCATAACAACAATAAATTTTGTACTATAATAATTGCTATCTCTTTTAGTTTTGTATTTATTGATGTGACCGCGCTCGCCGGAACGGCGAGCTGATAGCACTGGCGCTAGCGCCAGTTCTTGTTTTCTATATGACTGGGTAAATTGTAAAATGATGCATAAAAACAGAATATTTACACACGATCAAAAACATTAGGTGTTTTGGAAAACGCTAAATAGATCTCAATATTAGTTCCTAAACTAACCTTACATAATCTACCCTAACCTAAAATAAACTCACCTAATCTACCCTAATCTAAAATTAGTTATATATTATATATCTCGCAGGCCAATTATAAATTCAGTCGTTTTACAATTTGTCCAGTCATTTTGAATATGACTAGGCGTTTTATAAAACAACTGATTTTATAATTGGCCTGCAATATGTTTAAATATGTACCATATGTCGTGTAGTATAAACAGCAGTAAAAATAAATGTGGAGATAGGGATAGAAATAACCGAAAAACCATCGAAGAGTTTAGGTTTAGTCAATAAAACACTTAACTTATCGAAAAACCTTTTATTTAATCTCTAATTTAATGAAACATATATTTTAACAAAAAATGTCATAGCTCAATTACAGAACACACACCTCAATAATACTATCCGCAATTGTTCTCTAGAACAAAACCTAAAGTCCTACCGCTTAATATTAGTTCATACAAATTAAACTAATGTATATCTTTAACATAAACTTTATGGATACGATTTTTTCAATATCTATGGCAACATAAATAAGTTATTTAAAATATAATGGTTTTCTCGTAACTGGTACATTTTTTGAAGCAATCTCGGATCAAAAATATATATAATTCATATGCTTAGTTGTTAGCTAAACATTGCGTATAAGCAAGTCCATTTTTTTTTTATTATTTTTAGTTTTACGCAAACAACATGCCTTCACAAATATGCTACGATTGCGCCAATGGATTAAAGCAATCCTACAAATTTGCAATAAAATGCAGGGAATCAGACGAGAAACTGCAGCTATATTTGAAAAATAAGAACAATCAAGAAATAAATGTATCCAAACATGAAGTAAATTACGTTTCTAATATTGTTCAACATTTGTCTGAAACAAACAAAGATAACGAAATATGTTCACATATAAATGAGAAGACAGCTTATAAAACAAGCAACTCATCAATCGTGTCTCTCACATCTATTAGAATACGAAATGACCTACGCGCCCCGATATCAGCTGTTGAAAATCAAAATGAACTGATCGCAGATCCATTAGCAATTATTCATACTCAAAATGTAGCCAAAGAAAATATAATTGAAGATCGTACTGAAACAATAACACTGGATGAGCCACAGACGGAACAAAACTATCAAATACGAAACTGGTTAAAAAGTGAAATTAACTACAGAAATGAAACAAATCATTCAATTCCAATTGATAATAAGAATCATATGCCTGCAATGAATGAGTTAATAACTGATACAACTTTTGAAAATGACACCGACATAAAAATGATTCTGAGGGACCCACTTGAAATACATACTCAAAATGTTGCTATGGAAAATACAACTGAAGATCGTACTGATGCAATAACAACACTAGATAAGCCGCAAACGAAACAAAATGATCAAATCCAGAATTTAACCTGGTTAAAAAGTGAAATAAATGACGGAAATGAAACAAGACATTCAATTCCAATTGGTAATAAGAATCATGTGCCTGCAATGAATGATGAAAATATAACTGAAGATCGTACTGAAGCAATATCAACACTAGATGGTTCACAAATGGAACAAAATGGTCAAATTCGGAATTTTAGTGGAATAAAGTACGGAAATGAAACAAATCATTCAATTCCAATTAGTAATGAGAATCATATGTCTGTAATTAATAATTTAATAACTGATACAACTTTCGAAAATGACACCGACTTAAAAGTGATTCTGAGGGACCCACTTGAAATCAATCTATCGGTTGAACTAGGTGCCCCCCAGAAAATTGAATCATCACCTGATAAAACAATATTGTCATCAACTCTTGCACGTCCGAAACGTGAAGTAAGTTATGAAACAAGAATTGAAGGAAACTCTGTCGATACTAATACATTGCAAATTCCAAATAACACAAATGTTATAATAGAACCAATTGATAATGTATCATCAAAAGAAACATGCATACCTCTTAACATATCAAATTGTTTCGTATTGTTAGAGAGATGTGATGAATCAGAATTAATAAACAAGGTTCTGCCAAATAGTAAAGCAATACCAGATGATCAAAAGAACACCAACATTAAATTGGGTCAATGTACAATTTGTGAGAAAACTTTTAAAAGAAAAGATCAATTAAGACGCCATATGGTAGTTCATGAAAGAAAAAAACCATTTTGTACGGTTTGTAAGAAAATTTTCAGAGGAAATTATGAACTATCACGTCATATGAGTGTGCATGTAAAGAATAGTCAATATTCATGTAATATTTGTGGGGAACATTTTAAACAAAAGTGTCATTTTAGCGTTCATATGCTTAAGCACGCCAGTGTAACTAAGCAATCAAATACCGAAGATAAATCTAGTAATGCAGATCACCAAGATGATGAACACTCGGAAAATGTAGTTCAACAAAATAGCCGCCCAATTCATAGTAACACGCTTGAAAGTGAATTATCGAAAATTCATAATAAGGAAAATTTACAATCAAATATAGATGTTAAAAGTAAGTTAACAAATACTAAACTGCTATCCATAAACATGATCTATCAACACGAATCAGTTAACAATGTAGCCGATCAAAGTGAAAAATCAAATACTGAAGAATATTCAAGTGAACGATTAAATACCGAAGAATGTGAAAGTATTCGATCAGAGAACAAGGACAGTCAAAATATACCATCTAACAATCTGGACTTACAAATGTATGAATTACGAAAACGAACTCCTCGAGCCCAATCACATATTGAAAACAACGATGAAGACTGTCAAAGTGAAACATCAAATAGTGATCAGTGTCAGAGCGCATCATCAAACTATGCACACTCTGAAAGTGAATCATCAAGTGATGACGATTATGAAGTGAATATACCAACTAGTGACCAAGAAACGGAACGATCTATTAACGTGAATGATCAGACTGATTTAGACACTGAAAGTGATGAAAATTATGAAGTGGATATACTAACTATTGACCAAGAAACTATAGGATCTATAAATGTGATAGATCAGACTGATCTGTTTAATCATCATATAAACTCTGAAAGTGAGGTATCACTTAATATGGACCATGTACCCGCAAAAAATGTTTATAAAGGTTGTCAAAGTGAACTATTAAATAGTAAGAACTGTCGAGGTGAATTAGTAAATAATACAGATTTTCAAAATATACCCTTAAACACTGCGATCGGCCGAAATGAACTATTAAATGATGCGAGTTGCCACAATGATCTATCAATAACCGAAGAATGTCAAGATATACTATTACATAGTGAGCAGTATCAAAGTGAACAATTAAGTAACATAGACTCTCAAAATAAACATTCAAACGCAGATAATTGTCAAAGCAATGCATCAAATAATGAGATCTCTCAATGTGAACGTACAAATATTAAAGACTTTGAACCATCAAATAATGAAATGATTCAAAGTAATCGAATAAATAAGGAAGACAATCAAAATGAAGTATTAAATATTATAGATTCCAAAATGAATCTATTAAATACAGAAAATAATCAACGTAACCAATCGAACGTTAAGGATTACGAAATTGGACCACTATCTAAAGAGAACGGTCAAACCGATGGATCAAACACTGCAAACTATGAACATAAGCTAATGAGTAACGAGACCTGTACGAGTGAATTATTAAATGCGAATATAAATAAAACGTGTACAACTTGCGGAAAAAAGTTTAAAAAACCCTGTTTTTTAAAGAAACACATGCAAACGCATACCAATTACCAAAAACGTCACAAATGTCAAGTTTGCGCGCATCCATTCCGTGAAGCCACCGATTTAACAGAACACATGAAAGTACACAATGGAAAAAATCCTTTCACATGCTCATTTTGTGGAATAATATTTTTCTCACCAAAGACTCTAAGAATCCATATGCAATCACATGATGACGATAGACCACACTCATGTACGAAATGTGATCTTAAATTTTCCTGTATATCTTATTTACACGCACATGAAAAGGTGCATATGGATGAAAAAAGACATAAATGTGAAGTCTGCAGTCGTTTATTCCTCAAAGCCTCTTACTTGAGAGATCATACGAAGACACATTTGAGTAAAAAGAAATCATATTCCTGTTCAATTTGTATGAAATCATTCTTGAAGAAAAGTAATTATGATGATCATATGTATATTCACAATAATAAAACAGCATTTCCTTGTCCGATTTGCAACCATTTCTTTAATACTAAAGCACAGGTATCGACTCACTTGTATGTACATTCTGGCGAAGGTTCTATTTGTTCTGTTTGTGGCAAGAAATTCGCGTCTAAACAAGATTTAAACACGCATATTGCAACTCATGCCGAAGAAAAATTATTTGCTTGCACGATTTGTGAAAAATCATATAAAACACAGCGAATCTTATTGAGCCACTTGAGAAGGGTGCATCCTAAAGGAGAGCTTCTTACATGTGATATATGTAAGCGATCATTTAAACATAAAATAAGATTACAGACACATATGCGAACACATTCTGAGCAGAAACCATATCAATGTTCGCACTGCGATAAATCGTATCGATTCACTGAAAGTCTCAAGATACACATACGAACGCATACCAATGAAAGGCCGTATTCATGTAAGGTTTGCGCCAAAACTTACAAAGCAACGTCAAATTTATATCTTCATATGCGGACTCACAATGATGAAAGACCATTTCCATGTGCACATTGTGATCTCAAGTTTAAAATTAAACATCATTTAACAGCGCATATTGAGAGGAAGCATCCAGAAACAGATTAGATTATTTGAAGCACACTTTTTACGTAATGTTAGTAAATATTATTTTATCATTTACCTTCTTACTTTTAGGCTTCGTCCAAGTATTTTTAAATTATATATCTGACTGCTTTACTAATGCCCTTTTAACACCGGCATTTTAAGATAGTATCACTTCAAGCTCGCTGATCTTGAAGTTCGTTTGACGCTCACACCAGGTATTTAAATTGCTAGTGCTGCCATCTATAATTACATATTTATTCTTGCGTAGGCAACAGTTTCGCACTGTCAAAATAATGTATATATTTAGGCTACTCAATATTTCGAATAATTGATTTTGCATTTATTCTATAAAATAAAGATAAATTTGTGCCATAATATCATATATTATTAACATATTTGACACCTTTGAATTTAAAAAAAAAATTAAATAAACGCATTGGCTACAAATACCACGTGATCGCAAATCTCTGTCGTCAAGTTAGACGGACTTGAAGTCAGGTCATGCGCAAACACTAGCACTTCAAGTCAGCCTCACTTCAACATACTAACTTAAAATCTTAGTGTGCAAAGGGCATTAGACAAGATTAGGTACCTATGGCTTCAGCTCGCTTTATAGGAAATTATGCGATGCAAGTAGCGGACTTCGCCCCCCCCACTTCGCACTTCCACATACAAATTTAAATATAATTGTTTTGAATTATTATGGCCTTTGGATTCATAACTTGAAAAAAGGTTATAGATATAAAAAATATTTTGAAATTCAAAATTTGTAGATCGTCGTACGATAGTACAAGATAGCTATAGTGATTGGTCATGTGTCTGTAACATTCTCGGATCAACAAAAAGTGTCTCCTCTGAATGAAATTTGATATACATTTTCACTCTGTGAAGTTCCCGTCGCATTTTAAATCTAAATTTTTAGATATTTTATGTCTACAAATAAATAAAAATCTTTTTTTTTTATATCAAAACTCTTTCTAAAAATTATAAGACATATTTATAATGTATTTACAGATTGTGAACTTGAAGGTCAATAAAAATGATTATTAATAATAATATTGTAATTTAAAATGTTGTTGATTGATTGTTGGATGATTGCAAGAACAAATGTTGTGCTATAACAATCGTTTTTATTATCGTATTTATTGTTGAGCTCTGGAAGCACTGGTGCTTGCTGATTCATAAAACATAATTTTCGAGATTTAACGAAATTTCGATATACGGAATATGTTTTTGTTCCATTATTCAAATTTAGCATTCGTCGGAAGGGGTCCTCCCCCCTGAAAGTCGATGCTCTAATAAATGTTGCGTACCCCCGCTAGACTTGGACTTAATTATTTCGCGCGAACCCCACTGGACCTATACTTGGATGTTAGACGCCCGCTCGTAAGACCAAAATGTGTGTCCACTAATCCTCTGAAGGTACTGAAGCGATTTGAACCAAACTTGCTACACATATTTTGAAATCTCATTTTTGCAGATTGCGAACTCATTGACCATAATAATTAAAAATAAATCTTTTTAAATTTAAAATATAATTAATACGTATATGTATGCGCGTAGTGGTGGGGATCAGTATATTAGAATTCGAAATATGGTAGGTTTGCATTTATTCGGCGAACTGAAGACATAGATGCCTATTCTTAAGCTTGTTTCAAGGAATAATAAAATTAATTATATCTCCATGTAATTAAATAAACAAAATTCAGCCTGTATGTTTCTTAACTGCAAGAATTAAATATGAAAATGTATAAGCTATAAAATTAAAACAAAAGATAATCAAAATAAACAAGAACTGGCGCTAGCGCCAGTGCTATCAGCTCGCCGTTCCGGCGAGCGCGGTCACATCAATAAATACAAAACTAAAAGCGATAGCAATTATTATAGTACAAAATTTATTGTTTTTATGATATTTCATCGGCATTTAATATGAAATGAATAAATTTCTAAGTTTACGTATATAATTCTTAATCATCAACATTATACTCACATAGCCCATTGAACCAATCTAACCAATTATGATCCCTTTGATTTATTTATTCCTGTACCATAACAGTTTTAATTTCCAAAAACCCCACATTTAAAATTGCACACATCCACATGGGTAACGTTAATATCGTTTGTTTCGTGATTTGCCAAGGATATTGATAATTATTTGACGAACATTTCCTAATTTTATTAATTAAAACACAGAAGCAAATGGTTTATACATTGGAAAATATAACCAAACAAATTACTGTCACATAAATATAACTTCTTCATTTTACTAACAGATGGCGATCGATGTCTGATATACTTCAAAATATATTTATATTTTTTTTTTAAGCCTATGGGCTCACAATTTGAAAAAACTTTAATCACATAAAATATCTTAGAATGTTGAGTAGAAAATTCTAAAATTTTTAAAAGTTGACTAATGGCAGTATTTAGGAGGGTTCCAAATTTTGGGGGCCTATAACGCCGGTCCTGTACAGACGATTGGATTTAAAATGCGACGGGAACATCACGGGCATGGAAATTATATGTATACCGAATTTCATCAAAATCGGCCCGGTACCTTCAGACGAGTTGCGGTCACAAACTCAGGTCTTACGACGGACCGACCGAGCGAGCGAGCGAGATACATACATCCAAGTATATGAGTTATATATATTTTTGGATTCAGGGCGAAAATACAAGAACTTTTTGTTAAGATTTTTTTTCGATCCGAGCATGTTACTGACACACGACCAATCACTATAGCTCTTTTGTACTTACTGTACGACGAGCTAAAAATTAAATGATATTGACAGTCAAAACTAGGCTTCATTCTATTCTACAATCGAGTGCATATTTGGACAAATCATTCATAAGACAAATTACGTATAATGAAGACAACACTAGTTAGCTCGTCGTACAGTAAGTACAAAAGAGCTATAGTGATTGGTCGTGTGTCTGTAACATGCTCGGATCGAAAAAAAATCTTAACAAAAAGTTCTTGTATTTTCGCCCTGAATCCAAAAATATATATAACTCATATACTTGGATGTATGTATCTCGCTCGCTCGCTCGGTCGGTCCGTCGTAAGACCTGAGTTTGTGACCGTAACTCGTCTGAAGGTACCGGGCCGATTTTGATGAAATTTGGTATACATATAATTTCCATGCCCGTGATGTTCCCGTCGCATTTTAAATCCAATCGTCTGTACAGGACCGGCGTTATAGGCCCCCAAAATTTGGAACCCTCCTAAATACTGCCCTTAGTCAACTTTTAAAAATTTTAGAATTTTCTACTCAACATTCTAAGATATTTTATGTGATTAAAGTTTTTTCAAATTGTGAGCCCATAGGCTTAAAAAAAATTATATAAATATATTTTGAAGTATATCAGACATTGATCGCCATCTGTTAGTGAAATGAAAAAGTTGTCTATTTGACAGTAATTTGTTTGGTTATATTTTCCAATGTATAAACCATTTGCTTCTGTGTTTTAATTAATAAAATTAGGAAATGTTCATAAAATAATTATCAATATCCTTGGCAAATCACGAAACGAACGATATTAACGTAACCCATGTGGATGTGTGCAATTTTAAATGTGGGGTTTTTGGAAATTAAAACTGTTATGGTACAGGAATAAATAAATGTCGGGATCATAATTGGTTAGATTGGTTCAATGGGCTATGTGAGTATAATGTCGATGATTAAGAATTATATACGTAAACTTAGAAATTTATTAATTTCATATTAAATGCCGATGAAATATCATAACGATAAATTTTGTACTTTAATAATTGCTATCGCTTTTAGTTTTGTATTTATTGATGTGACCGCGCTCGCCGGAACGGCGAGCTGATAGCACTGGCGCTAGCGCCAGTTCTTGTTTATTTTTTATTTTTTTAGGTTTACGAAAACAACATGCCTACTCAAATATGTCACGATTGCGTCAACGGCTTAAACCAGACCTACAAATTTGCCATAAAATGCAGGGAATCAGACGAGAAACTGCAGCTATATTTACAAAATAAGAATCAAGAAATTAATATATCCAAACATGAAGTAGGTAACGTTACCAATATTATTCAACATTTGCCTGAAGAAACTCAAAACAATGAAAATGTATATTCACATTTAAATGAGATTGTTTATAAATCAAGCAACTCACCAGTCGAGTCCCTCACATCTATTATAATACGAAATGACCTCGACCCGCTATCAACTGGTAAAAATCAAGATGATCTGAACACAATTATTTCTACTCAAAATGTTGCTAAAGAAAATATAACTGCAGCACTAGATAATCCACAAACGGAAGAAAATGATTTAAACTGGTTAAAAAGTGAAACAAAGCCTTCAATTGTTAATGAGGATCATATGCCTGCAATGAATGATTTCATAACTGATACAACATTCGAAAATGACAGCGACAGAAAAATGATTCTGAGGGATCCACTTGAAATCATTAATATATCGGTGGAACAAGATACTTACCAGAAAATTGAACTATTGTCTGATCAAACATTATCGTCAACTCTAGCAAGTCTGAAATGTGAAGTAAGTAACGAAACTAGAATTGACGAAGATAACCAATCGAACGAAACAGAGGACAGTCAACGTGAGCTAACAAGCATCGAGCCTCGTAAACGTGATTTATTAAACGCTCGTAAAAATATTAAGTGTACAATGTGCGAAAAAAAATATACAAAGCGCTCTTCTTTAGTGGTACATATGAGAACGCATACCAAAATCAAAAAACGTCACAAGTGCCGAGTTTGCGCTCACCCATTTCGTGAAGCCACCGAATTAACAGAACACATGCAAGTGCACACTGGAAAGAATCCATTCACATGTTCATTTTGTGCGAAAATATTTTTCTCACCAAAAACTCTCCGAATCCATATGCAATCCCACGATGACGATAAACCATACTCATGCTCGAAATGTGATCTTAAATTTTCCTGTTCAAGATATGTACAAACACATGAACAAGTGCATATGGATGTTAAAATATATAAATGTAAAGTCTGCAGTCGCTCATTCAACCATGTTTCTACCTTCAGAAATCATATGATGCGGCATTCGAGCGAAAAAAAATCATATACCTGTACAATTTGTATGAAATCATTTTTGAGAAAAACTACTTATAATGATCATATGCATATTCATAACACTAAAACAGAGTTTCCTTGTCCGATTTGCAACCATTATTTCAAAACTAAAGCACAGGTAACGAAGCACTTGTATATACATTCCGGCGAGGGTTTCATTTGTTCTTTTTGTGGCAAGAAATTCGGTAATGCAACACAATTAAAGTATCATAGTGAAGTGCATGCGGAAGATAACATAACTGCCTGCACAATATGTGATAAACCATTTAAATCAGAGAAAAAGTTAAAGGACCATATGAGAAAGGTGCATACCAAAAAAGAGGCTGTTACATGTACTATATGTAAGCGAGTATTAAAAAATAAAAAATTATTACATACGCACATGCGAACACATACTGATGAGAAACCATATCAATGTACATTCTGCGACAAATCGTTTCGACAAAGCAATTGTCTCAAGAAACATATACGAACGCATACCAATGAAAGGCCGTTTCCATGTACGGTTTGTGCCAAAGCATTCGCAGTACAGGCAGGTTTAAATTGTCATATGCGAACTCACAGTGATGAAAGACCATTTCCATGTGAACTTTGTGATCTTAAGTTTAAAAGTAAACCTCAGTTAAAATCTCATATGGAGTGGGTGCATCCAGATACAGATTAGAATATTTTAAGCACAGTTCTTACGTAATGTTACTAAATATATAAATTTAATATAAGGCGTTGCTCATTCATCTAACTAGAGCTACTTTCCCGTTATGCTTATTCACACCAAGACTTTAAGATAGAATGTTGTGAGGCTGATTTGAAATGCGCATCACCTAACTTCAAAATCGTCTAACTTAAAGACGGAGATTTGCGTCTTAAAGTGGTATTCGTTACCAACTTAAAATATAAGCTTGAAAATACAATTGTCAGATTTTAAAATAATTTATTTAATGCGTTTTTCCTATGTATTTAAAGGTATCATCAGGCCTATTCTGTAATTTTTAGCGTAGCCGCTAATTTCAAGGTCAACGTTAAAATATTAACGAATATTTTTAACGTGTTTTTGTATTCGCTAACGCATGAACCGCTAAAATTTTAACAAATTTTCTCAACTGTCACGTTAATATTGTATATTTTAACGGCAACTTCAAGGGTAGTGTTAAAATATTAACGTTATATTTTCATAGTTATTTAGATTTTTCGTTATCGTTGAAAGATCCTCATTAAATGTCAGTGTTATTTTATAAGTGAATATTTGTAAAACTAAACATATCTGCATTCATAAATAGTTTAGAAGATGATGATAAATCACGATATTTATTAAAAATTGCAATTATTATCGGCATGATCAAATCTTACAATACATATTTAGTGATGTGATACTCGAGTACAAAGAATCGGTATGTACTCGATTCTTGGAAGTACTCGCTATACTCGAATACACGTTCCTGAGTATTCGAATACATTTTGTACTCGATGCCAGCTGAATCGGGTGAACACGGCGAAATACGTACTCACCCGATCTGTTGGAATCCACCGTATGCATGTACTCGTACTCGTTGAGTATTCGACTACATTTTGTACTCTGTTAAAATTCGATACCAGCTGTATCATATTCTATATTGAGTACGCGTCTCGCCGTGTTTACTCAATCTAACCGATTCCGCCATACTACAATTTGTTCCCTGTACTCCTCTGAAGGTACCGAAGCGATTCACACCAAATTTGGTACACATATTATTTGGCATCCCATTTGAATTCGCTTGCAATTTAAATCATATCGCCCGTATACTTCCCGAGTTATAGGGCCACAAAATTTAGAGCCCCCCTTAATACTGCCCTTATAAAAATAATTAAAGCATTCAAAAATTCTACTACAAATTCTAAGATATTTTACGTATACAAGATTTTTTCATGTTGTTAACCCAAAGCCCGAAATAAATTACTAAATATTATAATTTTGAATTTTAAACTACGCACAAAAAATTATTTTTATCAATATAATATACAAAAAATTGAAAAACTTTTTATGTCTATAATTATTTTTCAAATTATTAACCAAAAGGCCCCAATAATTAAGAACCACTGCTCGCAACGCATTTCTTACATAAAGGCGAGCTCTACGCATTGGTGCGTTTTACATGTACCAAATCTTGTTTTTATTGCAGTATTCTTTATCTCTATTATTTACATGCTTAATTTTGGTTGCGAATAGTAGGAAACTGCGAATTATGAAACAAATTTATTTGTTAATTGCTAATAATTTATTTAAATTTGACCGAGTGAGGGTGGCTGAGTCTCATCACTAATAATATTGTCCACTATTTATCTACAAATATCTAAAATATTAAGATATAACACTTGGAAAAATGGTCAAATATAATACATAAGTAACAATTCACTTAAACGTCAAATGTAATGTCAATCCGAAAATTATAACCAAACTTTATGTTTACACATATATAATTCACAAATCAACAGCACAAATTTTTTGAAATATTCTTTAACAACACTGGAATATAATGAGGAATGTTTCAACGATAATAAAAAAATCTAAATGATGTATATATATAAACAATCCTAACCCTCAAATAACAAGAAAGATATGTATGATGCAAGATACGACGTGTGTTTTCATGGCATTTTTTGACATTTGTCACTCATTTCACTTCAGATATTAACGGCACCGTTAAATTTTAAGTTTTAGCATATACGTTAATAATGGACCATAGTGAATACCAAAGAAACGCTAATTTTTGACGGCCCGCTAATTCTTATTTTTTAACAAGTATTTTTAACGTGTTAACGTTTAACGGATTCCATACAGAATAGACCTGTATATATGTTAATATATAGACACATTTATTATTATTTTATGGAATAAATACAAAATCAATTAAACATTGAATAACTTCAAAATATACTTTTGCCAACCCAAGACTTAATATGTAATTATAGATGGCAGCACTAGCGATTTAAATATCTAGTGTGAGCGTCATACGAACTTAATGTGACTTAATGTCTTAAAGTCTTGCTGTGATAAGGTCATTAGACGCTGAAGTTACTCCAGAGTAACTTCAAGTGGTTTTGTGTGTTCCCGTTACATAAATCAAAATAACCCAAGTAACTCTAGAATTTCTTTCCCCTGCCCCCGCAAGCATTATGATTTTTTCGGGCTGAAATAACCCTAAGCTTAAATTTGAATGTTGTCATGTTTCATGAATGTTGTATAAATTTAGAAAAACAGTACGTATTAAGAATTATATTTTTATATAATATATGATAGGATTTATTGGAATAATAAGCTAAATCGTGCAATTTCAGGGTATTGGTATTTTTAGACAGTTTATTTAGAATATATATATTTCTAAAAAAAAAAAAAAAGTAAAACAAGATTTGGTACGCGTAAAACGCACCAACACGCAGAGCTCGCCCTTAGGTAAAATATGCGTTGCGAGCAGTGCTTTTTAATTATTATGGCCTTTTGGTTAACAATTTGAAAATATGTTATAGATATACCTTACATTTAATTTTAGATTATATTGATAAAAAAGAATTCTAACCTAACGGTATCAAAAACTAGACTTCTTGACGAATTTTTTCGTGTGCTCAAAAAAATTCTTTCCCTAAAATTGAAATGGGCAGAGGGGGTGGCCGATTTGAAAAAGAATATATATATATATATATATATATATATATATATATATAAATATATATATATATATATGAATATATATATATATGAATATATATATATATATATTTTTTTTGTGTTAACTTATTAGATGAAAACTAAAAGAATTCGATTGTAAAGATTTATTGATTGGGAAAAGGTACATATTTTGGTATTTCAATTTCTTTTTTCCATTTTTGTGTTTTTGGTAAACCATATATTTTAGGAGCAGTTGCAATATATATATAACGCAAAACAAATATTTTACTTATAATATGGTTATTTAGTTATGCAGAGTGAATATTTATTTTTTGTAATGTTTAACATTTTTATTTTTAGTAACATAGTTTTCAATCCCTTTGGTAATTTTTTGGTTATTATATATCTACCCAAGTAATTATTTGACCAAAAATGTCCGACTATAGTCTTATTTATTAAGTCATTTATTCGACATTTGACATCTTTATATATATATATATATATATATATATATATATATATATATATATATATATATATATATATATATATATATATATATATATATATATATATATATATTTACTCTTGTTGTATTCAAATGTAGGTTACAACTTAATACATAAGATTTTCATGATAAAAAAATTCCATTGGCTAAGATAGTACTTTAAACTTTCTATGTATGTCATCAAATTATTTGGGGATCATAAATTTGAGCAATGCATTTGGAAATTGAAGTTTATAACGCTCACATATCTAGTTTAAACGCTATAAACATTATTTCCAAATGTATTGCTCTAATTTAGAATTCCCAAATTATTTGATGACATATATAAGTTTTAAACAGTAACTAGTCCAATAGAGCCTTTTTACCATGAAAATCTTATGTATTAAGTTGGTACCTACATTTGACTAGCACATGTATTGTTTCCCGCCAAGAGAACTTCGAACGCAGTCTTAACATAAGACGAAAATTGTATAACAAACTTGTTTTGGCAATTCCTGATTTACCCTTCATATAGGATTTAAAAAGAAAAAAAATTTACTAAGGCATTTTACAATGTAAGATATTTAAAAATGTAAATTCTGAATTGTGTTTTTTACTTAGTTTACAATACTTTGTATCATTTATGAACCAATAAATATTATTATCTTCATTCCGATTTATTTATTATAGGTAATTAGAATTAGCTTTGTTTATTTAATTAATTTAGTTTTGCCAGTTTGCGATGCGGATCTTTTCGAGTGATACTCTTCAGAAGGTTGCGAGTGGATTTATGATGCTATTACAAGGACTCGAGGGGCGGTAAAAGGGATGATTGTAAATGATGTACAGTTAGGGTTTGAAGGCCGAACGATGTAGGTTTTTGAAAAGTCTTAAAGAATTTTTATTCGTTCGGAGAATAGCAAGCCAAGGTTAAAAATACATCTGTACAAAACTTACAAATAAATTAAACAAGAAATACAAAACAAAAAAAATAATAAAAAATAAAAAATTGTAGAAATTAAATTTAAAAATATATAGAAATCAAAAATATAAAAAATTATAGAAATTAAATATAAAAAATTATAGAAATTAAACATAAAAAATTATAGAAATTAAATATAAAAATTATAGAAATTAAATATAAAGAATTATAGAAATTAAATATAAAAAATTATAGAAATTAAATATAAAAAATTATAGAAATTAAATATAAAAAAAAAAGAAATTAAATATAGAAATTAAATATAAAGAATAATAGAAATTAAATATAAAAAATTATAGAAATTAAATATAAAAAATTATAGAAATTAAATATAAAAAATTATAGAAATTAAATATAAAAAATTATAGAAATTAAACATAAAAAATTATAGAAATTAAATATAAAAATTATAGAAATTAAATATAAAGAATTATAGAAATTAAATATAAAAAATTATAGAAATTAAATATAAAAAATTATAGAAATTAAATATAAAAAATTATAGAAATTAAATATAAAAAATTATAGAAATTAAATATAAAAAATTATAGAAATTAAATATAAAAAATTATAGAAATTAAATATAAAAAATTATAGAAATTAAATATAAAAAATTATAGAAATTAAATATAAAAAATTATACAAAATAAATATAAAAAATTATAGAAAATAAATATAAAAAATTATAGAAAATAAATATAAAAAATTATAGAAAATAAATATAAAAACTTATAGAAAATAAATATAAAAAATTATAGAAAATAAATATAAAAAATTATAGAAAATAAATATAAAAAATTATAGAAAATAAATATAAAAAATTATAGAAAATAAATATAAAAAATTATAGAAAATAAATATAAAAAATTATAGAAAATAAATATAAAAAATTATAGAAAATAAATATAAAAAATTATAGAAAATAAATATAAAAAATTATAGAAAATAAATATAAAAAATTATAGAAAATAAATATAAAAAATTATAGAAAATAAATATAAAAAATTATAGAAAATAAATATAAAAAATTATAGAAAATAAATATAAAAAATTATAGAAAATAAATATAAAAAATTATAGAAAATAAATATAAAAAATTATAGAAATTAAATATATATATATATATATATATATATATATATATATATATATATATATATATATATATATAAAATATATTTAAATAACATAACTCTTATAATTTTAATTTCATTATACACTGATTCATGAATATAGTTGCAATCAGTGTACACAATGAGTTGATAGAAAAATGCCTGGAATATTACGGTCATCTGCAGATATTTCAGTAAATTTATATATAAATATCATCCTTTAAGACATGCTCAAATTTTGTCACACAATTATTTAAATTGTCCATGATGTATTGTTATTAATATCGACGTTTCTTAATAAGAGAGCTATAAATTTTATGTCAGTAAAGTTATCCAAACTTTTCTCCAGCCACGATTTCTGTTACCAACCTAAAAATAACAAAATCCCCTTGATTGATTTTGGCGCTACTATTAAAACTAAAATTACTTCCCATTACTTAAAAATTAGACAACCACAACGTAACCACAAACAGCGAAAATGTAAATAATCCGTTTGTACACAAAATCGCTGTTTGTGGTTACGTTGTGGTTGTCTAATGTTTAAGTGATGGGAAGTAATTTTAGTTTAATATTAGCGCCGAAATCAATCAAGGGAATTTTGTTATATTTAGGTTGGTAACAGAAATCGTGGCCGGAAAAAACTGTGGATAACTTTACTGACATTAAATTTTAACCGTTTTTGAAAAGAAATTCTTGTAATATTTAATATTTCACCAAACATGAGGCGATCTACTGTGGATAACTTTACTAACATTGGTCATCCCTGGTATAGTTGAATACGTTAAATATTGCAAATGTATCTAGTTAGCAACACCCTCAGTGTTGCCAAATAAATTTGTTTAAATTTTATTTAAAGAATATTTAATTTACAAATAGGACAAAAATACGAATTAATTAATGCATTGAAATTATTTTAATCAAATAAACCTATTGAATTTGCTCTGATGAAATATTTTAATGTCAAAAAGGCAATTATCAAAGTTACGTGAATTAGATTTGGTTTATTCAAGTGGTAACACTGCGTGCCTCTAGAAACTTTTTAAATGAGCTTGAATGCTTCACATGTTTACCAGACATATACCTAACCAGAGAAAACACGTCTCATCCAAGCGTAGGTTTTTAAAGTGTGTTGATATTTGTGTTGCAAAATTCAAAAAACAAAATAATGTCTATCAACAACTTCGAAGAGTTTGATTTCAATAAAGTTTGTCGAACATGTTTATCAAGTGGAGGAGAAATGGTCTCAATATTCGATTGCACTTCAACAAATGTGTGTTTAGGCGAAATGTTAATGTTTTGCACATCAGTAAAAGTAAGTTAAAATAAGTTATTAACAATTTATTTATTTATTATTTGAGCATCCATTTATTTATTTATTTTATAATTAGTATTACGGTGTATTTATAAGGCGTGTTTCGACGATCCATAAATCACAAAAGAAATTGATCGTGTTACGAGTTTTAGTCGAGACTTATTATAAAATAGTATTTTCTGGAACATTTTTTCAAATTTTGCAACCGGATATAGAAATTCACTTTTGTTCCCTATCAAACCCGTCTGTTTGCGTGTTAGAACTCGCTCGCGTAATAGACTCTTTCTATAAGTGGAAGAGAGACAAATTATTTTATTATACATAAATATATATATATATATGTTTTTTTTTTGTCAAAATTTATAAAATATATTAATGTATCGATGTGAATTGACCATATATGACATGGGCAGGGCTTCCACGCATTCACTATTTCCACTTTTATTCCCTTTTTCCGAAATCGATCACTTATAGTCACTATTTTAAAATTTTATTCACTATATTCATGTCATAAATGTATGAAAAGTATTAAAGGCGCTAAAAATTCGTCAATGTTCTAACTTCGTTGACTCAAAAACCATTTTTAACATTTTTTTTTTCGGCAAAAGTTTATAGAAAAGTTCCCCATAGGTAAGAAGGTGTGCTTTTTATTTTTTCAATTGTCAATTAGCAAATATGTGTTACTACATTCTTTTACAAAGTAATAAGTAAGTCTTGTAATCATGAAAAATTTCAAACTCGCGTTTTCAACGGATATACACGTTTTGACCTTCCCTGAATCGAATTTGACTATTTTCGGCATGAAGTCTGTGAACGCTCTAGAGCACTGTCAAACACGTTAAATTTGTGAAATTTCAAACTTAAGAAACCGGAAGTGCATGTTTACTCTATGCTTTTTTGGTTCTATTTCCAATATCACTAGAGCCGGCTGGACTTATGGCAAAATTAGGTATATTCATAATGATAGATATTAATATTTCAAACAATTTTTGTTTTAAATATTTCTTCAAAAAATGTACGAGTTTCGAGAATTCTGCTACGGAAATTTTTAAATATCTTATTTATGTTACCATGTATTTGCATATAGTTTAATCAATCATGATTTGTGCCTGTCGATATTTTGATTATTTCTAGTAAAAACTACGTAAAAGAAAATCGAGTGCAGGCCACTCTAGCTTTTTTGAATACACTCTTAATTAATATATGTATAACTTTTATTTATTTAATTGCCTGAAATTTGATAACACAAGGTTTTTGGGATCGCAGAATACGAATCTGGCATCAAAATCGGTCTAAAAACAAAATGGCGTCTACAAAATGAATATTTTATTCACTATTATTCACTTTTTTATCTTATTTCACTTTTATCCTTTAAAAACTACACTATTTCACTTTTTACTTTCTTTTACAGAGTAATAAGTAAGTATTGTAATCATGAAAAATTTCGAACTTGAGATTTCAACGAATATACATGCTTTGAACTTCCCTGAATCGAATGTGACTATTTTCGGAATGACGTCTGTCTGTCTGTGTGTGTGTCTGTGAACGCTCTAGAGCCAAAACTGTCGAACGAAAAATTATGAAATTTCAAACTTAAGACTTGTATTTGCCTTAGATGTGCACCTCCTATTATTGAAAAGAATTTTCAAACCGGAAGTGCATGTTTACTCTATGCATTTTTTATTCTATCTCCAATATCACTAGAACGGCTGCACTTACGGCAAATATAGTTATGTTTATAATGAAAGATATGAATATTTCGCACAACTTTTGTTTGAAACATTTCTTCATAATTTGTACCAGTTATGAGAAAACTGCTACGAAAAAACTCAAATATCTTATTTACGTTGCCATAGTGATACGTACACTTGTGACAAATTTTATTATTTTTAAATCGGATCAACCATGAGTTACATCATTTGTTTCTTGTTTATTGAAAACAAACAAGCATTACATTGACAGTTAACTGTATGAATTAATATTTAAAAGATTGATTTCTTATTAGAATAAATTGTATCAGGTAAATTATTATAGAATCAATTTATATTATATATTTGCTAACATAATGAAATAACAATTTCAGAGTTTTACGGTGGAGTTTGACAGTTTAAAAGTGAATACGATAAGTACTGCAAATACAGATCCATTATAAATTGGTATAATTATCCAGTTATTATTAAGTTATAGTAATTTAATTTGCATTTTCATTTTATATTGGTCAGCAAAAGATTTTGTTATCACATAACAATAATAAGTATATATATATATATATATATATATATATGTAGACAGTTTGTTTGGGATATATATGTATATTAGTATCTATCTATTGAAAATTACGTAAAAGAAAGTTGAGTGCAGGCCACTCCAGATATTTTCTATACAAAATTGCTGTGGAAGCCCTGCATGGGCACATGGTGCCCACGAGTTAACCTAGTTTATAATAATGCTTTATTTTGTTTTACTTCAACCTACACTTGCAATGAAACATAATTAACATGTATTGTAATTTGAGAAACGTAAATGTAAATAAACCATTTTTCAGAAAATGGTATTTATTTTAAACAAAAGTTGCTAGGAATTTGAATATCTTCAATTTTATAATGTATTACTTTTTTTCTCTAATTTATGCCTTTTTTGAGATATTGAAAAAGTTGCAGGAGTTAACTGTTACCTCCGGTTAAGATATTGTTGTCAAAAACAAGATTTGGTACGCGTAAAACGCACCAATGCGTAGAGCTCGCCTTTAGGTTAGATATGCGTTGCGAGCAGTGCTTTTTAATTATTATAGCCTTTTGGTTAACAATTTGAAAAAATGTTATAGATATAAAAAGTCTTACATTTAATTTTAGATTATATTGATAAAAAAAACTTTTTGTGCATATTTTAAAATTAAAAATTATAATATTTAATCATTTTTTTCGGGCTTTGGGTTAACAAAATGAAAAAATCTTGTAGACATAAAATATCTTAGAATTTTTAGTAGAATTTTTAAGTGTTCCAAATTTGGAGTGAATCGCTCCGGTACCTTCAGTGGAGTAGAGGGCACAAAATTTGATCTTACGAGATACCGAGCGAGTGAGCGAGCGACGACTAACATCCAAGTATATATTCAGGGCGACGAGACGAACACTTTTTCTTAATGACATTTTTTGATCCGAGAATGCTACAGACACACGACCGAATGCTTTAGCTTCTTCGGTACTTCGTACGGCGAGCTAATACTCCTATTAGCTCGCCGTACGAAGTACCGAAGAAGCACATCTGAGCTATATACAAGTCAAAAGTTTTAAGTTTCATAATGTTGCCTTCAACAGTTTTGGCTCTAGAGCGTTCACAGACATACGTAGTTCCAGTCATATTCGTTTCAAGGATGACCAAACGGTGTATTTTCCTTAAAATAACGAAGTCTAATACGATGTATTGTAATCATGAACATATTCGAAATCGATTTTTTTTTTACGGAAATACACATTTTGACCATTCCTTAATCGAATCTGATTATTTCCAAGGTAATGTCTGTGTGTGTGTGTGTGTGAACGCTCTAGATCCAAAACTGTTGAAGGAAAAAATATAAAACTTGAGAGTGTGCACCTCCAGTTTTTGAAAATCTTAACCGAAACTCTTGCTCCTTGCTACATATCTCGAAAACAACACGAATTAGAGAAAACTAATTCTTATAGAAGTTGAAGATATTGAAATGTCTAGTAACTTTTGCTTGAAAAGTTTTTTTTTGTTGAAAAATGTACCATTTATTTTTTACAAGAATTGGCGCAAGCGCCAGTGCTACCAGGTCGCCGGTCCGGCGAGCCCGATCGCAATATATACAATACTAAAAGCGATAGCAATTAATAGAGTTCAAAATTTATTGTTGCAATCAATCAACAACATTTTAAATTTCATTATTATTTTTTTTTTTTGACCTTCAGGTTCAAAATTTGTTAAAATATTATAAATGTTAAATGCCTTATAATTTTTTGAAGATTTTTTTGATATAATAAATAATTAAATTGATTTATATTTATCTTTATTATTATTTTTATAACCCCTGGGCTCACAATTTGAGCATTATTTGAACATTTTGATAATTGTGACATAATTCAATATTGGAATATATTTCACGAACATATCCAAATCGATCTCACGACCTCCAGGATAAGAGGCGAGAGCCTTAGCCACCATGCCATGGCGCCAGATAAGATTGTTATATATAATATCAAATAGTTTATACTGAAATAAAAGACTACACAACAGCAATTAATATATTTCTAATCAAGTAATCCGCCCTACGTAAAAATAAAAGGTTATATGTCAAAATAATTCAAATGTCAATTTTAAATATATTCCGTAACTTCAAAATGCATATCGAGTTGTGTACATAGTGCCATTGTGTTTAAGCATAGGACCCATTATCACTGCACTGCAAAATTCAGAATCTAGCCTGATTATTTGATTCAAAAATAATAACGAATCAAATGTCAAATCATTGAAAGTGTTGTGTAAAAAGGTTTGTAATACACATATTTTTTTGAATAAACGATTCAATTAGAAAACAGAAACCGTAAGTAAATTTATAATCCCGATGTTTGTGTAATAATAAATGCATGCATGGAGACTGTTTTAATGCATGTGTACAAATGTTCAAAATATTGTTTGTATTATTCAGTTCGCAATAATACCGCATTTACAACATTTAATAAAAGCAATAGACAAATTATAAAATAATTTTAGATTTTTGAAGAGGTAGCAAAGCTAGCGCTGGTTTTTTTGCTAACATCTGCTAGCAGTAAAATATTTTATAACTAAGGTACATCTGTCAATTTAGCTGTTGTTTCCTTTTAATTAAATATAGCAAAACCCATCTAAATCAACAAACATCTTAATTACTTTTATGTATTAATACAGAATTTGTTATTTATTTCTGCAAATAAATACAGTCCGCCAGTTGTACAACTATTTTAGACGTTGCATCGTCATTAAGAAATTCGGATAACAAAACCTTTTTATTCATGTCGAATTTTTCTTTATTATTATTTGCGATGCGGAAATTTGTATTACTATTATAGTCAAACGATCCAAACAGAAGAAAAACCGTGTAATTATTATTAAATTACATGAAAATTTGCCGTCAAATCTGTCCCTAGTATATATTTATTATATATATATATATATATATATATATATATATATATATATATATATATATATATATATATAGCTGTCAAATTTAAAATTTCTTTATTGACACTTACATTGAATGCTTGCCCCATATCTGAGTCCATCACAATAAAAAATGTCCCAATTCACAAATAACTTTATGGAAACCATTTAAGTCTATAAAAAGTGCCCTTTCTTTCTATATTACAATATACTTTATTATTTACAAAACTCGATATGCAACAAACTGTCGGCACTTTCATTCTTAATTATATATAATAGAATTTCAATACCCGCCGTTGTGTAGGAGAAATACTTTCGACAAGAACCGTAAAAGTTCGATCCCGGTCCATGTCAGTTTGCATAGAAGAAAAAGAGTTCATAAACTTATATACTTCTGGGTATATATACATATATATATATATATATATATATATATATATATATATATATATATATATATATATATATATATATATATATATATATATATATATATATAATAGAGAATGAACAAGAAGGTCAAGTGAAGCCCACTCCAGTTATTTTTAATTATTTTTAGTTTTACGTAAACAACATGCCTTCACAAATATGCTACGATTGCGTCAGTAGCTTAAACCGATCCTACAAATTTGCATTGAAATGCAGGGAATCAGACGAGCAACTGCAGCTATATTTACAAAATAAGAACAATCAAGAAATTCATTTATCCAAACATGAAGTAGATTACGTTTCCAATAATATTCAACATTTACCTGAAGAAAACGAAAACGAAAATGAAAATCCATGTTCACAATTAAATGAGATTGCTTTTAAATCCAGCAACTCACCAAAGAAGTCTCTCACATCTATTAGAATACGAACTGACCTACGCGACCCGATATCAAGTATCGAAAATCAAAGAAATCCGAACACAGCAATTACTCATACTCAAGATGTTGATAGAGAAAATATAACTGAAGTTCGCTCTGAAGCAATATCAACACTAGATGATCCAGAAATGATACAAAATTGTCAAGTTCAGAATTTAAACTGGCAAAATAGTGAAATAAATCATGGAAATGAAACAAAACATTCAATTTCAATTGGTAATGAGGATCATATACCTGCAATGAATGATTTAATAACTAATACAATATTCGAAAATGACAGCGACATGAAAATTATTCTGAGGGATCCACTTGAAATCAATCTATCGGTTGCACTAGGTGCCCCCCAGAAAATTGAATCATCACCTGATAAAACAATATTGTCATCAACTCTTGCACGTCCGAAACGTGAAGTAAGTTATGAAACAAGTATTGAAGGAAACTCTGTCGATACTAATACATTGCAAATTCCAAATAACACAAATGTTATAATAAAACCAATTGATAATGTATCATCAAAAGAAACATGCATACCTCTTAACATATCAAATTGTTTCGTATTGTTAGAGAGATGTGATGAATCAGAATTAATAAACAAGGTTCTGCCAAATAGTAAAGCAATACCACATGATCAAAAGAACACCAACATTAAATTGGGTCAATGTACAATTTGTGAGAAAACTTTTAAAAGAAAAGATCACTTAAGACGCCATATGGTAGTTCATGAAAGAAAAAAACCATTTTGTGCGGTTTGTAAGAAAAATTTTAGAGGAAAATATGAACTATCACGCCATATGCGTGTGCATGCAAAGAATAGTCAATATTCATGTAATATTTGTGGGGAACATTTTAAACAAAAGTGTCATTTTAGCGTTCATATGCTTAAGCACGCCAGTGTCACTAAACAATCAAATACCGAAGATAAATCTAGTAATGCAGATCACCAAGATGATGAACACTCGGAAAATGTAGTTCAACAAAATAGCCGCCCAATTCATAGTAACACGCTTGAAAGTGAATTATCGAAAATTCATAATAAGGAAAATTTACAATCAAATACAGATGTTAAAAGTAAGTTAACAAATAATAAACTGCTATCCATAAACATGATCTATCAACACGAACCAGTTAACAATGTAGCCGATCAAAGTGAAAGATCAAATACTGAAGAATATCCAAATGAACGATTAAATACCGAAGAATGTGAAAGTATTCGATCAGAGAATAAGAACAGTCAAAATATACCATCTAACAATTCGGACTTACAAATGTATGCATTACGAAAACGAACTCCTCGATCCCAATCACATATTGAAAACAACGTTGAAAACTGCCAAAGTGAATCATCAAATAGTGATCAGTGTCAGAGCGCATCATCAAACTATACACACTCTGAAAGTGTATCATCAAGTGATGACGATTGTGAAGTGAATATACCAACTAGTGAACAAGAAACGGTACGATCTATAAACGTGAAAGATCAGACTGACCACTCTAATCATCATATAAACTCTGAAAGTGAGGTATCACTTAATATGCACCATGTAACCATAAATAATGCTAATAATGATTGTGAAAGTGAATTATTAAATAGTAAGAACTGCCGAAGTGAATTAGTAACTAATATAGATTTTCAAAATATACCCTTAAACCCTGCGGTCTGTCGAAATGAACTATTAAATGATGCGAGTTGCCACAATGATCTATCAACAACCGAAGAATGTCAAGATATATTATTACATAGTGAGCAGTATCAAAGTGAACAATTAAGTAACATAGACTCTCAAAATAAACATTCAAACGCAGATAATTGTCAAAGTATTGTATCAAGTAATGAGGTCTCTCAATGTGAACGTGCAAATAATATAGACTGTGAAAGTGATCCTTCAAATAATAAAAAGGTTCAAAGTAATCGAATAAATCAGGAGGACAATCAAAATGAAGTATTAAATGATGTGGACTACAAAATGATTCTATTAAATACTGAGGATAGTCAACGTAACCAATCGATCGCAAAGGATTACGAAATTGGACCATGTAAAGAGAACGGTCCAACAGAAGGATCAAATACTGACAACTGTATACGTGAGGTAACAAGCAACGAGGTCTGTAAAAGTGAACAATTGAATGCGAAGAAAAATAAAACGTGTACAATTTGCGGACAAAAGTTTAAATTGCGCTCTCTCTTAAATATACATATGCGTACGCATACCAATCCCAAAAAACGTCACAAATGTCGTGTTTGTGCGCATCCATTCCATGAAGCCACCGAATTAACAGAACATATGAAAGTGCACAATGGTGAAAATCCGTTCACATGTTCATTTTGTGGAAAAATCTTTTTCTCACCAAAGACTCTAAGAATCCATATGCAATCACATGATGACGATAGACCACACTCATGTACGAAATGTGATCTTAAATTTTCCTGTATATCTTATTTACACGCACATGAAAAGGTGCATATGGTAGACAAAAGATATAAATGTGAAGTCTGCAGTCGTTTATTCCTCAAAGCCTCTTACTTGAGAGATCATACGAAGAAACATTTGAGTAAAAAAAAAACATATTCCTGTGCAATTTGTATGAAATCATATGCGACAAAAACTAATTATGATGATCATATGTATATTCACAACAATAAAACAGCATTTCCTTGTCCGATTTGCAACCAATTCTTTAATACTAAAGCACAGGTAACGACTCACTTGTATGTACATTCTGGCGAAGGTTCTATTTGTTCTGTTTGTGGCAAGAAATTCGCGTCTAAACAAGATTTAAACATGCATATTGCAACTCATGCCGAAGAAAAATTATTTGCTTGCACGATATGTGAAAAATCATATAAAACACAGCGAAGCTTATTGAACCACTTGAGATGGGTGCATCCCAAAGGAGAGCTTGTTACATGTGCTATATGTAAGCGAACATTTATACATAAAAAAAAATTACGTGCACATATGCGAATACATTCTGAGGAGAAACCATATCAATGTTCGCTCTGCGATAAATCGTATCGATTAACTGCAAGTCTCAAGATACACATACGAACGCATACCAATGAAAGGCCGTATTCATGTAAGGTTTGCGCCAAAACTTACAAAGCAACGTCAAATTTATATCTTCATATGCGGACTCACAATGATGAAAGACCATTTCCATGTGCACATTGTGATCTCAAGTTTAAAATTAAACATCATTTAACTGCGCATATTGAGAGGAAGCATCCAGAAACAGATTAGATTATTTGAAGCACAGTTTTTACGTAATGTTAGTAAATATTATTTTATCAGGTACCTACTTCCTTTTAAACTTTGTCCAAGAAATTTTAAATTATATATCTGACTGCTTTACTAATGCTCTTTTCACACCGGGATTTTAAGACAGTGTCACTTCAAGCTCGCTGATCTTGAAGTTCGTTTGACGCTCACATCAGGTATTTAAATCGCTAGTGCTGGCATCTATAATTACATATTTATTCTTGCGTTAGCAACAGTTCGCGCTATCAAAATAATGTATATTATTCAATGTTTCGATTAATTGATTTTGTATTTTTTCTATAAAATAAAAATAAATTTGCGCCATAATATTATTAACATAATTGGCACCTTTAAGTACATAGACATTAAATAAATCATTTTAAAATCTCTCAATTGTATTCTCAACATTATTTTTTAAGTTTGCTAGGAATACCACGTGATTTCACTTTAAGACGCAAATCTCTGCCTTCAAGTTAGACGAACTTGAAGTCAGGTCATGCGCACACACTAGCACTTCAAGTCAGCCTCACTTCAACTTTCTATCTTTAAATCTTAGTGTGAAATGGGCATTGGACAAGGTACCTATGCCTTCAGCTCTAATCCGTAGTTGTTAGGTAGGCAAAACCAATCGATACATTCAGATCGCATATGACATTTAACAAGTGCAGATATAGTCTAAAATTTGTATAAAAAATTCGTATTAATGTATTTTGTACTGAAAATTTTGTTTTTCAATAATTGTGATTCTCTGTTAATTATTTGCGTTAAAATGGCCGATTAAAAAACAAATATAAACATATTTTGTATTGTGAAACAAAGGATTCTATAAGCGTTTACGAAAAGTAGTTCGGACCGCTAGAATCGGTCTATTCGCGTTCGTAAAGTGAATCTAATCCCTAACCCCAAGCAGTTTTTTTTTTATCTATCTGACGAGCAGGGTTGCTGTTTGTTATCCCAACAGGATTGAAATCTTGTAGAGGTTACCCAAACATGTGTAGACACAAAAATATATCAATTTTTGTATTTTTAATAGTTCGAACCATTGTGTATAGCCAATTATCATATATGTCAAATGTCATATATAGTCAAATCTTCATCGATATATTAATATTTTTTATAAATTTAGACAATTGTTGATGCAACGATTATTATGAAACTACTTTGTAAATGTATTTTATATATATATATATATATATATATATATATATATATATATATATTCTATATATATATATATATATATATATATATATATATATATATATATATATATATATATATATATATATATATATTTCTATATATATATATTTATATTTCTATATATATATATATATATATATATATATATATATATATATATATATATATATTTCTATATATATATATATATATATATATATATATATATATATATATTTCTTTATATATATATATATATATATATATTTCTTTATATATATATATATATATATATATATATATATATATATATATTTCTTTATATATATATATATATATATATATATATATATATATATATATTTCTATATATATATATATATATATATATATATATATATATATATATATATATATATATATTTCTATATATATATATATATATATATATATATATATATATATATATATATATATATATCTATATATCGCTTCGAATATTTATTAGAATTTACAAATATTTAAATATGTATCATATTGTGGAACAGTGATACCAATGCTTAATAAATTACTGTCAAATTAAAAATTTCTTTATTGAATGTTTGCCCCATATTTGAGTCCATCGCAATAAAAGAATGTCCCAATTCACAAATAGTTTTATGGAAACCATTTAAGTCTATAAAAAGATACCTATCCTTCTATATTATAATCTACTTTATTATTTATACAACTCGATATGCAACAAACTGTCGACATTTTCATATTAACGCAAAATATTTATTTTGACATTTAATAATTATTTTGACGTTTCTGAACGTTGTTCTTGTTTTTTTACAATATAGATTATTGAACACCGTGGGGTAGGGGAAATACTTTAGACTGGAACGGTGAAAGTTGGGGTTCGATTCCGGCCCATATTAGCTTGCATTACAAACACATACTTAATATATATACATATATATATATATATATATATATATACATACATATATATATATATATATATATATATATATATATATATATATATATATATATATATATATATATATATATATATATATATGTATATATATATATATATATATATATATGTATATATATATATATATATATATATATATATATATATATATATATACATATATATATATATATATATATATATATATATATATATATATATATATATATAAATACCTATATATAATAGTGAATGAACAAGAAGGTCAAGTGAAGGCCACTCCAGTTTTTTTTTTATTATTTTTAGTTTTACGTAAACAACATGCCTTCACAAATATGCTACGATTGCGTCAGTGGCTTAAACCAATTCTACAAATTTGCAATAAAATGCAGGGAATCAGATGAGAAACTGCAACTTTATTTGCAATATAGGAACAATCAAGAAATTAATTTATCCAAACATGAAGTAGATTACGTTTCCAATAATATTCAACATTTACCTGAAGAAAACGAAAACGAAAATCCATGTTCACATTTAAATGAGATTGCTTTTAAGTCCAGCAACTCACCAAAGAAGTCTTTCACATCTATTAGAATACGAACTGACCTACGCGACCCGATATCAAGTATTGAAAATCAAAGAAATCCGAACACAGCAATTACTCATACTCCAAATGTTGTTAGAGAAAATATAACTGAAGTTCGCACTGAAGCAATATCAACACTAGATGATCCAGAAATGGTACAAAATTGTCAAGTTCAGAATTTAAACTGGCAAAATAGTGAAATATATCATGGAAATGAAACAAAACATTCAATTTCATTTGGTAATGAGGATCATATACCTGCAATGAATGATTTAATAACTAATACAATATTCGAAAATGACAGCGACATGAAAATTATTCTGAGGGATCCACTTGAAATCAATCTATCGGTTGAACTAGGTGCCCCCCAGAAAATTGAATCATCGCCTGATAAAACAATATTGTCATCAACTCTTGTACGTCCGAAACGTGAAGTAAGTTATGAAACAAGAATTGAAGGAAACTCTGTCGATACTAATACATTGCAAATTCCAAATAACACAAATGTTATAATAGAACCAATTGATAATTCATCATCAAAAGAAACATGTATACCTCTTAACTTATCAAATTGTTTCGTATTGTTAGAGAGATGTGATGAATCAGAATTAATAAACAAGGTTCTGCCAAATAGTAAAGCAATACCAGATGATCCAAAGAACACCAACATTAAACTATTGCAATGTACAATTTGTGAGAAAACTTTTAAAAGAAAAGATCACTTAAGACGCCATATGGTAGTTCATGAAAGAAAAAAACCATTTTGTACGGTTTGTAATAAAATTTTCAGAGGAAATTATGAACTATCACGTCATATGAGTGTGCATGCAAAGAATAGTCAATATTCATGTAATATTTGCGGGGAACATTTTAAACAAAAGTGTCATTTTAGCGTTCATATGCTTAAGCACGCCAGTGTAACTAAGCAATCAAATACCGAAGATAAATCTAGTAATGCAGATCACCAAGATGATGAACACTCGGAAAATGTAGTTCAACAAAATAGCCGCCCAATTCATAGTAACACGCTTGAAAGTGAATTATCGAAAATTCATAATAAGGAAAATTTACAATCAAATACAGATGTTAAAAGTAAGTTAACACATAATAAACTGCTATCCATAAACATGATCTATCAACACGAACCAGTTAACAATGTAGCCGATCAAAGTGAAAGATCAAATACTGAAGAATATCCAAATGAACGATCAAATACCGAAGAATGTGAAAGTATTCGATCAGAGAATAAGAACAGTCAAAATATACCATCTAACAATCCGGACTTACAAATGTATGAATTACGAATACGAACTCCTCGAGCCCAATCACATATTGAAAACAACGTTGAAAACTGTCAAAGTGAATCATCAAATAGTGATCAGTGTCAGAGCGCATCATCAAACTATACACACTCTGAAAGTGTATCATCAAGTGATGACGATTGTGAAGTGAATATACCAACTAGTGAACAAGAAACGGTACGATCTATAAACGTGAAAGATCAGACTGACCACTCTAATCATCATATAAACTCTGAAAGTGAGGTATCACTTAATATGCACCATGTAACCATAAATAATACTAATAATGATTGTGAAAGTGAATTATTAAATAGTAAGAACTGTCGAAGTGAATTAGTAACTGCTACAGATTTTCAAAATATACCCTTAAACACTGCGATCTGCCGAAATGAACTAATAAATGATGCGAGTTGCCACAATGATCTATCAATAACCGAAGAATGTCAAGATATACTATTACATAGTGAGCCCTATCAAAGTGAACAATTAAGTAACATAGACTCTCAAAATAAACATTCAAACGCAGATAATTGTCAAAGCAATGCATCAAATAATGAGATCTTTCAAAGTAAACTTTCAAATATTAAAAAATTCCCAAGCGAACCATCAAATAATGAATGCGTTCAAAGCATTGAAATAAAAACGGACACAAAGAATGAACTATTAAGAAATATAGACTACAAAAAGAAACAATTAAATACTGAAGATAATGAACGTAACCAAACGAACGATAAGGATTTCAAAATTGAACCACCATGTAAAGAGAATGGTCAAGCAGAAGTATCAAATACTGATAACTGCGAACGTGAGCTAACAAGCAAAGAAATTTGTAAAAATGCGAATAAAAGTACAACTTGCACAATTTGCAAAAAAGAGTTTGAATTCGTCTCTGACTTAAATAGACATATGCGAACGCATACCAAAAAACGTTACAAATGTCTTGTTTGCGCGCATCCATTCCGTAAAGCCACTGATTTAACAGAACACATGAAAGTACACAATGGAAAAAATCCGTTCACATGCTCATTTTGTGGAAAAATATTTTTCTCACCACAGACTCTAAGAATCCATATGCAATCACATGATGACGATAAACCATACTCATGTACGAAATGTGATCTTAAATTTTCCTGTAAACAATATTTACATGCACATGAAAAGGTGCATATGGATGATAAAAGACATAAATGTGAAGTCTGCAGTCGTTTATTCCGCAAAGCCGCTAACTTGAAAATACATATGAATACACATTCGAGTAAAAAAAATACATATTCCTGTTCAATATGTGAAAAATCATTCTTTAAAAAATCTCATTATGATGATCATATGTATATTCACAATAATAAAACAGAGTTTCCTTGTCCGATTTGCAACCGTTCTTTTAAAACTAAAGCACAGGTTTCGTCACACTTGTATGTGCATTCTGGCGAAGGTTCTATTTGTTCTGTTTGTGGCAAGAAATTCGCGTCTAAACAAGATTTAAACACGCATATTGCAACTCATGCCGAAGAAAAATTATTTGCTTGCACGATTTGTGAAAAATCATATAAAACACAGCGAATCTTATTGAGCCACTTGAGAAGGGTGCATCCCAAAGGAGAGCTTCTTACATGTGATATATGTAAGCGATCATTTACACATAAAACAATATTACGTGCACATATGCGAATACATTCTGAGGAGAAACCATATCAATGTTCGCTCTGCGATAAATCGTTTCGATTTACTGGTGGTCTCAAGATACACATACGAACGCATACCAATGAAAGGCCGTATTCATGTAAGATTTGCGCGAAAACATACAAAGCACCATCAAATTTACATCTTCATATGCGGACTCACAATGATGAAAGACCATTTCCATGTGAACTTTGTGATCTTAAGTTTAAAATTAAACATCATTTAACAGCTCATATTGAGAGGAAGCATCCGGAACAGATTAGAATTACGTAATGTTAGTAAATATTAATTTGTCAAGTAGGTGTACTGAATTTTTTTTTGTATCTATAACAATTTTATAAACTTTTCCAAGTTTAGAAATATAACTTATCTATCTCCATATGGAATATTTATAAAATAAGAAATTGTGTGTTTATAAAGAAAAAAATAGAAATAGTGATACATATTATGTTTGTGTGTTATACACAGTAGGACAATTTTGTAATAATATTTTATCTTGTTGGTGAATATTTACACAAATAAAGCTTGTTTAATTTTAATTTTGCAAAATTTTTACTTATACGCAGTAATAAGCTGAGCTAGACAGGAATTCAAATTAAACAGAATTAAATTAGGCTTTAATTCATTTAGGGATTTAAATTTAATTGTAGCCCTTGGGATAATGAGGAGTTAAGGCATTGGAATTGAATTAAAAAAAAAATCATTTATGAAGCCCACAATAAGTTTTCAAGCCCTCAAAAAGGCTTCAAGCCATCAAAATTTATAGTTGTAAAAAATCATATGTAATACGATAACTATAAGAAAAATCGGTTGTGGCCAACACAGAACTTTCTTTTAGGTTTTTTTTTGCTTTCCCTGTTAATCTCTCTTGCATTCTCCTTATATTCGTCATTCAAACGTCTAATTTTCTTACTCCCGGTGCATCTCTTTCTTTTATTTTATATTCTGGCACTTATATTTTCTTTGCCATGCATGTTTTTTGTATGTTTTTGTTTTGAAATTTCTTTTTAGCCATTCTAAAATAAATCATATTGTATAAGAACTTTTCCATAAACATATATATATATATATATATATATATATATATATATATATATATATATATATATATATTTCGAGATTTAGCTCTCTCTCGAGCATTGATATGCGGAATGTGATATCCACTTGTAAACCAGTTTTGTATAATTTTTGATCGAAATTAACGTACATCTTCAAATATATTGCAAAGCGCCTTAAATTTTTGAGTAATATAAGCACAGAAATAGTAACTACTATCAGATAAGAACAGGCGGAGTTAACAAACTATTTTAATGGGTGAATTGTTTGTTCTGATGGGACGGACGTTATTTGACAGATGAACATGATGCTGCGCGTGCTTGTTGATAATTCTAGCCGGCTATTTAGATGTTGTTTTCTCTAATGCCTTTAAAATTATATATTTATTACTAGAATTTGAAACGTAAATTGATATAAGTACAAAATATAAATAATGTAAATTTAAAACAGTTTAAATTCAAAACGAAAGATAATCTAAAGAGCTGCAACCAAATGCTGGTACTCTATATCTGTACGCTTTCATCATATATACTAAACTCCTGTTTATCATCATTTTGTCCACGTCACTATGAGGCAAGTTTCGCGTAAACATTGGCTATCTTTATCTAACCCACCAAAATGGACAACCTATCCTTCCCCTACCAAGTTTAGTGTGCAGGCATAGCTATTTTATTTGCCGTGTAGTGCCGTGGAAAAAGTCGATTATAAACGGGCCATTGCATTAGCAGATGCGTGCTGAATTATTTGGATAGTTTAATGGGCCAAATAAGAACCGGAATAGCAAAGTAAGAAGAAGAAAACCAAAACATAATTTATCTCAAATCGACTCGGGCAGCGTGATAACTCGCACAATTTTCAACTTTTTGACAAAAAAATTTGAATCCATTTTACACAGAATTAAATTGCCTAGCGGCAATGGAACCATTTTTCACTTTCTTTTACAAAGTAATAAGTAAGTATTGTAATCATGAAAAATTTCGAACTCGAGATTTCAACGGATATACACGTTTTGACCTTAATCGAATGTGTCTATTTTCGGAATGAATTCTTTGTTCTATCTCCAATATCACTAGAACAGCTGCAATTATGGCAGAAATATTATGTACAAATGAAAGATCTTGATATTTCGCTCAACTTTTGTTTGAAAAGTTTCTTCAAAAAATGTAACAGTTACGAGAAAACTACTACGAAATATCATAAATTTCTTGTTTATGTTGTCATGGATTCGCATAAATCGAATCAAATTGGAGTACGTTTATAGTTCTAAATTTTTGTCGAAAACATGGTATTTTTCTTTTAAATGACGCCATTTTGTTATTTTTCAGGAATTTAATATCCATACCCGATAGCGACGGCCTTACTCTATAAAAAGATACCTCCAAATTGTACTTGTATTTAGACGGAGTTATGATGCTGTCCGTACTGTTCCATTTGTAAAACATGGACAGATAAACCACCATTTTGATAATGAATGACAAAATATCTTTTATTAAAAAAAAAAAGTAATTAAATAATTGCTCAAAAGACAATATAGCATGTTCTCCCAACAATCTTTAATCCCTACTCATAAAAATATCATAAACCATTGCCATATTTAAGCGTACTGAACGTTAAGCGCCCTTAAGACAGTTTCTATGAATTGTATTATTGCATTCTATTCTGCAGTGTTTGTCAATGAATCAAGAACATTACTATTTTATCTCATCAAATATCAGGTTTATAGATTTAGTTAAGCTTATATTTTGTATATAGAATAAATTAGATTGTGTAAGTCACGTTAGCTAAGAAAAAAATACCTGCTCGTAAATAAAACAATAGTTATGAACGATAATGCAATTTTATTTCCTTTTACGAAGATCACCGAAAAATCGACCTCGAGATTTTAATGGAAATATCCATTTTTAGGATTAAAATCCACATATTCCATTCTACCTACAATGAAATTGAAGTATATCTCCACATTTTTGTTTTTATTTGTCTTACTTAGCATCTGTATTTTCAGCTCGCCGTACCAAAGAGGCTAAAGCATTCGGTCGTGTGTCTGTAGCATTATCGGATCAAAAAATGTCATTAACAAAAAGTGTTTGTCTCGACGCCCTGAATCCAAAAATGTATATAACTTATATACTTGGATGTTGGTCGTCGCTCGCTCGGTATCTCGTAAGACCAAATTTGTGCCCTCTACTCCTCTGAAGGTACCGGAGCGATTCATACCAAATTTAGTACACATATTATTTGGCATCCCATTTGAATCCGCTCGCAGTTTAAATCCAATCGCCCGTATACATCCCGAGTTATAGGCCCCCAAAATTTGAAGCCCCCCTTAATACTGCTCTTATAAAAATAATTAAAACACTCAAAAATTCTACTAAAAAAAAAAGATTTTTTCATATTGTTAACCCAAAGCCCGAAAAAAACTATTAAAAATTATAATTTTGAATTTTAAAATATGCACAGTTTTTTTTATCAATAGTATCTACAAACAAGCTTAGGTACAACGCACCTATGCGTCCAGCTCGCCTTATAAGTAATATATGCGATGCGAGCAGTTTTTAATAATTTTGGCCTTTTGGTTAACTAATTGAAAAAATGTTATAGATATAAAAAGTCTTACATTTAATTTAAGATTATATTAAAAAAAAAAAAAAAAAACAAATTTTGAAATTCAAAATTATAATATTTAATAATTTTTTTTGGGCTTTGGGTTAACAAAATGAAAAAATCTTGTAAATAAAAAATATCTTAGAATTTTTAGTAGAATTTTTAAGTGTTTCAATTATTTTTATAAGGGCAGTATTAAGGGGGGGTCCAAATTTTGGGGCCCTATAACTCGGGAAGTATACGGGCGATTGGATTTAAACTGCGAACGGATTCAAATGGGATGCCAAATAATATGTGTACCAAATTTGGAGTGAATCGCTCCGGTACCTTCAGAGGAGTAGAGGGCACAAATTTGGTCTTACGAGCGACGACTAACATCCAAGTATATAAGTTATATACATTTTCGGAATCAGGGCGACGAGACGAACACTTTTTCTTAATGAAATTTTTTGATCCGAGAATGCTACAGACACACGACCGAATGCTTTAGCCTCTTCGGTACTACGTACGGCGAGCTAAAAAATGTAAGAGTTTTTATATCTATAACATTTTTTTCAAATTGTTAACCAAATGGCCCAAATAATTAAAAACCACTGCTCGCAACGCATATCTTTTCAAAAAAAAAACGCGTTGGTGCGTTTTACGCGTACCAAATCTTGTTATATTTGAATATTGATTGGTCATTTTAACACATGCTTAAGGAGGCATATACCTTTCTAACCCCTAAAAGTAGCCTATTTTCATGATTTTTTTTTGTACGAGGAAAAAGAAAAGACGAATGATACTTTTTGCAGTTTATAGAGCATGTATTTCTCTTTTAAAATAATCTCTAACTCCTTTATTCCGCCCCCTACATCCTTTTCCGTAGGCCATGTTTAAAAAACAGAGGGGCACGGTTCCTAGAATTCCTCCGAGCTGGATTAAATCAAACAAAAAAGCGAAGCGGATTTTTGATGTCAAGTTAATTTCGCGTCGTTTGACGGATTCTTTTTTCAAAATGCAAATTTGTCATAAAATGGTGGCCTGTTAAAAAATAAAGACGATTTTTCGTCTTATTTTTTCGTATTCATTTGTGTTTTAAAATTAGAACAAATAAAATTTCTGAAAAAAAATTCGCCAAACAATGACAAATTTTATAAGCTACAAGGGGGGAAAAACAAAACGATTGGATAAACCGTACAAAAAATATCCTGGGAGCATAGTTTTGTGAAAAAACAATTATATATTAATCTCAGTACAAAATACACTATTACTTACCGAGAAATTACGAATTTTTAATATGTACTACAAGGGCTGTCAAAATTTCTTATTGATACAATTCACAAATAGCAGTATGGAACCCATTTAAGTCTATAAAAAGATACCTTTCCATCTTTTTAATAATCAACTTTGTTATTTACATAACTCAATAACCAATAAACATTCGGCATTATTATAATCACATAATGTATTTATTTTGACATTTAATAATTATGTTGATCGTAGTGGTAAGATTCTTGACCTTCACGGTGGATGTTGGGGTTCGATTCCTGCCCATGCCAGTTTGCATATTTATATATATATATATATATATATATATATATATATATATATATATATATATATATATATATAATAATAATAATAATGTATTTTAATAAGCTAAATACATATTTCGTCAACTAAGTTGTCATCATCAGTAGAAAAGAAATAGATGTATAACATAATATCTCTGACTAAGGCAAACACCAAAAAAATATGTATACTAATCAGTACTTATGCTTGGTCAACCTAGGGGTCCTATACCGAAATCTGCACTTTATGGTTTATTAAAAGACACGCCTCCCTAGATTGACCAAGCATAACTGCTGATTAGTATATATATATATATATATATATATATATATATATATATATATATATATATTTATATATATATATATATATATATATATATATATATATATATATATATATATATGCTTGGTCAATATATATAAATTTATATAATTATTCGTGTTTGCAACTAATATAAGTCATTTGTAAGGAAAATAATGTATAAGGAAGTCGAATGAAGGCCATTCCAGTTTATTTTTTATTTTTAGTTATTTGGAAACAACATGCCTTCTCAAATATGTCATGATTGCGTCAGTGGCTTAAACCAATCCTACAATTTTGCAACAAAATGCAGGGAATCAGACGAGAAACTGCAGCTTTATTTCCAAAATAAGATCAATCAAGAAATTAATTTATCCAAACATGAAGTAGATTACGTTACCAATATTATTCAACATTTGTCTGAAGAAAACCAAAACAACGAAAATGCATGTTCACATTTAAATGAGATTGCCAATCAATCAAGCAATTCACCAATCGAGTCTCTCACATCCATTAGAATACGAAATGATCTACGCGACCTGATATCAACTGTTGATAATCAAAACATACCCAATACAGTTCCATTAGCAATTATTCCTACTGAAAATGTTGCTAAAGAAAATATAACTGAAGTTCGTGCTGCAGCACTAGATGATCCACAAACGGAAGAAAATGACCAAATTCAGAATTTAAACTGGTTAAAAAGTGAAATAAATTACAGAAATGAAACAAAACATTCAATTCCAATTGATAATGAGGATCATATGCCATTGAATGATTTAATAACTGATCCAACAATCGAAAATGACATCAACAGTTTTCTGAAGGACCCACTTGAAATCAATAACATATCGATAGAATTGGGTCCTCACCTGAAAATTGAATCTTTATCTGATCAAATATCATTATCATCAACTTCAGCAAGTCCGAAATATGAAGTAAATAACGAAACAGACATTGAAGATAACTCTCTTGATACATTACATAGTTTGAAAATTATAAATAGCACAAATGGCATAATAAAACAAATTGATAATTCATCATTCAAAGAAACATGTATACCTCGTAACTTTTTAAATTCTTTCGTATTGTTAACGAGATGTGATGAACAAAATGCTCAAAAGAACACCAACATTAAACTATTGCAATGTACAATTTGTGAGAAAACTTATTTAAGAAAAGAACACTTAAGACGCCATACGGTAACTCATAAAAGAAACAAACCATTTTGTACGGTTTGTAAGAAAATTTTCAGAGGAAACTATGAACTATCACGTCATATGAGTGTGCATGTAAAGAAGAGATTATATTCATGTAATATTTGCGGGAAACATTTTAAACAAAAGCGTCATTTTAGCGGTCATATGCATAAGCACGCCAGTGTAACTAAGCAACCAAATACCGAAGATAAAGTTTGCAATGGAAAAAAGAAGCCAACCTGTACGGTTTGTAAGAAATCATTCAGAGGAAATTATGAATTATCACGCCATACGAGATGTGATAAATCAAAATTAATAAACATGGGTCTGCCAAATAGTAAGGCAATATCAGATGAGCAAAAGAGCACCAACTTTAAACTATTTCAATGTACAATTTGTGATAAAACATTTACAAGAAAAGGTTACTTAAAACTTCATATGGTTGTTCATTATAAAAAGAAACCCTTTTGTACGATTTGTAAAAAAAATTTCAGAGGAAACTATGAATTATCACGTCATACAAGTTGTGATGAATTAAAGTTAATAAACATGGGTCTGCCAAATAGTAAAGATGAGCAAAGGAACACCAACATTAAACTATGGCAATGTACAATTTGTGATAAAACATTTAAAAGAAAAGGATACTTAAAACTTCATATGGTGGTTCATTATAGAAAGAAACCATTTTGTACGATTTGTAAACAAAAATTCAGAGGAAACTATGAATTATCACGTCATACGAGTTGTGATGAATTAAAGTTAATAAACATGGCTCTGCCAAAGAACACCAACATTAAACGTTTGCAATGTACAATTTGTGATAAAAAATTTAAAAAAGTAGGCTACTTAAAACGTCATATGGTTGTTCATTATAGAAAGAAACCATTTTGTACGATTTGTAATAAAATTTTCAGAGGAAACTATGAAGTATCACGTCATATGGTTGTACATACAAAGAAAAGTCTATTTTCATGTAATATTTGCGGGAAAAAATTTAAACAAAAATGTTATTTTAGCATTCATATGCGTAAGCACTGCTGTGTAATCAAGCAAATAAATACCGATGAACAATCTAATAATATAGAACATCAAGATAAACACTCGGATAATGTGATCCATGAAAATAAACCATCAGGAAATTTTCAAAATAATCAATCAAACGTTGAAGATTATCAAAATGAGCGAACAATGCTTGAAGATGGATCATTGAATACTGATATTAAGGAAAATTTACAATCAAATATAAATACTGAAGCGAAATTATCAACAAATATTTTATTCTCACAAAATATGGACTATCAACGCGAAACAGTTAATAATACGTATCAAAGTGAACGATCAAATACCGAAGAATATCAAAGTGATCAAACAGAGAATAAGGACAGTCAAAATATATCAGCTAACAATTTTGACTGGCAAATGTATGGGGCACGAAAACGAACCCGACCTGTGGAGAATAAAGATGAAATCTCTCAAAGTGAAACATCGAATAATGATCAATGTCAGGGGGCATCATCAAACTATACGGACTCTGAATGTGAATCATCAAATGATGAAGATTATGAAATAAAAGCATTAACTCATCACCAAAAAACTGTAAAATCTATTAACGTGAAAGACCAAACTGAACAGTCAAATCATCATACAAACTCTGAAGATGAGGTATCGATTAATATGGACCATGGAACTGACTCTCAAATTAATCGACTAAATACGGAGGTCAGTCAAAATAAACTATTAAAGAACGAAATGAAACTATGTAATACTAAATATAATCAACTTAACCAATCGATCGTTGGAGAATACGAAATTGAGAGCAATCAAACAGAAGGATCAAATATTAACAACTATCAAAGTGAACTATTAAGTAATACAGACTCTCAACATTCAAACGCAGATAATTATCATAGTAAGGAATCAAATAATGAGATCTCTCAATGTGAACGTCTACGTATTGAAGACTGTCAAACTGAACCATCAAGTATTGAAAGTATTCAAAGTGATGGAATTAATATGGAGGAAAATCAAAATAAACTATTAAGTAATATAGACTACGAAATAAAACTATTAAATACTGAAGATAGTCATCGTAACGAATCGAACGTTAAGAATTACGAGATTGGACCTTGTAAAGAAAACGGTCCAACAGAAATATCAAATACTGACAACTGTGAACGTGAACTTTTAAATTCGAATAAAAATTATGCGTGTACAATTTGCAGAAGAAAGTATAAATATCGCAATTCTTTAAGAGAACATATGCGAACGCATACCCATCCCAAAAAGCGTCACAAATGTCAAGTTTGTGCGCACCCATTCCGAGAAGCCGCTGAGTTAAAGGATCACATGAAAGTGCACACTGCGAAGAATCCATTCACATGTTCATTTTGTGAGAAAGTATTTTTCACACCAAAGGTTTTAAAAATTCATATGCAATCACATGATGAAGACAAACCATTCTCATGTACGAAATGTGATCGTAAATTTTCCAAAAAGAAATATGCACGAAGACATGAACAGGTGCATTTGGATATAAAAAAATATAAATGTGATGTCTGCGGTCGTTTATTCCGTGAAGCTGGTAACATGAGAACACATATGAAGAAACATTCAGGCGAAAAAGCATATTCCTGTTCAATGTGTAGCAAATCATTCTACGAAAAAGAAGATTATGAGTTACATATGCAAACTCATTACCAAACCAAAGAGTTTCCATGTCCGATTTGCAACCATTTCTTTAATACCAAGAAACAGGTGCGAGAGCACTTGCCTGTGCATTCTGGCGAAGGTTTTATTTGTTCCGTTTGTGGCAAGAAATTTGCGTTAAAAACAAATTTACGAGAACACCTTGTATCGCATATCGAAGAAAGATTATTCGCGTGCACAATATGTGATAGTTCATTTAAGTCACAGCGAAAGTTAAATATCCATATGAGACTCGTGCATGCTAAAGGAGAGGTTACGTGTGATATATGTAACCGGTCATTCAAGCATAAACAATCATTAACGTATCATATGGAAATACATTCTGATAAGAGACCATATCAATGTTCATTTTGCGATAAATCTTTTCGAAAAAGTGAATGCCTTAAAGTACATACACGGACGCATACCAATGAAAGGCCGTATCCATGTACTGTTTGCGATAAATCATTCAAACAAAGCGCTACTTTAACTCTTCATATGCGAACCCATACTGATGAAAGACCGTATCCATGTACTTATTGTGATTTGAAGTTTAAAGTTAAACAACATTTAACAGAGCATATTAAAAATAAGCATTCAGAAAAAGATTAAAATGTTTTAATATACAGTTCTTACGTAATCTTAGTTATATAAATATATAAGCGCACACATTGGTGGCATGTGGTAAAGGGAATGTAATTCTACGCACAATACTTTATGTTAGTAGACTACTTAATAATATGTTTAAATAATACTATAATTTAAAACTAGTAAATCATTTTTAGCTCGTCGTACAGAATGTACAAGAGAGTTATAGTGATCGGTCGTGTGTCTGTAAAAAGTTCGGATCAAAAAATATTCATAACAAAATGTTCTTGTCTCAACATCCTGAATCCAAATATATATTCTCATATATGTACAAGAGAGTTATAGTGATCGGTCGTGTGTCTGTAAGAAGTTCGGATCAAAAAATGTTCATAACAAAATGTTCTTGTCTCGTCACCCTGAATCCAAATATATATATTCTCATATATACTTGGATGTATGTATATCGCATGGTCGGTCGTAAAACCTGAGTTTCTGACCGCAACTACTCTAAATGTACCGAACCAATTATACTGAAATTTGGTATACATAAAATTTGGGTGGTCAATAAGTTCCCGTTGCATTTTTAAATTCAATCGTTCGTACAGGTGCGGAGTAATTGGGTCCCAAAATTTATTATTATCTTAGAAATTATAATTAGTCTTTATTAAAATTTAAAAATGTTCTCTATGTTAATCTTCATTTAGCTATGGTACTATAGAATTCAGTTAGTAATTAGTGAATTACCAATTTGATACATTATACTAACACCATATTTAAATTTAGTCCCTTAATTTAATAGTTAGAGCAAAATAAGATTAGGTACAATGCACCTATGCCTCATCTCCTCTGCCCCCTTACAGGCGAGGAGCGGATCTACTTTACGGTTGGCAAAATAATATAATTTAAAAATAACTCTTTTTAATTATTATGGTCTATGGGTTCACAATTTGAAAAAAATGTTATTGATATAAAAAGTTTACTTTTTTTTGTAAATATTTTTGATATACTACAAAATTGCAAATTTTAAAAATATTTTGGTTACCAATATAAAGAAATATTGTAAACATAAAATATCTTAGAATTTTTGTATGTTTGAATTATTTTTGTAAGGGCTCCAAGTTTTGGTTCCCTATAACTCGGTAAGTACACGGGCGACGAGACAAACACCTATTTTTAAAGGAATTTTTTTGATCCGACAATGCTACAGACACGACCGAATGCTTTAGATCTTCTGTACTTCGCGAGCAGAAAATGAACGAATAAGTTAATATTTACACATATAAAGCATGTTTAATTTATATTTTATCACTTTATTATAATTATATTTATACTTCTTTAAAGGATTGTGCACAGCGAAAGAATTAGTAATTAAGCTTAGAAATTATAAATAATAATTTCAGTTTGTTGTATGTATGACATATAAAGTTAACGTTCACAGCAACAAAATTTATCATACATTGTGTTAGTTTTGTTGCTTGGAATGTTAGCAAAATTCACTATATATGTCATCAAATAATTTGGGAATTGTAAATAAGAGTAATGTTTCTGAAATAGATGTTTATAGCGTTTAAGGTGAAACATCAAGCTCGAAAAAAAAAAACCTACCTACTTTTTAAAGAAAGAAAAAATATCAGTAAATTCGTAATTGCATAAATAATGCTTGGTAAAAATGATATTCTATTTGTATTTACAGTTTCAGAGATAAAAAATAAAAACCTCCAAAATAGGTCATTTATTATAGTTTTTATTTTTTATCTCCGAAACTATAAATACAAAAAGAATATCATTTTTACCAAGCATTATTTATGCAATTACGAATTAACTGATATATTTTTTTCTTTAAAAAGTAGGTAGGTTTTTGCGTAATCGAGGTTTGTTTAATCATGATAGGTTTTGAATAGTTTTATGTAATTAAGAAATATAACTTTGACCAAAAGTGTAACAATGTGTCCGTAATGCCTTTATATTCAATAAACAGTCATTATTCGATGGAATATCTTTGATTATAGCGTAAAAATAGCTAATTTCTAATACTGTGCGCATGATTTCTATCACTGGTTGCTTGAACATTCAAAGTCGATGGTAGCGCCACCATCTAAAATAGCCGAGAGCGGAGCGACATTACTTCGAACTAGATGGACCTGATGGTTTTTCTTAAACACTATAACCATCTATTTCAAATTACATTGCTGTAATTTAGCAATTACAAATATTACATTGCTGTAATTTAGAAATTACAAATAATGTGATGACATATATAGTTTTAGACAGTAAAACTAGTCCGTAAGCACCTTTTCATTATAAAAAATCGAACATATTTAGTTGTTACCTGCATTTTAATTCCAAATTTGCTGTTTTCTCCCAATTTCGAACGCAGCTTTAACGTTTAATTTTATTTGCGAATAGATATTATATATATATATATATATATATATATATATATATATATATATATATATATATATATATATATATACATATATATATATATGTACATATAAACACCCAGATATATGTGTTTGTGTGTATGTGAGTGTGAATATGTGACGCTTTTAAAAAAAATATATATTGGCATAGACGGGAATCGAACTCCCGACCTCCAGGGTGAAATATAATAGCTAGGTTATACGTCAGAATAATTCAAATATCAATAAAAATATATTATGTGTATATTAAAATGCATAATGAGTTGTGTAAATAATAAAGTAGATTATAATATAGATAGAAATGTATCATTATATAGAAATAAATAGGTTCCATACTGCTATTTGTGAATTGTGTCAATAAGGATTATAGTAGAATCCGGATAAAACGACGGTGAAGGGACAGGCGACTTTACGTCGTACTAACCGGACGACGCTCAAAACAACCTGATTTTTGAAATTCTTTTTCTCTTTATCTTTCATATTATTAAAATTCTGACTACATATCGTATGTAAAAAATGCCAATAATAAAAAAAAAAAACTATTAAACAAAATAATATTTATTTTATAATGAAACGCAGCTACTATAACTAACAAACAACTTAGAATTAGGCACGTCGAGCAATTGAAAGCAGAAATCTTGAACTGCTGAGCGAAATAATTTGCCTTTACTTGAAACATAGGTCCACTGACGGGGATTCCCCGATTAACCTGCAGCTTAAACCACCGTAACAGTGCTTGTCCAATTTGTTCTTGAGTGGATGCCCTCACGTGTTTAGGTTTCAGGACATTTGCATTGAACAGGAATTCTATTTTATTTATTATTCTTGACTAGAGTCACCCGTGGGCACCGTGTGCCCATATGGTAGACAGAATATGAAAACCTAACTTCAGGTCGCATCTACGTTGCTAAAAACGGTTTGTCGTTGTAAACGAAGTCGTAATAGACTGTATTTTAATTTGAAATTTAAGTATATTTATAATTTAATTCTCTCAATAATTGTGATTATCTATTAAGTAGTTTATTAAGCATATAATTGTATGTAAATGCTATCTGTGAATAAATAATTATGAAAATAATATTATGTATTGTTATTTATTAAATTTAATAATTGCAATCAATACATTTTTCGAAACTGGTTATATTTATACTATAATATAACTATGGTTGTTAACTTAATAACAAAAGTATTTATTTAATAATATATTGACATTTATCACATCGTGATGGAGATATTTCTGTTAATAACTAAGTTGCTTTTGAATAATATATATATATTTTGTCCATTCCTAAATCGAATCTGACTATCTTCAGAATACCGATTGTTTATGTGTGTGAACACTCTAAAGCCAAAACTGTTGAAGGTAAGCATATGAAACTATATCTTAACCGGAAGGAATTACTTTTGCTAGTTTTTTAATATCTTGAAAACGGCATTTTTTAAAAGTTGATATCGAAATATCTTGTCTTTGTCAAGTCCTTCCGAAAATTATACCATTATATTTTACATTTGTGGCGAGCGCGGTCACATCAATAAATACAAAACTAAAAGCGATAGCAATTATTATAGTACAAAATTTATTGTTGTTATGATATTTCATCGGCATTTAATATGAAATTAATAAATTTCTAAGTTTACGTATATAATTCTTAATCATCGACATTATACTCACATAGCCCATTGAACCAATCTAACCAATTATGATTCCTTTGATTTATTTATTCCTGTACCATAACAGTTTTAATTTCCAAAAACCCCACATTTAAAATTGCACACATCCACATGGGTAACGTTAATATCGTTCGTTTCGTGATTTGCCAAGGATATTGATAATTATTTGATGAACATTTCCTAATTTTATTAATTAAAACACAGAAGCAAATGGTTTATACATTGGAAAATCTAACCAAACAAATTACTGTCACATAAATATAACTTCTTCATTTTACTAACAGATGGCGATCGATGTCTGATATACTTCAAAATATATTTATATTATTTTTTTTAAGCCTATGGGCTCACAATTTGAAAAAACTTTAATCACATAAAATATCTTAGAATGTTGAGTAGAAAATTCTAAAAATTTTAAAAGTTGACTAAGGGCAGTATTTAGGAGGGTTCCAAATTTTGGGGGCCTATAACGCCGGTCCTGTACAGACGATTGGATTTAAAATGCGACGGGAACATCACGGGCATGGAAATTATATGTATACCAAATTTCATCAAAATCGGCCCGGTACCTTCAGACGAGTTGAGGTCACAAACTCAGGTCTTACGACGGACCGACCGAGCGAGCGAGCGAGCGAGATACATACATCCAAGTATATGAGTTATATATATTTTTGGATTCAGGGCGAAAATACAAGAACTTTTTGTTAAGATTTTTTTCGATCCGAGCATGTTACAGACACACGACCAATCACTATAGCTCTTTTGTACTTACTGTACGACGAGCTAAAAATATAAATATACATATACATAAGTGAAGGCCACTCCAGTTTTCTTTTTCTTTTTAGCTTTATGGTCACAACATGCCTAAACAAATATGCAACAATTGTGTCAGTGGTTTAAGTCAATTCTACAAATTTGCAATTAAATGCAGGGATTCAGACGAGAAACTGCAACTGTATTTGCAATATAAAAAAAAATCAAGAAATTAATTTATCCAAACATGAAGTAGATTACGTTACCAATATTATTCAACATTTGCCTGAAGAAAACCAATACAACGAAAATGCATGGTCACATTTAAATGAAATGGCTTATAATTCAAGCAACTCACAAATCGAGTCTCCCACATCTATTAGAATACGAAATGATTTATGCTATCCGATATCAACTGTTCAAAATGAGCTAACAACAGTTCCATTAGCAATTAGTCGTACTCAAAATGTTGCTAAGGAAAATACAACTGAAGATTGTACTGAAGCAATATCAACACTAGATGAGCCACAATTGGAAGTAAATCACGAAATTGAAACTAAATATATAATTTCATTTGGTAATGAGAATCATATACCTGCAATGAATGATTTAATCACTGAAACCACATTCGAAGCCGACTGCGACATAAAAAATGTTCTGATGGACCCACTTGAAATCAATAACATATCGATAGTACTAGGTTCTTACCAGAAAAATGAATCATTGTCTGATCAAACATCATTATCATCAACTCTAGTAAGTCCAAAATGTGAAGATAGCAACGAAGCAAGAATTGAAGAAAACTCTTTGGATACTAATAAACTGCAATCATTGCCTGATCAAACAAGATTGTCATCAACTCTTGCTAGTCCGAAATGTGAAGTAAGTTATGAAACAAGAATTGAAGAAGACTCTCTGTATACTAATAAATTGCAAACATTGCAAATTCTAAAGAACACAAATTTCATAATAAAACCAATTGATAATTCATCATCTAAAGAAACATCCATTAACTTATCAAATTCTGTTGTAAAGTTTGAGAGATGTGATGAATCAGAAGTAATAAACATGGCCCCGTCAAATAGTAAAGCAATACCAAATGCTCAAAAGAACACCAAAATTAAACTAGTTCAATGTACAATTTGTAAGAAAATATTTAAAAGAAAAGATCTTTTGAAACGCCATATGGTGGTTCATGAGAATAGAAAATAGTAAGAACTGTCGAAGTGAATTAGTAACTAATACGGATTTTCAAAATATACCCATAAACACAGCGGTCTGGCGAAATGAACTATTACATATTGCGAGTTGCCACAATGATGTATCAACAAACGAAGAATGTCAAGATATACTATTACATAGTGAGCACAATCGAAGGAAACTATTAAGTAACATAGACTCTCAAAATAAACATTCAAACGCAGATTATTGTCAAAGCAATGCATCAAATAATGAGATCTTTCAATGTAAACATAAAAATATTAAAAACTTTCCAAGCGAACCATCAAATAATGGCAACGTGGTAAGTAATCGAATTAATGAGAAGGACAATCAAAATGAAGTATTGAATAATATAGACTACAAAATAAAACAATTAAATACTGAAGATAATCAATGTAGTAAATCGTATGTTAAGGATTACGAAATTGGGCCACCATATAAAAAGTACGGTCAAACAGAAAGTGAGCTAACAATTAAATTAAAAACATAAGCGAACGCATACAAATTATGAACGTCACAAATGCTAAATTTGCGCTCATCCATTTCGTGGAGCTACCGACTTAAAAGAACATATGTAAGTTCACAGTGGGAAGAATCCATTCACATGTTCGTTCGTTTTGTGAGATAATATTTTACACATCTACGAATTTGAAAATTCATATGCAGTCACATGCTGACGATAAGCCGTACTCATGTACGAAATGTGATCTTAAATTTTCCAAAAAGAATTATGTACAAAAACATGAAAAGGTGCATATGGATGAAAAAAGACATAAATGCGAAGTTTGCAGTCATTTATTCCGCGAAGCTGGTAACCTGAGAAAGCATATGAAGACACATTCTGGCGAAAAAAAATATTCCTGTTCAATTTGTAGAAAATCATTCGTTGTAAATGAGGAACATATACAGACACAAACCAAGAAAAGAGCGTTTTCTTGCCCGATTTGCAACCATTTTTACTTTCTTTTACAGAGTAATAAGTAAGTATTGTAATCATGAAAAATTACGAACTCGAGATTTGACCTTTTCTGAATCGAATGTGACTATTTTCGGAATGACGTCTGTCTTTCTGTGTGTCTGTCTGTCTGTGTGTGTGTGTGTGTGTCTGTGAACGCTCTAGGGCCAAAACTGTCGAACGAAAAATTATGAAACTTCAAACTTAAGACTTGTATATACCCTAGATGTGCACCTCCTATTTTTGAAAAGAATATTCAAACCGGTAGTGCATGTTTACTCTATACATTTTTTGTTCTTTCTCTAATATCACTAGAACGTCTACACTTACGGCAAAAATAGTTATGTTCATAATGAAAGATATTAATATTTTGCACAACTTTTGTTTGAAAAGTTTTCTCATAAATTGTACCAGTTATGAGAAAACTGCTACGAAAAAACTCAAATATCTTATTTACGTTGCCATGGTGATACCTACAATTGTGACAAATTTTATTATTTTTAAAATGAATCAACCATGAGTTACATCATTTGTTTCAAACAAACAAGCATTACTTTGACAGTTATCTGTATGAATTAATATTTAAAATATTGATTTCTTATTAGAATAAATTGTATCAGGTAAATTATTATAGAATCAATTTATATTATATATTTGCTAACTAAACTTGGTGGGAGTAAGACAGGTTGTTCATTTTGGTGCGTTAGATAGAGATAGCCACTTTCTACGCCAAATCTTGCTGTATAGTGACGTGAAAAAAGCAATCATAAACGGGCCTTTCAGGGGTAACACCACTTTGGCCTCTTGAAAAGTACGATTTACTTTTCATTTATCTTTCAACCAGTAGATGACGTGTATGCTGTTTACTGTTGAAATTATTTGAAGGAAGAGTCCTAACGGCTATAACCGACGCTTGAGTATAAACGCTGTAGCTGTGTATCTCGAAACCGCATTTTCGAAGTCGGTGGGCACTCTAGCTTCGCCAATTTTCAATTAATCTCCTTGATTATTTTTTTATATAATCATCACATATTTTTCTATCGAAATATGTAGAATTTTTGAAAATATTGATATCTCGATTTTCTATGCAACATTAAGTAACGAAAAGTTTGATTAAAAATGTATGTTTTACTATGAATCGATGCCATTTTATTAAAAATGCAAATTTCTTGAAACGGCTACGTATTTCGATAGATTTTGGACTAAGAATACTTTTTTTTCACTGTTCTAGAACACACGTAAACTAACTTATCGAGCCCACCGTGTAACCATTTCTTAATATATCGAAAAAGAATCTACTTTAATGTAATATAATAAATTAGTATACTTATAAAACCTTTTTATGTCTTTAATAAAAATTCTCGAAGAAGCTTTAAATTTCGGTGGATCAAAGTGGTCAACCCGATTGTTTTACAAGATAAATATTAGATATATATTCAAGATAAATGCTGTTGCATTTGGAAATGAAATTAAATAATGAACATTATTTAAGATTCTGCAAAATCCATCAGAATTTTCTTGAAAATACGTCTACAACGTCGCCAACGGGGTTGGATGCGTGGTGCAACTCGCTCCCGCTCAACTTGCTCCCATCAACTCATTCCCGACTAACTCGTTCACGTGCAACTCGCTCCCAATAACTCAATCCGTGTGTGTGCGTGTGTATGTATCTGCTGAATTTAAACAATTAATTGATAGCAAACAAGAATATAATTAAGATTATTAAAAGTTCCGTCCTAGGTTAAGAAAATTATGTAGTAATTATGAGAATAATATGAATTGCAGATTTATTTGCAATTTTTGATGTTTGAAACGGAATTTTGTTATACTAATTAATAAATATACATTATATCACAGAAATCAGATATTTCCCGGGAACGAGTTGACCAGGAGCGAGTTGCACGGAGACCAGTTGAGCAGAGTGGGTTGCTGGGAGCGAGTTGTACCAAGGACCCAATATACAGCATTTCATCTGTGGCATGGGCAGATATGTTGGTTCCGTGCAGCGTTGCCAAGTCTTGACGTTTGAATTATAGTATTTGAAGTGAAATTAATGTGCAATGTTAGCAACCCGCAATACCTCCATGTAGATATGCTTGCAATTCTGCATAGCGCACTACTGATTTTTATAGATTATTTCCTTACGAGAGTGAAATCTATATATAGGAGTAAAGCAATAAGAAAAATATAATTTAAAGATTAATATGCTTATTAAAATTTCATAAATGAAAGTCTTCTTTGTTGAACATATAAAAATCTAGGTACTAACCAATAACAAATGGTCGTTATCGTTACGAGTTACACCCTCCTAATCCTAAACCTTCTAAATCACCAAGTAAACCAAACATGCTTGTTCTTGTTCAACAATTAATAAAAATTGAACGATAAATAATATTTTGTAAATATTTCAAAATTATAGTTTTTTTTATTGGATTGTGTTATAACACAAGTAGTACACCGATGTTCCATTATAGTACAAATACTATAATTATAGTATGGTTGGCAACGCTGGTTCCTGGAGGCCGTGGAAATGGGTACCAGTTGTCTGGGTATCTTTGGAACGAAGGGAGTTCTTGGAACTTGGGAGTCAGTTACTCAGCTCGAGGTGCCCGTTCCCCTTGTATTTCAGGAGCCAAACACAAAATAAATAAGTGTATTTATATGAAGTTTATTACAAATTCTGCGAGTTGCAGTATAGTAAAATTACAACATTTATGTTAAAAATATATTATATGTTATAATAAAAATTATAATAATAATATAATATATATATATATATATATATATATATATATATATATATATATATATATATATATATATATATATATATATATATATATATATAAGACGTTCAGTCTTGTACAAATGTAACGTGCACTACGACTAACTTATTAATAAGTAACAATCTAGGACATCAATTAAAACACCTAAAGTAGTTTTCACTCGACTTTCTTGTCCTTTCACTTTCTGTATTATATATGTAAACACCCAAATGTATTTGTTTGTAGATGAGTATGAATGTGTAGAGCGCTTTTTTTTTTTGTAAAAACGCAAATTGACCTAGACGGGCTTCGAACTGCCGACCTCCAGGGTGAAGGACGAAAGGACCATTACGCCACGGCCTAATATTTGAATTTCTGTGTTAAAAATGTCCAATAGTCTTGAGATATTAAAGTCACTTGCATACATTTTAGTGGCGGGTTAAAATATTTCAAAATGATGATTTCAAATAGAGAAAAACGAATCAAACGTCAACATAAAATCTCAAGATTAAAATATTGTGAAAAATCTACATTAATTTAAAATTTTGATGTGTATTTTGTGTGTTGTGCTATTGATATTGTATACAAATGAGAAATATATTATCAAATCTTTCATGTGCTTATTTTATACAATACAAATAACGAAATACCTTCACATATGTTTAGAGCAGTTGATAGTGCAGTGTTGTGGTAATGTAGAATTGTAAATATAGGCATCGTTCACATAAGTGCGATTAGTGCGAACCAAACTAATCTTATGTAGAATTATTGAATTGTAATTGATATTAATATATGGACAAATCGGACGCAGTGTCTGGATTGGTATTGAGGTATAATTATGGAGTAAATGAGTTTTGAGATAATACTAAAGAGTTGATTGTACAAATACATGAGTCGTGTTGAATATGTGAGGACGATGACTATTGACAGTGGCCAGTGGGGCCCAACGGTGGTCTGTCTGGTGTGTCCGGGGTCCCAACGGTGGCCTGTCTAGTGTGGCCGGGGGTCCCAACGAGCACGTTATTGATTGATGTGTTCTTCAGCGGATGGTCCCATCAATGGTCGGAGTGAGGCGTGTGTCGCCCACGGACGACCCCTCATACGTAACCTTAACGCTTACGTATAAGGTTTGACTATTGGACATGTGTAGGGTGATTAAGGGTTAAATATATGAGGTTTTGGTATAACTCTGTGTGTGTGCATGTGTGTGAAGGAATTATAGGCTGGCTTCCACTGAGTTTATACTCAAACCTATATTCTAATTTCAGACCCAAATTAGATGAATAGCACGGAGTCCGAGGGCCGTCACTTATTAATATTTATATATTTATACTTATGTGTTTAAATATCAGGATAAGCTTTCAATTGCAACAAATTTACAAGTAAGAAAAATCATCATTATTATATATATATATATATATATATATATATATATATATATATATATATATATATATAGAATTTAAAATGTATATTATGTATATAGTAATTATAAATAAGAAAATCGAGTGAAGGACACGCCAGATATTTTATGAACTATAGTGTTGTTTAAGAAATATTTTATATTTTCGTTAATGAAAGATCATTTCTGAATATTTACGCCAATTTGACGGGTTCCTTTAATCCATTTCTTAATTCCATCTCCAGCATATATCCTTTGCGCGGCTTCAACAAAGGGGCCATATCTAGTCGTATATCCTTAACTAACAAATCTTGTTTTACTCGGTACGTACGAAGAAATGTTGCCAAAAACATCTTCATGGACATCATCGCATATCGATAACCTTAAGTCACAATTCATACATAATTAGTATACGCTTCTTATAGTCTGTTTCGCTTGAAATATTTAATTAATTACCGATACAAGTTCTTAACCCTCTAGAAAATGGTATATACGCATACGGATGTCTCTTTGCGACTTCTTCCGGTAAGAATCTATCCGGATCGAACTTTAACGGTTCAGGCCATAATTTTGAATCTCTATGCAATGTCAGCAATCCTATCACAACTTCTGCCCCTTTTGGTACTGTGCAGGTAGCTAGCAGATATGTAAGTAATTAATTTCTGCATCAAAATAATAATAACAAATTTCGTACTTAATTTTACGTCGCCTGTTGCAGCTCGACCAATTACGAGGGCCACAGGAAATAGTCGCAGGGTTTCCTTTATCACTCGCTCCAAATATTTCATCTTTGATAAATCTTCAGAAATAATCGGCCTATCAGTGTCTCCAAATATGTCCACAAGTTCTTCGTATACTTTGTCCTGTAATGTAAAAATATATATTTATTATTATTTACTCGTTTCACTAATTAAAAAAATCTAAAATAATTTTGGAACTGAATGTTGCAATACTAATGGCAAAGTTACATACCTGAATTTCATGATGTGCTCCAAGCATCATTAAAGTAAAACTGATTGCAGATGCAGTTGTTTCAGAACCCTGTACAAATAACATTTTAAAATTAATTTAAAGAAAACAATATTTTTATATATAAAATAAGCAGTCTTACAGCAACCAGAAATGTTAAAACTTCGTCAATTAAATCTGAATCAGTGAATGTTGTCCCTCCCATTTCTAACATATAATCAAGAAGCGCTTTCCGTTTCGGAATTATTAAATCTAAAATATATACAATTCGATGAGATATTTCATCGCTCGAAGATATTGATTATGGTAAAACATGCATTAAAATATTTTACACTTTCTTAAATTACATATGTGGCAAATGTTTTAAAGTAACATTTGTATAACAAGAAATTTTAACCTAATTCTGGCTTTGGTTCCGTAGCAATCAGATTTGCTTCATATATTTGTCTTCTTTGCTTCACAACCTAAATGTGATAAGTTTGTATGAAGAATAGCAATTAAGTAATATTTTCACAATGAAGTCATTTGATACTTACTGAGTATGCATAATTACGTGCTTTCCTGATGTACTCGTTTAATTTCTTAGATATTGGAAATAAATTAAAAAGTATATCAAAATAATACCATGGACAGCTAATTCTCAAAAATACAATGTTGGCACCCCTAAAATTCACTTTAAATTAAGCCATAGCAAAGTGATTATATAGATAATTTTGGTCATAGACAAACATAACAAGCATAGGTGGCAGGCACCACTGTATGGAAATTATTTTACTTATGTAAAATACACTTTTTAACCACTGATGTTTTTAAGGCAGAAAACCAAATTATAACTATATATTTTTGAAGAGATAATATGATGAAAACAATAATGAAAATGATATTTATTATTGCATCAATCAATCAACGTCCTTTAAATTTCAATAATTTTTTTTAATTGCCTTTGGGTTCACGTTATAAATATAAAATGTCTTACAATTTTTTTTTTAATATAATTAAAGAAATACATATTTTTTTTTTTAATATTTTATATCCCCTGGGCTTATAAATTGAAAAAACTTGATGACATAAAATATCTTAGATATTTCTTAAATATTCAAAAATATAAAAAGAACTCATCTTTTGATATTGTCAAAAACAAGTAACGAGCATATTAACATAGGGAACTGTAATGCCATCCATTGCTGGCCAGATTAGTTAATCTGTCCAGCAATAGATGGCACTTTATATTATCTTCTATAATGCTTCTTGTGCTTAAAATCTGAAAATATGACAAAATGTTATAGATATAAAAATTTATTAAAAATCATGCTGGGTTTTACTTTAATACCCGCCGAGTTATTTATGTCTACAAGATTTTTACTTTCTTTTACAGAGTAATAAGTAAGTATAGGGATCACCAAAAAAATCGAACTCGAGATTTCAACGGATATACACGTTTTGAGCTTCCCTGAATCGAATGTGACTATTTTCGGAGTGACGTCTGTGTGTGTGTGTGTGCGTATGTGAACGCTCTAGAGCCGAAACTGTCCAACGTAAAATTATGAGACTTCAAACTTAAGACTTGTATATGGTCTAGTTGTGCACCTCCTATTTTTGAAAAGAATATTCAAACCGGCAGTGCATGTTTACTCTATGCATTTTTTGTTCTATCTCCAATATCACTAGAACGGCTGCACTTACGGCAAAAATAGTTATGTTCATAATGAAAGATATTAATATTTCGCACAACTTTTGTTTGAAAAGTTTCTTCAATAAATATACCAGTTACGAGAAAACCGCTACCGAAAATTTTAAGAATCTTGTTTACGTTGTCATGGATTCGAATGTAGCTTAATTAATCGGATGTTCTGCGCCTGTCAATATTTCGACAAGAAAACAAAATAGTCTGAATTAGATAAATGACATTTCAGAATATTTCTGTAGGGAATTGGTTAGTTTTGATAGTTAGTACTTCAAAACCATTACAAATTGGTATTGGTATAATTTTCAACCCATTCATTTATATAAGGTAAGCTTGGTTTTCATATTGTTTCTGTTGGATTATTATTTCCTAATATTATATTTTTATAATCAATAAATATTGATGAAAATTACGTAAAAGAAAGTCCCGCGTTGGCCACAACCCATTTTTTCATATTGTTAACCCAAAGCTCGAAATAAATTTGAATTTTAAAATATGCATTAAAAATTTATTTTATCAATACAAAACTATTTATATCTATAACATTTTTTCATATTGTTACCCGAAAGGCCATAATAATGAAGAACCACTGCTCGCAACGCATATTTTACCTAAAGGCGAACTCTGCGCGTTGGTGCGTTTTACGCGTACCAAATCTTGTCTATATAGCGAGCTTATGGCATTGGTGCCTGCCTCCTATGTTTGTATTTTGCTCGTTGTACGAAGGTACAAAGGAACTATTGCATATTTGAAAGCAAATATTTCGTTGTCTGATAGTGAACGTATTTACATGATTACATACCCCAATAACCAGTCAAGTAATTCGCTTTTTTTTTCTTGTGCATTGATTTTTATTCCCATTACATTTTCTTATAAAAAATAAAGAATTTGTTTTAGCTGTCATAGATTCAAAATATTTAACAAGCTTACCAGATAGCGTATCTATATTTAATCGAGATATATATTCATATATATCAAAATTCCCTTTGCCAGCAACATTTTTCATATTTTCAACGAAAATTCTATTATATTCATCAAAAATTACCAGAAATGAATTTAGTATAGTTGGGTTGAACGTAGGAGTTAACATCTTTCTATGTGCTCGCCATATCTCACCTAATATATAAATCTACAAATTAATGTTTTCTCAAAATAAATGTTAGTTTATTTTTACCGTTAGCAGTAAATAAACCATTGTTGAATGCAGGCTTAAAAAAATCGTATATATCGCTTTTGTCCACTAATTTTCTATGATTTAAAATTATTTCTAAATCTTTTGGCTCTGAGACATAAACAAAAAGCTTATTTGCCAACCAAAATCTAATTGGCGATACACATTTTCTGGACAGTCTATGAATGTTCGATACTATGCCTATTTTGGTTATCAAAAACGTATTAAAATATCTGCGATTGTTCATGAATATATTGGTATATACATTACCTTCCATACTGCTATTGAAAGTCAATGCATTCCCTATGATTGGTAATGCAAAAGGACCATCTAGTTCCCAGGACACTTTATACAGTTTTCTTCTATTCCAGTTGTATGTCAGGAGCCAAACACAAAATAAACTTAACAGACAATTACTCAAATTATCACGTACTGAATTTATACAAAAGTTTATGAAAAACTCTGCCATTTTTAATATAGTAAAACTATCCTAATAGATCTAGATATAATACTGCCACTCAGACTGAGAGGGAATCTCTTATATATATACAAGACGTTTACGAAAAGTACCTCCGACCGCTCGGATCGGTTTGTAAACGCAGGCGGATTGATTATTTCGCGTTCGTAAAGTCCGATCAGCCGACACAAGCGAACAGACAAGTTATTTGGGTCTGTTTGAAGAACAGGGTTGCTGTCAGATTTGGCCCTTATTTCAAATAAAAGTTAAACGCCATGATAAGAAACTACTCTTAACCCAAAAATAAAATGGAGAGTTGTGAACTAGATTATGATGCGATGGCGTATGCATGTTCGCTATGTAAATAAATAGGCTTGTTTATTATCAAATAATAATTTAAGTATATTAGAAAGTCCAGAAAAAAACGTTTTTAATTATAGTAAATTGCTATTAAGATTATTTGAAGAAAGGAAAGAATAATTTATCACATCAAAGAATATTAAGCCGATTTTTGAGTTTTGTTCATATTGTTGATATTGTATTAACGGTTATGAAACAAGTTTCATATGTAAACAAGTATTGGTGCTTGCAAGCACCAGTGCTTCCACCTCGCCGTACCGGTGGGTCCAATTCCATGAAATACAATACACAAATACCTCACGCTCCACACACGCAACAAAAATCAAACTCAGATATACACTCCCCCTGGGAGTAGGATCTCTGAAAAAACTAGTCATGTGTTCCAACAAAATGTAAAAATTATTCAAAAACAAAATTTGGTACGCGTAAAACGCACCAACGCGCAGAGCTCACCTTTTGGTAAAATATGCGTTGCGAGCAGTGCTTTTTAATTATTATGGCCTTTTGGTTAACAATTTGAAAATATGTTATAGATATAAAAAGTCTTACATTTAATTTTAGATTATATTGATAAAAAAAAATTTTGAGCATATTTTAAAATTCAAAATTATAATATTTAATCATTTTTTTCGGGCTTTGGGTTAACAAAATGAAAAAATCTTGTAGACATAACATATCTTAAAATTTTTAGTAGAATTTTTAAGTGTTTCCATTATTTTTATAAGGGCAGTATTAAGGGGGACTCCAAATTTTGGGGCCCTATAACTCGGGAAGTATACGGGCGATTGGATTTAAACTGCGAGCGGATGCAAATGAAATGCCAAATAATATGTGTACCAAATTTAGATTATATTAATTAAAAAAAAAAAAATTAGTGCATATTTTAAAATTCAAAATAATAATATTTAATCATTTTTTTCGGGCTTTGGGTTAACAAAATGAAAAAATCTTGTAGACATAATATATCTTAAAATTCTTAGTAGAATTTTTGAGTGTTTCAATTATTTTTATAAGGGCAGTATTAAGGGGGGCTCCAAATTTTGAGGCCCTATAACTCGGGAAGTATACGGGCGATTGGAATTGGAATAATATGTGTACCAAATTTGGAGTGAATCGCTCCGGTACCTTCAGAGGAGTAGAGGGCACAAATTTGGTCTTACGAGCGACCGAGCGAGCGACAACTAACATCCAAGTATATAAGTTATATACATTTTCGGAATCAGGGCGACGAGACGAACACTTTTTCTTAATGAAATTTTTTGATCCGAGAATGCTACAGACACACGACCGAATGCTTTAGCCTCTTCGGTACTACGTACGGCGTGCTAAAAAAACAAAATGGCGTATCCAATATGGCGGACAATAAATTTAAAAATGGTCATATATTCATAAAACTTAGTATAGGGTATTTTGAGGTCGGTGACGAAAAATCTTTATATAAAATTTCAAAAAACAAAATGGCGGACAAAAATTAAAAAGAATGGGGCAAACTTGGGCTGCTCCCCTTATTTTCACATGATTAAAAAATAGTTAAAAAATACGAAAAAAATTGTTAGAGAGTGGGATGTCGTGGCACTTTTGAGTTATCTAATGTTAAACTTTACATTTGGAACTGGAACATATAAAAACAACTAGTTCTACATGCTACATTAGTTAAATACGCATGACAATTTACTGTCAACACATTATAACATTGAAAAGTATTCACTTTCGTTAGAAGAAGCCATTTCCTTTGATTCCAGGTCACTTTCACACGAATAACTTGGTTTTCGGCTATAGAGCGGTCAGACCCTCTCGCGCGCTGCGTTCGGAAAACAATGCGTGTCGAGAGCTCCACGTGCAAGTTTGAGAGTTATGAAACGCTGTTTCTAATAGGCCAGGTACCAATTTACATAACTAGGGACTTTTGGCCACCTTTTCGGCATTTGGAACCACTGTGCGACGAGACAAATACTTTTTGTTAATGACATTTTTTGATCCGCGAATGCTACAGACACACGCCCGAATGCTTAAGCTTCTTCGGTACTACGTACGGCGAGCTAAAAACATATTTGTTTACCCATTTAGTAATTTTACTGCGTAAAAACAGTTATCTGTTGCTTAATTCATGATATGTTGCATTGTATAAAATCTATACTCGAGATATTAATGGAAATTTTCATTTTGAGGGTACCTGCATTTTTTTGAGTATTTTCTCAATGATGTCTGTGTGTACCTGTCTGTCTGTGTACGCTCTACAGCCTATACCGTTCAACGTAAAAATATGATATTTTTAATTTAAGATTTGTTGACCCTACTTTGAAAGAGATATTTCAACCGGAAGTGCTCATTTACTCGTGACATGTTTTAACTATCTTGGCAATGGCTGCATATACAGAAAAAGTTATACATATAAAAACTTAAGATATTCTAATTTTAAACAAGTTTAATTTCAAAAATATCTTCTAAACTGTGCCGATCTCTAAAAAACTGCTAGGTGCAATCCGGAGAAACACAGTGTGGCAGATACGTTGATTTTTATTAAAGAAAACCCGTTTTTGTGTTATTTTAAACGATAAGTAATACTTTTTATTCAAAATAATTATTAATTGGAAAGTATAATTTATAATTATGTATATTCGAAATCGCCCGGTTGAAATGGCACACGAAACTGATAAGAATCAACAAATAATCGATGAAGCATCGGGTTTATTTATGTAATGAATGTTCTGGTTTCGAATGGGTTTTTGTATACCTTAATAATTATTTTATTTAGCATAATTTATTATTTTTCTTGCTGTAATAAAAAAAAAAACTGGAGTGGCCTGCACTCAACTTTCTTTTACGTAGTTTTCAATAGATAGATATTAATATACATATATATATATATATATATATATATATATATATATATATATATATATATATATATATATATATATATATATATATAATGAAAATAACTGGATAATTATACCAATTTATAATGGATCTGAATTTGAAGTACTTATCGTATTCACTCTTAAACAGTCAAATTTCACAGTAAAACTCTGAAATTGTTAATTAATTATGTCAGCAAATATATAATATAAATTGATTCTATAATAATTTACCTGATACAATTTATTCTAATAAGAAATCAATATTTTAAATATTAATTCATACAGATAACTGTCAAAGTAATGCTTGTTTGTTTTCAATAAACAAGAAACAAATGATGTAACTCATGGTTGATCCGATTTAAAAATAATAAAATTTGTCACAAGTGTAGTTATCACTATGGCAACGTAAATAAGATATTTGAGTTTTTTCGTAGCAGTTTTCTCATAACTGGTACAATTTATGAGAAAACTTTTCAAACAAAAGTTGTGCGAAATATTATTCTCTTTCATTATGAACATAACTATTTTTGCCGTAAGTGTAGCCGTTCTAGTGATATTGGAGATAGAACAAAAAATGTATAGAGTAAACATGCACTACCGGTTTGAATATTCTTTTCAAAAATAGGAGGTGCACATCTAGGGTATATACAAGTCTTAAGTTTGAAGTTTCATAATTTTTCGTTTGACAGTTTTGGCCCTAGAGCGTTCACAGACACACACACAGACAGACAGACAGACGTCATTCCGAAAATAGTCACATTCGATTCAGAAAAGGTCAAAACATGTATATCCGTTGAAATCTCGAGTTCGAAAATTTTCATGATTACAATACTTACTTATTACTCTGTAAAAGAAAGTAATTAATTAAAACATTTTTTGTATATAATAGTATATCCAGCAAACCAACATGTATCTGAGCTATCTCAGAGATTTTACATTTAGTGCGCAATTGTAATGTAATATATATATATATATATATATATATATATATATATATATATATATATATATATATATATATATATATATATATATATATATATATATATATATATATTCTCGTACCTGGTACATGTACAGGAAGTGCACATCTAGACCATATACAAGTGTATATCCGTTGAAATGTCGAGTTCGATACTTTTTGGTGATCCCTATACTTACTTATTACTTCGCAAAAGAAAGTAAGGTTAAGCCACTAACCTGGTTACAAAACAGCTGATCACGTGAACTATGGTGTACTGTGCCTGTCCTTGATTGGGAACGTACCAGGAATCCAGGTGGCAGGTTGGTGCACATGTTTACAGGATTGCATTTATTGCTTAGGAGACTGTGTTTGACACACTAATTACCCGGACCTGGTATAAAGTGTTTCACGGGTGTTAAGAGACTGGCTGTTCACCTCGTGGATTATTTGCAATATTCATATGACTTGTATCGGCATGCGCAAATATATTAGCGAAAGTGGCTCTCTGATTCGTCCATTCAAAATGTCTGACCTGCCAAACATGCAGATTTCAGGTTTCGACTGATTTCAACTCGTTTCGGTTGTCAAAACGATCTGTCATGGCGCTGACTCAGTTACTTTCTGTTCTGTCGTGTTTGTTTGTTGTTAAAAATGCACACTTATTAAACATGTTATCGACATTATATTGAAGCTGTTTAAATTTGTCACTATCAGATTTCTCAAATTTTCATTAACTTAACACATAAGAGAATTTCGGCCTAAAGTAATAGTCCCATAAGAATAACCCACGCGTTGAGCAGACCATGTGTATTTAATTATTTATAAACTAGGGTCACCCGTGGGCACCGTGTGCCCATATGGTACACTAAATATAGGTCAGTTTGGACGGGTGGAGCATTTTCTTGTAAATCATAGTTACAATATAAAAATAAGGGATTACCCTTACACGCTTTTTCCTTCAGTTTGTATGGCTTAACAAACCTAAAAGAAATAAAATATTCATCATTTGATATATTTCATTGACAGATGTACCTTAGTTAAACAAGATTTGGTACGAGTAAAACGCACCAACGCGTAGAGCTCGCCCTTAGGTAAAATATTAATTATTTTGGCCTTTTGGTTAACAATTTGAAAATATGTTATAGGTGTAAAAAGTCTTACATTTAATTTTAGATTATATTATATAAAAAAAATTTTTAGTTCATACTTTAAAATTCAAACTTATAATATTTAATAATTTTTTTCGGGCTTTGGATTAACAAAATGAAGAAATCTTGAAGATATAAAATATCTTAGAATTTTTATTAGAATTTTTAAGTGTATTAATTATTTTTATAAGGGCAGTATTAAGGGGGGCTCTAAATTTTGGGGCCCTATAACTCGGGAAGTATACGGGCGATTGGATTTATACTGCGAGTGGATTCAAATGGGATGCCAAATAATATGTATACCAAATTTAGATTATATTGATAAAAATATCTGGAGTGGCCTGCACTCAACTTTCTTTTACGTAGTTTTCAATAGATAGATATTAATATACATATATATATATATATATATATATATATATATATATATATATATATATATATATATATATATATATATATATAATATAATGAAAATAACTGGATAATTATACCAATTTATAATGGATCTGAATTTGAAGTACTTATCATATTCACTCTTAAACAGTCAAATTTCACAGTAAAACTCTGAAATTGTTAATTAATTATGTCAGCAAATATATAATATAAATTGATTCTATAATAATTTACCTGATACAATTTATTCTAATAAGAAATCAATATTTTAAATATTAATTCATACAGATAACTGTCAAAGTAATGCTTGTTTGTTTTCAATAAACAAGAAACAAATGATGTAACTCATGATTGATTCGTTTTAAAAATAATAAAATTTGTCACAATTGTAGGTATCACCATGGCAACGTAAATAAGATATTTGAGTTTTTTCGTAGCAGTTATCTCATAACTGGTACAATTTATGAAGAAACTTTTCAAACAAAAGTTGTGCGAAATATTATTATCTTTCATTATGAATATTACTATTTTTGCCGTAAGTGCAGCCGTTATAGTGATATTGAAGATAGAACAAAAAATGTATAGAGTAAACATGCACTACCGGTTTGAATATTCTTTTCAAAAATAGGAGGTGCACATCTAGGGTATATACAAGTCTTAAGTTTGAAGTTTCATAATTTTTCGTTCGACAGTTTTGGCCCAAGAGCGTTCACAGACACACACACACACAGACAGACAGACGTCATTCCGAAAATAGTCACATTCGATTCAGGGAAGGTCAAAACGTGTATATCCGTTGAAATCTCGAGTTCGAAATTTTTCATGATTACAATACTTACTTATTACTCTGTAAAAGAAAGTAAAAATAATTTAGTGCATATTTTAAAATTCAAAATTATAATATTTAATAATTTTTTTCGGGCTTTGGGTTAACAAAATGAAAAAAAATTGTAGACAAAAAATATCTTAGAATTTGTAAGTGTTTCAATTATTTTTATAATGGCAGTATTAAGGGGGGCTCCAAATTTTGGGGCCCTATAACTCGGGAAGTATACGGGCGATTGGATTTAAACTGCGAGCGGATTCAAATGGGATGTCAAATAATATGTGTACCAAATTTGGAGTGAATCGCTCCGGTACCTTCAGAGGAGTAGAGGGCACAAATTTGGTCTTACGAGCGACGACTAACATCCAAGTATATAAGTTATATACATTTTCGGAATCAGGGCGACGAGACTAACACTTTTTCTTAATGAAATTTTTTGATCTGAGAATGCTACAGACACACGACCGAATGCTTTAGCTTCTTCGGTACTACGTACGGCGAGCTAAAAACCGGCGCTAGATTTGCTACCTCTTCAAAAATCTAATATTATTTCATAATTTGTCTATTGCTTTTATTAGATGTTGTAACTGCGGTATTTATTACTGCGTACTAAATAATACAAACAATATTTTGAACATTATTTGTACACGTGCATTAAAACAGTCTCCATGCATGTATTATTACACAAACATCAGGATTATAAATTTACTTACGGTTTCTGTTTTCTAATTGAATCGATTATTCAAAACATATGTGTATTACAAACCTTTTTACACAACACTTTCAATGATTTGACATTTGATTCGTTATTATTTTTGAATCAAATAATCAGGCTAGATTCTGAATTTTGTAGTGCTACGGCAGTATTAAAAGTAATAATGGGTCCTATGCTAACACACAATGGCTTAATGTACACAACTCGATATGCATTTTTCAGATTCGGAATATATTTAAAATTGACATTTGAATTATTCTGACGTATAACCTTTTATTTTTACGTAGGGCAGATTACTTGATTAGACATTCATTCATTGCTGTTGTGTAGTCTTTTATTTCAGTATAAACTATTTGATATTATATACAAAATTCTTATATGTCGCCATGGCATGGTGGCTAAGACACTCGCCTCTTACCCTAGAGGTCGTGAGTTCGATGCCCGTCTGTCAATTTGAATTTTTACAAAATAAAAAACGTTCTACACACACTTACACACACAAACATTTCTGGGTTATTATATTAATGATATTCGATTTTGTAACAAAAATGGTTTATAATACCGATGAGGACTAAATGCACTAAAAAGTAACAGATCAATCCATAAATGTATCGGAGATACAAAAGAAACATTTGCTGGACATTGCTTTGAAATATATTTTTATTTACTTTAAAATCCCATCAAATATTAGTGTATAATTTAATATTAATTTTTATTTGTACAATAATGTTAATAATATATCTTTGTAACAATTATATTTATATATTTTTAAGAATGATACCAGTAATTTATTTTTGTATAATTCTGTGTTATCTGTAATTAATCGGTAACTTACCGGAACCACAATTTCACAAAAATATACTACCACTAACATTGTATCTTATGACTAGAGATCGAAGTTTTAGTTACACTAATTAACTTCCGTTTCTTACTTTCTTGGACCGTAATATAAAGGATTGTAATCATGAAAAATTTTGAACTAGAGATTTTAGCGGAAACACACGTTTGGAGCTCCTCTGTCTACCGCAAAAGCAGTTTTAAATAAATACATATTTAAAAAAAAGTAATCACAATCACAACATGCATTTCTTCATCCAATGTTTTTCGCTAGTCATTTTTTAAAAACAAAATATTTTTTAATTCTCGCTGTTTTTTGAAAACAATCCATTCACGTTAACGAATATAATTGCCAGGTTTATAACAATTCAAGACTCAACAATGAAAGAAATTGTTTCATTGAATATTTTAAATTGAAAAGTTATAGTATACATTTTTATAAAAAAATGTCGATTATGGAAGGGTTTATTTATCAAAATTAAGTTTTCGTGCTGCTTAATTAAAGTTTTACGTGTAATTTGTATTTATTTTTTGTTACATTAATTTGGAATTTTAATCAAATTAAACAAGCATAGACAGCATGTAGCAATGCTTTCAGCGCGATGATAATCCATTTAGTGAATTTTTAATATATATGTTTTTAATTTACTTAGAAAAACAAGTTTTCTAACTACTTGTGTTTAAATGAACTTCTTTATAACCCCTGAATTTTGTAAAGGTGCAATGTTAAAAGACAATGATGACTTTTATTGCTTAATTGCAGTTACATAAAATTTTAAATTATTATTTTTAATTTCTTTCTGACCTTTGGGTTCACAATCCGAAAAAACGTTATAGATACAACGATATAATTTTATATACAAAGGGTATTAAATTTTATGACCCTATAATTCCGGTCCTGTATGGACGATTGGATTAAAAATGAGACTTTTAGGGCACTCAAATTATATGTATACCAATTTCTCCTTCAGGAGATGTGGTGATCTTACGAGCGAGCGATATACATACATCCAAGTATATGAGATATATATTTTTGGATTCAGGGCGACAAGACAAGAATTTTTTGTTAAGACATTTTTTTGATCCGCGAATGTTACAGACACACGACCACATGCATTATCAATTTAGTGTCAACAAAATGTGGTAAACATTTGAATAATACTTTTAAGGCGCTAGCTTTGCTTATATCTCATTCTCTGTTTTTTTACAACGAAATTTTATTATTGTAGGTGTAAATTGGTGTGTTTGTTTGTGTAATATACCATTTTACAGATACAATAATAATATTTTTATTAATATATATATAAATATTAATAATTTTACACAATAATTTATATACATTTTAATAAATCAGAAATCAATATTTACAATTCTAGACAGAGAACGAAATATAAACAAGCCTAGTAACTATACCAAATTTTCATAGAGGTTCAAAAATCTCATGTAAACATATTACTAGATGACGTCATATATTTAGTTACTTAATTTCATGACGTACGTCGGTTTTCTCAGTGATTCTATTGTAAGTACAAGAAATTGTAGTATACAACAAGGTAGAATAAAAATTATATACAAATATTTAAGTTTAAACTAAACTTCTGATCTCTAGTCCTAGACCTAGACCTCAAGATAAAATAGCCCTTATAAAATGTAATTTATAAACTAAAAATTGATTATATATATATATATATATATATATATATATATATATATATATATATATATATATATATATATATATATCAAACTATTACCATTGCTAGGTGCTAGGAGTTTGGTTAGTATACCCATTCTGCTTGTTCTTTACAATTATATAACTAATGCCGAAACATAACAATACATTACAAATAAATTGCATATTGTAATACAGCTACAGCCATATTTATAACAATTGTTTAGATCGAATTACTTTAAAATGAAAAGACTTCATTGTCAGATAAACTAAGAAATTTTTAAATGCCCGGTATAAGCAAAATTTATGAATACGGCTGATGTGTACCAAATTTTAGATAAATTAAACGTTATGATACCACACAAGACTTATTATTTTCAGGGAATACACAAATTTGTATCTACAAAATACCCTGTGTCGGCGGGACGTTTTAAACAAAAAACCAGAAGTATTATCGCTTATTCGTAAAGTGAATTAACACCGAAAATCAGTCGAATTGAAATAAAAATCACCACGTTCAAATTACCGTCACTTTCTTGACGTCATAATTTTTCGATCCATTGATCGTGTATTAATAAAAAATAAATAAAATGTAAACTATTATTATGCAAACGTCAACATTAAAAATAATTGATTTGAAGACGATAATTTGTTCCAAAAGGGTGGCGTATTTTTAATACACTACTTAAATGATTACGTCATAATGCCTGGGGGTACTTTTCTACCGATATGAAAGTTACTGTTTTTCTCCATAAGGATTATTTTAAGGAAGAAAACCTAATTAAAAAAAAATTTAAGGAAGAAAATCTAATTAAAACCACTGATTTTTGAAGATATAAAATCACATAAAATGACAATGAAAGCAATTGTAATTGATTGGCAAACTAGGAATACAGAATTGATTGTTACAATCATGCGAACAATCAACAACATACGTTACAATATGTTAGATGTAAAAAAAAATAGTTTTCTAGTCATTTTCACAATCTGATATAAAACGTGCAGGCATTAATGCCTCAGTGGATGATTTTTTTTTATTAACATAGAAAACTGTTTTACCACTGATGCTAAAAGAAGAAAACCTGTTTAAAACTGAATTTTGCAGAAATAAAATGTAAAAGATAATAATAACATTGTCAACAATTGACTGCAACAAGAGTCATTCCATTAATGCGATCGCTACAATATTTTTAATTCAAAATTATTATTCATATTTTTTTATGGTCTTTGGATTTGCAATATTTTTAATTTCAAAATAATTTTTTACAGCTTTCGGGCTCACGATTTGAAGAAACATGTTAGATATATTCTTTAATTTTTGCAAAATTTTCTTGGGGGTAGTATTAAGGAGACTCTAAATTTTGGGCCCCTATTACTCCAAAATACTTAAAATATTCTTTATAGAGAATAACACGTACCTTTTCAATCGACAAAAAAATATATGTTACCCCACTACTCATGACGTCAGACTTAAGCTGTATTCACAGCGAGCCAATTAGTAATTAATATTAGAAATTACAAATATGAATCGAAGATTGTTTTATGAACAGCAATTCAAAGTATTAATTATGTATTACTGTGAACGCTAGCATTGTTTTTGAAAAAAACGAACTGGTTTATTACTATACAGGCCGTTGACACACTTATGCGTAATTGAAAAAATGAAACTATCGTTAACGGCCGTAGATGCACTTATGCGTAATTTGTGATTCTAATTTTAACATTTTAAATTAATAAAAAAAAATCTCACGAAACATCGCGAACCGACAATATTTATTTCCACAATAAGCAAATAAAATAAGAAAATACACATTTTACATGTGTAAATTACCCTCACATGTAGGGAAATGTTTTGAATCTTACCATTTATAAACCAAATATTAAATATAGTATTTACAATTTTTGTTTCTATTCTAAATGCCGTTTGACACGGTTCAATATTTATTACAAAATTTATAAAATAATTTAGTACAAATTTTAGTTAAGAAAATTGCATAACTTTTTATCAATAAATTATTTAAAATGTGTGCCACACATGCAATATTTATTGTAAAATTCACCATTTGCGCATGCGCATTTCGGATTATAATAATTTCGAAGTGAACTAAAAGATGGCGACAATGATTAGTTATCATTGTACCGTGGCAAATATTTGTACTTTTTTTTAAGATTAAGTGAAACTCAATGTTCACATTTACTTAATCTTATAGAAGAAAACATATCTAAACATTTATGAGACTCAATTTCAGCTCACATTCAATTTTGCACACACTAAAAACATACCACATAACCTAAAACCTAAAAGTCATCTGTCATTGTTCAATTTTTACAATCTGCGCATTTTGTTGCGCACATTTAGTGAATTATTTACAAAAAACTAGAACATGTTTTACTTTTTTTTGTTAAAAATTTATAAAAAAAAATTAGTAACATTTTTTTATGTATGCAACGTTTCCATTTTATTTTATTTTTTATATTTTAAATTAATTAGTAAATTTTGTAATAAATAATGAACCGTGTCAAACGGCCTTAACACTGATCCCTGCTCGTAAAATGTTTATGTCGTCGTAAAACTGCGGCGTGTATAGTGTTAATTGTAATCTCTAATCTTAATTACAAATTGATTCGTGGTGAATGGACCTATAAGTAGTCCATTTGTTCCAAAAATATATTGGTTTATAAATTCACGTTACGAATAAGTTTTACAGAGATCGCGACTCCTAAGTCGTGTGGAATCAGTTGAGACACGACATTTGAAGACGCGTTAAGTCTTCAAATCTCGTATATAAATTTGGCTTTCGCGAATTCGCCCAGAGTCAACGATACCATTCTCCCTTCTTCTTGTATTAAGCAAGTGTTATAGATACTATTGGTTAAAAGTGTGGTTGGCTGAGAATAATGGTGAACGGAAATAAAAAATATGTGCAAGTAAGCCTGTTAAGATGTTTCATGACCCGAGCTTTCGCACATATGAAACAAGAATTGTGGTGGATCTGCCTCCTCGGAATGCGTAGATCGCATATGGCAAGTTAAATGTATTTTTTGCAAGAACGACCGACTGCAAACCTGACAAGTGAACGGTTTTTCAACACTGTGCGTTCGCATGTGGACGGTCAAATTACTCTTGGACACAAACGAGCGTTCACACACAGTACAAGAGTGTGGCTTCTCGCCCGTGTGTGTCCGCATGTGGTACTCTTGGGTCATTTTAAGTCTAAACGACCGGTCGCACATCGTACATGGATACGGTTTCTCACCCGTATGCAGTCGCATATGACAAGTTAACTTCCCGCTTGATTTAAATGTGCGATCGCAAACCGTACAGGGAAATGGACTTTCGCCAGTGTGTGTTCGTATGTGACGCGTTAACGCATACCGGCGCGAGAATACGCTGCCGCAAATCGTGCACGAATATGGTTTCTCTCCAGTATGCGTGCGCATGTGTCGGGATACAGTGGTGACATCTCTGAATTTGCGGTTGCATACTGAACACGGGAACGGCATCTCGTCGTTGTGCATCAACATGTGCGTTCGCAGCGCTCTTTGCTGCGAAAATAGTTTTTCGCAAATCGTGCACGCATACGGTTTCTCGCCCGTGTGCGTTCGAATATGGCGTGTTAGCGTCGATTTATGACGGAATGCACGACCACACACTGTACATTGGAATGGCTTCATGCCAGTGTGTATCAAATTATGGTTGCGTAATCCTTTCAGTTTCGCAAATGTTTTCTCACATAACGAGCATGTGTAGGATTTTGGTTCGTTATGCTTTTTCGAATGGTCTATTAATAAGTTTAAAGTGTGAAAACGAAGACCACATTCATTGCATTTGTAATCGATTCCGCCAGAGTTCATATGATGTACTGCAAGCAAGTCGGCCGTATCGAATTGTTTGAGACAAACTTCGCATTTAAAGACTGCAACAAAAAAAAAAAACAAAGTTAATCATATTTTGTATTTTGCTCCCCTAAACCGGATAATGATGTGGGTCAGACACTTGTAAAGATTGTGGATGGAATTACAAAAACTGTTATGGCACTTTGTTATATGTTAGGTATCAATCCCAAATTTATTGATTTGCTTTGCGTTGTTATTTTCAAAAAACAATATGCTCAAAACTGTTATTTTCAATTTCAAAATTATTTCTTTAAGGGCCTTTGGACTCAAAATATGAAAAAATTTATCAAGAACAAAGTATCTTAGAATTATTTGATATTTTCAATTTTATTTTTGTAAGGAAAGTATTAAAGTGAGCTTCAAATATGATGAAAACTTCTTGGGCAAATTATGTACCCCAAATTTCGTTAAAATGAGTTCGGAACCTTCACTGGAGGTGCGGTCACAAAGTCAGATTTGACGACCAACCGAGCAAGATACATCATCCAAGTATATGGAGTTATATATATATTTTTGGATACAGTTAAACTTTTTATTAAGGATATTTTTTGAACCGAGAATGTTACCGACACACGACCGATCAATATAGATCTTTAATATATTCTTTATGACGAGCTTAAAACATCGATTACAACGATTCATCGATAATTCTCAAATAATCGATTATTTACAGTAACATAGTAAACGGTAATGAAATATTCGCTGATTTGCAGTAAAATAATCGACGATAGTCAAATAAAACTTAATCATCAAATAATTTATTATTTAGCTAAGTTACCGACGTGAATCAAAAATGAATAAAAAAATATCTGGAGTGGCCTGCACTTGACTTCCATTTACGCAGTTTTCACTATATATATATATATATATATATATATATATATATATATATATATATATATATATATATATATATATATAACCAAAACAAGCAGTCAAACTAACCAATACTCTACAGAAATATTCTGAAATGTCATTTATCTAATTGAGTCTATTTTGTTTTCCTGTCAAAATAGCAGATGATCCGATTTTATAAGCTACATGCGAATCCATGGCAACATAAACAAGATATTTATAATGATTTTTTGCATTTTTCTCGCAACTGGTAAAGTTTTTGAAGAAATGTTTCAAATAAAAGTTGTGCGAAATATTAATATCTTTCATTATGAACATAACTATATTTGCCGTAAGTGCAGCCGTTCTAGTGATATTTGAGATTGAACAAAAAATGTATAGAGTAAACATACACTTCTGGTTTGGAATATTCTTTTCAAAAATAAAAGGTGCACATCTAGGGCATATACAAGTCTTAAGTTTGAAGTTTCATAATTTTTCGTTCGACAGTTTTGGCCCTAGAGCGTTCACAGACACACACACACACACACACAGACATACGTCACATTCGATTCAGGGAAGCTCAAAACATATACCCGTTGATATCTCGAGTTTGAAATTTTTCATGATTACAATATTTACTTATTACTTCGTAAAAGAAAGTAAATATAACAATAATTATAATACCGAAAATAATAATACATAAAATAACCTAAAATATCGATATTATTACTCAAAACATCGGCTAGAGTCAAAACTTCGAATATCATTTAAGCCTTAATTAGAATCAAAACTATGGCAATGCTCAAAAGATCGAGTGTTTAAGAAAAAGCTAAAGAATGGGACTAAAAAAAGTTTCAAGAGAAGTTCTAAACCAGATCAATTGTAAGTGCGTGATAAATTATGATGTCAAACTACATCAGGATTTTTCATACGAGAACAAAAACATTAGAACATTATAAGAAACAATCAAATTACGCCACCGGAAATAAGCAATGACCTACTTTTATTCCATGTAGACTGAAAAAGGGAAATAAGAAAATACAAACAAAATCCGATCAAAACCAACATAATAAAACAAAAATGTACAAATAACAGACATAAGTAAGCATGGCCTTATTCTATTAGACCAATCAAAACGCCGTTTTACAAAACAAATATTTAATTTGTGTTAAAAATATTCCCCGATGTTCCCGAGCATTATATTGAAGCTTTTGCATTTCTGTTTGGAATTTACATGAATTAATGTTTAAACGGTCACGTAATATCTGTCCCTGTTACGGTTTGTTGTAAAAAATCAATCCACACTCACATTAGATTCTGGTAACTCAATTTTGATATTTCAAATATTAATCTGTTTAACAATTGTAAGAAAATGTTTTGTTCCATCTTGTAAATACCGAACTACGTTCATAAATACAACTGATACACAGTAGTATTGAAAAATACTGATTAACAATAATAAAGCGTATTAAAAAGTTTGAAACGTATTAAAAAAATATCTGGAGTGGCCTGCACACAACTTTCTTTTACGTAGTTTTCAATAGATAAATATTAATATACATATATATCCCAAACAAACTGTCTACATTATATATATATATATAATCTCAAACAAACGGCCAATCTAACCAATACTCTACAGGAATACTCTGAAATATCTATTTTGTTTTCCTGGCAAAAACAGGCTCACATAATAATTATTATTATTAAGTGATAACAAAATCTTTTGCTGACCAATATAAAATGATAATTCAAATTAAATTACAATAACTTAATAATAACTGGATAATTATACCAATTTATAATGGATCTGAATTTGAAGTAGTTATCGTATTCAATCTTAAACAGTCAAATTTCACAGTAAAACTCTGAAATTGTTAATTAATTATGTCAGCAAATATATAATATAAATTCATTCTATAATAATTTACCTGATACAATTTATTCTAATAAGAAATCAATATTTTAAATATTAATTCATACAGTTAACTATCAATGTAATGCTTGTTTGTTTTCAATAAACAAGAAACAAATGATGTCACTCATGGTTGATCTGATTTGAAAATAATAAAATTTGTCACAATTGTAGGTATCACCATGGCAACGTAAATAAGATATTTGAGTTTTTTCGTAGCAGTTATCTCATAACTGGTACAATTTATGAAGAAATTTTTTCAAACAAAAGTTGTGCGAAATATTAATATCTTTCATTATGAACATAACTATATTTGCCGTAAGTACAGCCGTTCTAGTGATATTGGAGATAGAACAAAAAATGTATAGAGTAAACATGCACTACCGGTTTGAATATTCTTTTCAAAAATAGGAGGTGCACATCTAGGGTATATACAAGTCTTAAGTTTGAAGTTTCATAATTTTTCGTTCGACAGTTTTGGCCCTAGAGCGTTCACAGACACATACACACACACACACAGACTTTATGCCGAAAATAGTCACATTCGATTCAGGGAAGGTCAAAACATGTATATCCGTTGAAATCTCGAGTTCGAAATGTTTCATGATTACAATACTTACTTATTACTCTGTAAAAGAAAGTAAAAATTGATCCGAGAATGCTACAGACACATAACTAAATACTATAGCTGTTTTTTACTATAGTACGACGAGCTAAAAAGTACCAGTGACGTATAACGTCATAATTCCTTGGCGGGAATATTATAAAAATTATTATCTATGAAACTATCATTTGCATTGAAAAAAAAACTAACCTAGAATTTTATATTTTTGCATAATGGGATCACGATTTATGATTTACTTTGTGAATAATTGATTTGTATACTTACTATCGGCTGAATCTGAAACTGTAGGTGCAGTTGTATTGTTACGCATAATTTTCATAACATTTTCCTTCACTTTTGACAAACTTAAAAGTTCGCTTTCAAATTCTTCATTTGATATTTCACTTTCAGAATTTTCATTTGAAAGCTCACTATCCCCTTGTTTATCATGTGTATTTTCTCCGGCTTCTGAGTCACTTGAGTCGCTCTCATTTTCAGATTTTATGTTAACTTGCAAAGGAATTGCTTCACAATTTTCGAGTAAATCTGCAGATTTCTTGACGGAAATCGTTGTATTTTCATTCGCTTTCTCTGACGTTGCATCGCTTTGACATTTCTTATTCGAATTATTTCCACTATCGTCACCTACATTTTCTCTGCTATCCGATTCACTCTCATTCTCCGATTTTATATCAACTGACAAAGGAACATTTTCACTATTTTTGATTAAATCTGCACTAGACGATAACTCCTTCATGCTTTCTTCCGCATACTTCAAATTCACTTTTTTTTTGCCAATACTACTTGAATTATCCAATTTAATTTTCTTTTTTGAACTCATATTTACGGTTTATTCTTAATTTGGTTTATTTTTTTGGTACTGATCTAAATTTTTATTTCGTATTGACCCAATATGTTTTGACCGACTTTCACAGATAAAACACTTCAATGCAATCTTTTGTTTTCTATTTGTTTATTAACACTAGCATAAGCGTCTGTGATGCATTTTTGCACATAATACACTAAAATACTGCATTTTAACTAAAATATAACTGACAAATATGTCCACATGTCAAGTTGATACTTGACCCAAATGTCAACAATGCGCAACCACGACCTCTTAGATCATGTGATGCCAACACAGCGTTCAGTAGCGTCATTTTATTTGGCCTTCATTCAACAGGGATGGCCAACACGTTCAGCGGTAAATCTCGCACAAGTATTTTTTAAATATTAATAAAGTAAAAGTCTTCAAAATGGTTTAAAATTTATAGTTATAGTACAAAAATTATTAAATTAATATCAGTAGAGCGCTGTTAGTTTAAATAAATAGTATATCGCACAATATAAGTTGACTTATGTACGAATGATAAGTTTGTAGTTAACTGAAGGTTAATAATTGATGTATAGTCTAGCTATGTCAGTAAAGTTATCCACAGTTATCTCCAGCTTTCTAAATACAAAATAGCGATTGGCATTCAGGCCGCAGAAAACTGGATAACTTTACTGACATAGATTATCAATGTATGTCAGTAAAGTTATCCATAGTTTGCTGCGGCCACAATTTCTGTAACCAACCTAAAAATAATAAAATCCCCTTGATTGATTTTGGCGCTACTATTAAAACAAAATTACTTCCCATCACTTAAAAATTAGACAACCACAACATAACCACAAACAGCGAAAATGTAAATAATCCGTTTGTACACAAACTCGCTGTTTGTGGTTACGTTGTGGTTATCTAATTTTTAAGTGATGGGAAGTTATTTTGTTTTAATAGTAGCGCCAAAATCAATCAAGGGGATTTTGTTATTTTTAGGTTTGTAACAGAAATCGTGACCGGAGAAAACTCTGGATAACTTTACCGACATCAGGGGTTTAACCTTGATAAAATCGTTTCGCTCATTTCTGAACATTCTGCTTGCATCAGTGTTGCCAACAGTGAATAAATTATTCTTCTGAAAACATTGTTGCCGAACATACTTTTCAGTAACTGTTACTAATGTCTAACAATATGCGTGTTTCTTCGAGTTCTGATTCGCAATCTAACTAATCAAAGTAATCATAATTATGAGAATCATGTTTCACCGTTTGTTATTAGTTATCCCTACTCTTCTATTTTGTGATCAGAAAATGACAAACCCCGTCCCTTGCGAATCATATTATTGATTACTTTTTTTCGCCGTTATTTGCTTTATATATTTATTTAATGTTGATTCCATGTAAATAAAAACTTCTAAACTTCTAAAAAATTCTAATATTTTTTCTATTCAGTAATTTTATTCAAATTGTGAACCCGAAAGCTATAAATAAATGAGGGGCCTGCACTCGACTCTCTTTTAAGTAGTTTTCATTAGAAATATATATACGGCGAGAACTTCTGGGTCACTCAAATTTTATGTATACTAAATTTCAGTAAAGTCGGTTTGGTACCTTCAAAGTACTCAAAAGTAATAATTTTGAAAAAAAAAAAAAAATTATATTCTTCAAACATTTATAACGCATTTTATATATTTAACTATTTTTCTGTTTATGATTAAAAAGGCCAGAAAAAAAATTGATTACGAAAATAAAATACGCGGTTGCAATCAATCAGTAACAATATTTTATTTTTCATTTTATCTTTAAAATAAGTAGATTTTAGTTCTTTAAGAACTTCAGTGGTTAAAAATTGTGTACTTTATAAACAAGCTTAGGTACAACACACCAATGCGTTCAGCTCGCTGTTGGGAAAGAATCAGCGAAAAATAAATTGATTTTTAATGACGAAAACACTAATTTTTGAAAAGTATTTTAATTCATAGTTTCATAAGCACGAACATAAATAAAATGAAGTCATCTAGTTTATAATAAATCCTTGCAAAATATTCATATGTATGCAACCCGCACAGCCGAAGTGTTATGTAAGTAGCGAGCATTACAATATCGGTGATTAATGCAATTTATTGCTGACGAGATTAACTTTATATAATTTTTAACATTGATTATGGTCTTACAATTTTTTTGATATACTAAAATAAATAAAAAAATGTGGAAATTTAAAAATGCAAAATTTTAATTTTCAATATTTTTTTATGGCCATTGAGTTAACAATATGATAAAATCTTGTAGATATAAAATATCTTAGAATTATTAGTAGAATTTTTGGGTGTTTTAATTATTTTTATAAGGGCAGTATTAAGGGGGGCTCTAAATTTTGAGGCCCTATAACTCGGGGAGTATACGGGCGATTGAATTTAAACTGCGAACGGGTTCAAACGGGAAACCAAATTATATGTGTAGCAAATTTGGTTCAAATCGCTTCGGTATCTTACGAGCGAGCGACGAGTTAAAACGTGAACCGAATATTTAATTGTGACAATAACAATACTTTAGCAGTTTTGCACAGCATTTTTCAACGAGCTAAACATATATGTGTATTTTGCGAAAGCTAGCAGTAGTGCGCATTGGTTACAGATGTCGCATCTAAATTCGTTAAGCAACATATATCCTTTCTTAGCGCGCAACGTTTGCTTGACAGCGCGCGCGCACCGATGTCATGTGTGTAGTGTGTGGTTTAGTCGTGTGCATGGCGCGGTTTGGTTCGGTTGAGGCGCGGTAAACGAATTCACGTGTACGAAAATACCATGCGTCAAACAAAATTACGAAAATAGATATCGTTGGTCGCGTTTACTTTGACACCCCTGTATAGTTTTAATTCACTTATACACGGATTCTGGCAGCTAAATAAATTCATGCGTGTCTGTGTGTGTGTGTGTGTTTTATTAAATGAAACAAAATCTAATCAAAATGTGTAAATTACAATTTAGTTTGTTAGTGTTGTGTGGTTGTGTGTTGGTGAATGTTTTATCGTTTAATTTGGACACAGATGATTATATCCGCTATTCTGGTGATAATGACACAATGTTTGGATTTAGTGTTGCCGCACACAGGAGTAGAAATCATAATTGGTAAGTTTAGATTCTTATTTTTAACACATTACTCACTGCTACAAATAAACCAGCTAATATTTTGGTAAAACTGTACGTATACACTGCATAGACATAGGTATCTCTGTAAAGTTACTTTAATTTTCACACTGAAAAATCTGGAGGGCACTACACTCGACATTTTACTTTCTCATACGATATAATAAGTAAGTATTGTATTTATGAAAAATGTCGAACTCTCATTTCAACGGATATACACGTTTTGAGCTTCCCTGCATCGAATATAATTTTTTGCGCAATTTCGTCTGTCTGAACGCTCTAGAAACAAAACTGTCGAATGTAAAATTGTGAAACTTTAAACTTAAGACTGGTATATAGTCTAGATGTGAATCCTTTATTTTTGAAAATAATATTCAAACCGGAAGTGCTTGTTTAGTTTATGCATTTTTGTTCTATGTTTAATATAACTAGAACGGCTGCACTTATGGCAAAAATAGTAAAGTTCATCATAAAAGATATTAATATTTCGCCCAATTTAAAAAAATATCCTCAAAAAATGTACCAGTTACGAGAAAATTGTTACGAAAAATCCTTAATGTGTTATTTATGTTATAATAGAACAGCATTTATGAGATATTTCAGTTATTAAATTGTATTAACTACGCATGAAAATATATTGACAGAAACAAAATAGAAATAATTTATATGTCATTTTTCACCGGTTAACACATATAGATTAACTGAGAACGTGTTAAATATTGAAATATATACGTTTTTATATTTGAATACATTAATAACGTGAATATTAAAGAAACAATCTATATTTTATATTGAAGCAACAGCTAAATTGTACAATTTCAGGGTGTTACTGTGAAGTATTGATATTTTTCAACAGTTTATTTGAGATATATATTTTTAATGGAAATTATGTAAAAGAAAGTTGGGTGCAGGCCACTAATTTTTAGCTTGCCGTACAAAGTACAAAAGAGCTAAAGCAGTCGGTCGTGTGTCTGTAGCATTATCGGATCAAAAAGTTTCCTTAACAAAAAGTTTTCATCTCGTTACCCTGAATATATATATATATATATATATATATATATATATATATATATATATATATATATATATATATATATATATATATATATATATACATATATATATATATATATACATATATATATATATATATATATATATATATATATATATATATATATATATATATATATATATATATATATAACTCATATACTTGGATGTTAGTCGCTCACTCATAAAACCAAATTTGTGCCCTCTACTCCTCTGAAGGTATCAGAGCGATTCACACCAAATTTGCTACACATATTATTTGGCATCCCATTTAAATCTGCTCGCAGTTTAAATCCAATCGCCCGTATACTTTCTGAGTTATAGGGCCCCAAAATTTGGAACCCCCCTTAATACTGCCCTTAGAAAAATAATTAAAACATTTAAAAATTCTACTAAAAATTCTAAGATATTTTATGTCTACAAGATTTTTTCATATTGTTAACCCAAAGCCCGAAAAAAATTATTAAAAATTATAATTTTAAAATATGCACTAAAAATTTGTCTTATCATTATAATATACAAAAAATTGTAAGACTGCTTATATCTATAAGATTTTTTCAAATTGTTGACCAAAAGGCCATAATAATTAAAAGCCTCGCTTCGAATTACATATAAGGCGAGCTGGACGCATAGGTGCGTTGTACCTAAGCTTGTTATACTTAGTTTTCACTATATATGTTTTAAGTATATTAACCATTGCTTAAAAACAATAACAATATGTGTGGATTTTTAAGTAAATGCTACTTTTTTCAAAAATTCAAACAGAAATTGCTAGACATTTTAATATAGTCCCAGAATCACTTTTTCTCTCGTATTCTTTTCGAGTTGTGCACTATTGGTTGAAATAACCTATTCAAAAATAGGATATACAATTTTTAAATTCAAAACCTCAATTTTTTATATTCATTGGTAATTACTATTTATGGTAAAATAAAATATCTAGTAACTTTTGTTTCAAAAGTTTTTTCGAAAAACGTATTATTTACTGAAAAATCGTCCTTGAATATGGTTATTTTTTATGTACGTTTCCCTAGTTACAATATACATATTGATGTTGTTTCATAATTATCGTAGAGTGAATTAAAAATAAAATAAAGCATATAATAAATAGTATATTCTTTGATCTGATACAGATTTTATTTTGGGATATAGCATTATCGCTATTTGAAACTTTTATTATGTTACATTCAACACCCTGGGTGTTAGTAAATTGGACCGGCAGTGACGGTTCATCAACCAGTCTATATTTTAAACGGTCGGGGTTAAGCTAAGCAGCTAGAAATTCGAATGGGGGAAATAAATGCAGTTACTGAAAAGACAAGACACTCGATTCTCGATTGATATAATTTTGATATAGAATATATGTTTTGTTGTGAAGAAATAATACTCCCACATTCAAAAAATTACTAAGCAATTAAATCATGTGTTGACATATTCAAGCAATATATATATATATATAATGAACCCACACCTAATACAACGAAATTTGATGACGAAACGTGCGCAATTCGTATGAGGCAGCGTTTCATATTTTAATTTAACAGCATGAACTCAGAATTGCTTATTCAAACAATAATTACCTTATGTTAAATTCGCTAAATAAGCGCATCAACTCATGTGTTTTTATTCGAAATTTTATTATTACATTTCCATTGCACATATCTATAAATCATGTATGGTCGTTTCACTTCGGACTAATTCTATACCTTATTTTTGGATAATTTGATTCAAAATGGGTCAAATATGAAATATTTAAAAGTGTCTTTTCGTTGTGGGTGAGTTACACCCCAATTTAGTGACTATTGGGACGTGTAGATCGTCGAATTCTACTCCAAAAAGCCCCTAAAACGTAATTTTTGCTACAGGGGGTTGAAAATGTTGATTTTTAAGCAAAGAATTGGTTGTGGCCAACACGCAACTTTCATTTATGTATTATACTTTATGAAGTATTCACATATTAAATCAATTTTGAAAATAATTCAATCAGAAAATTATCTATGTAATCTATGTTTTTGTTTTGCAATTTTGACACTGGATATATGCGATTTTAAATAAAAAATTCTCACAATTGCATTTCCATAGCAATATAAATAATAATTTTAAGATTTTCTATAGCGGTTTTCTTGTAACTGGTACATTTTCTAAAGAAATTTTTCAAACAAAAGTTGTGCGTAATATTAATATATTTCATATTGTCATTTTCCACCGGTTAACATAGACAGTATTTGATAAGGTAATAAAGTAACTAGTTTAGTGATGTGGTGTGACTATTGGTATATTTTGTTAGTTTGTTTGGGATATATATTTCTTACGAATTTTTTTTTAAATTATTTTTGTTAGTTTAATATGTCTAGAAAATATTCCTATTTGCGATATTCGACTTTAATTTTTTTTATATAACTAAAAAGTAGTAGATGATTACTGGTAAGATACTAAATAAATTGTTTATCAATGAAAGATAGTAAGAAAATCAAATTATTTAAATTAAAACTGTTAATAAAACTTTTTAAAAGCGATTTACTCGAATTAACGTTTTCAATGTTGGAGCAAATGATTCAGAGAAAAACTATAAGTCCAATTAGCTTCTAGTTGTGAAAATTCTATTCGAAATTGTTTCTTTTACGCATTGAACAAGTGCATTTTGAAAAAATAACTCGATTTTTGGCGATTTGAATCAAAAGTTTAAACATAGGCCGCCAAATATGGGGATTTCAATAAAGAAATTACTTTAGAAGTTATTTTAATGTATATTTAAAACCCCGTTTAATTTTTTTTTCAAACGATCCTGTGACGAGAAATCACTTGCACCGTTTACGTCTTTTTTTTAAATTTGGTGCCGTAATATATTTTTTTAAGTTTAAGCATTTAACTTAAACATGGTATAATCGACATTTATATAAACAATAAGGATTAAAAAAAATTAGCCTTTTTGCCAATATATTGTTAATACCCCCTTAAACGGAAGTCGAGTGCAGGCCACTCCTTTTTTTTTAATTTTACCTACAGCATTGTATAATTAATAGGTTGCAATATAATTTTATGATTAAATTTATCTCACGCTCAGTTTAAATGTAAACAGCGATAATTCAAGAATTCTAAATGCAATAAAATTATTTAGCAAAACATTCTAAATTCGTTTGTGTGAAATAACTGGGAGGGTAGAAGAAAGAATATTGGCAATAGAGACAGATGCAACATTTGCTGTGCACATGTTTCGACGATATAGCTATAATATAACTATAACTAATTGCACTTTCTTGTAAAATGCGGACTTCCCTAATCCGTTAAAATTGCAGCTTAAACCATTAAGTACTAAAACCTAAGTAATCGCTTTGTAGACAATTGCCTTTTTTTTTATTTGCTTATAAATACTATAATTACTTATATATTTTGGGATTTTACGAAACTAATATATATATATATATATATATATATATATATATATATATATATATATATATATATATATATATATTATATATATATATATATATATATATATATATATATATATATATATATATATATATATATACTATAGCAGAATCCCGTTAATATTAACGATGTTCCATCCATTTTTAAATTATTTCTTACGCTTTGTTGTAAAAACAACGAAATTATTTCACTAAATGGACAATTGCATATGTATATATATATATATATATATATATATATATATACACATAATGTCTGTTTTTTTACAGACACACGACCGAACACTATAGGTCTTTTGTACTACCTTACGCCGATCTAAAAATAGGTCTCAGGAAGTGAATAGCATAAATAAACAAAAGTGTGACACCAGTCGATATAACAGGCAACATTACCGACGCACGTGTTCTCTATATAAGATGAATGATGATGTTAAGTCATTAGGCGTACAAAAGCTATCGTACAGACGTACAGAATGACTGAAACCAAATTAACGCCGTTTCAAAATCGTATGTGATAAGTTAACAAACGTTAGATAATTACGTAAAATATTGCGACCCCTTGCCGCCATTTATTTACTATGGAATGTTAGTCTTCCGACATTCTTAGAATATTTAATTTATCAAATAATAAATTAAACAGAACATTCTTGTACGCATAACCAAAGAATATAGTCGACTTTTTAGCTCGCTGTACAAAATACAGAAATGTTAAAACATTCGGTCATCTGTCTGTAGCATTCTCGGAAAATTAAAAAAATTGTTTGTCTTGTCGCCCTGAATCGAAAATATATATAACTTATATACTTCTATTCCTCTGAAGGTACCGAAGCGATTTGAACCAAATTTTCCTATATTATATCAGATTTATAGGGCCCCAAAGTTTAAAGCCCCCCTTAATACTGCCCTTAGAAAAATAATATAAACAACTAAAAATTCTACAAATAATTCTAAGATATTTTATATCTGCAAGATTTCTGCATATTGGTAACCCAATGGCCATAAGAAATTATTAAAAATTATAATTTTTAATTTTAATGTATGCACTAAACATACATTTTTGTAGTATATTAAAAAATCTACCAAAAATTGTGTCATAATAATAATAAAAACAATTATTTTAAAATTTAATATTCTCGTGATGATTGAAATTTTTATGCAACCCGGAAAAACCTCCTATAATTGATAATAAAATTAAACCGGTACTTTTTTACCATCTCGGAAACGGCGGTATTAGTTAAAGATATTAAATTTCTTATTATAACTTTTGTTAAGTGTTGAAAAGTGTTTTAAAAACTCAAAGAATACTTGTTTAATGTATACAAGATACTTTAATATCTACTCTAAATTATGCTGTTTTAGAGACAGTAAAAAGAACAAGTGTAAGGGTGCATTTATAATAGAATTTTATCACGGCGCGTCACGGCAAGTTTAATAGCCTATCTTTATCTAGCGCCCGCGAATGACCACCATCCTGCTTGCACAATTAACTTGGTGGGAGTAGGACAGGTGGTCCATTTTGGTGCGTTAGATAAAGATAGCCAATGTTTACACAGAAACTTGACGTGAAACAGTCCTTAGACGCTAAACTTTTAAATTTTTAGTTTCATATTTTAATCTTCAACTGGATTTGCCGTAGAGCGTTAACAGATACACACACAAACACAGGCGTCACCTCGAAAATAGTTCGATTCAGGGATGGTTAAAACGTGTATTTCCGTTAAACACTGTTCTTGATTATAATACTTCCTTTTAGACACAAAAAAGTACAAAAAATGTGCATCTGGTCGTTTTTTTTTTAATATTGCCATTCTTATCATTGTAAACATATTTTTTGTTATATTTGCAAATGCAGAGTACATTGAAAATCACATCCGATATCAATATCAAACTTTTTACATTTTTTTTTTTTAGTGGACATTGCATATTTTATATATAAACAGGTGGTGAGTTGATAAGGAATTTTTAGCTCGTCCTACAGTAGTATAAAAGAGCTATAGAGTTCGGTCGTGTATTTGTAATTTCCTAAAATAATAAGTATTGATGTAGAGAAATGATAACTAAGTTTTCGCAAAATACCATATACTGGGAATTCGCTTTTGATATGAGTAAATTTCTATGTTATATTCATGGTTTAGTATATACAAAATTGAATCAGATTAATCGCAGTATCAACAAATGTCAAAATTGAAAACAAAAGTAAAATAATATTATGATTTAGTCTTATCGAAATATCCACTCGCTGTATCTTGCCATAATAAAATAATATCCAATAGTACAATAAAGTCCAGTGCGGGCCTCTACAAATGTTTGAAATTAATTTTCCTCCCGCACGTAGTGAGCTGGAGGCATTGCCGTATACGCTTATCTGTGTCAAATGTTCTTTTGGCACTAATAATAAACGATTACTTGTCCACAAATTGTTCGGCACAAAGTTAAACCCGGATATTTGTCGATTAAGTGTGCTCATTAAGCGGCCGTTTACTTAACCCAATAAAATGGTCATTTGGTATTCAAGAGTCGTTCGGCACGTTATAATGCAATATGGACACATGGCCTTGAAACACCCCGCCTACTTGCACCCAAGAGTCTCGCTTGTTATATACGAAATTCGCAGAAATGAAATAAATATATTTTTTGCAATGTCCAGGGATAGGCAAGTGCCACTATTAGCTCATTCATAACATGATCGATACATTTGCCGTTCATTTCTTTTAACTATCTTATACGTAGGATACAAAATAATATTGTAATCATGAGCCTATATATACATTGCTATTTTACGTAATTATCGAATTTTTACCAAATTGAAATATGTTAATTGTGATTTTTTTATTACTAAAGTCAATTTATTTTGGAATTTGTGAAAGAATCGAATTGGGAAAGACAACGTTGGGACCAATATTTGGTCTTCTTCAGAGAGTTTGAGATGATTTGTGATGGACTTCTTCAGCAATCATCTCAAACTCTCAAATATCGTCTTTATTGATTAACAAAATTACGTACGTACAACGCACCGATGCGTTCAGCTCGCCCTTAGTAAAATATACGATGCGAGCAGTAGTTTTTAATAATTATATGAGTTATATACATTTTTGGAATCTGGGCGACGAGAAACGTTTGATTCGAGAATAGTACAGACACACGACCAAATGCTTTAGCTTCTTCGGTACTTCGTACGGCGAGCTAAAAACAAGTAGCGAACATAATAATATAAGGAATTGTAATGTCATCCATTGCAGGCTAGATTAGTTATTCTATCCAGCAAAAGATGACACTTTATATTATCTTTTATTATTTTTAGGGTTTTTGTGCTTAAAATCGGAAAATATGAAAAAATGTTATAGATATAAAAAAATATTTAGTGCATATTTTAAAATTCGAAATTATAATATTTAATAATTATTTATGGCATTTGGGTTAACAATATGAAAAAATCTTGTAGATATAAAATATCTTAGAATTGTTAGTAGAATTTTTGGGTGTTTTAATTATTTTTATAAGGACAGTATTAAGGTGGGCTCCAAATTTTGGGGCCCTATAACTCGGGAAGTATACGGGCGATTGGTTTTAAACTGCGAGCGGATTCAAATGGGATGCCAAGTAATATGTGTACCAAATTTGGTGTGAATCGCTCCGGTACCTTCAGAGGAGTAGAGGGCACTAATTTGGTCTCACGAGCGAGCGACGACTAACATCCAAGTATATAAGTTATATATATTTTTAGATTCAGGGCGACGAGACAAACACTTTTTTGTTAATGAAATTTTTTGATCCGTGAATGCTACAGACACACGACCGAATAATTCAATTATATTGAATATCTTTATAATTACAAACAGACAACAGTATTTGAGGATAATTATCTTATGATATGATCATATCAATCATATTATTAGTTCGCTTACAATTCGAAAATAATGACAAAACGAGTTTTCGAATAATCGCGTTAACGAACAAGTTTCTCCGTTTGTCCAGACGGCTTAGAATCGAATCCCGGTCGTGATAATGGCATTAATTGTATACATAGATTAATATCAATAACAAGGTTAATATTAATAACTATCCCCTATCCCCTAATTCGTGTCCTTTTCGAGGTGTGAAAAACAAAACACGAGTAAATAAGCACTTCCGGTTTAAATATCATTTTCAAGAATAATAGATTTTCTTCCCCCGGATATTCAATTCTTAAATGCCTATTATCATAAATATCTTATCGACATATCTAGGTTCTCCTTCCACGTATTTCATATAAGCATAGCAAAAAATATTAACACATATGAAAAGGTAAATGTTCATAATATTCAGCGGCATGCGACAGGTACAGGAATCAAGTGTCAGCGCCTGGAACCTATCCAGAAGTGCTGTTTATAGTTACGTCTGTCCTGTTAATAATAGAGCCATGATACAGGCGCACCTGATGTGACTCATCTTCGCAATATTACCGGCTGTTTCGTTTTCTAACCTCAAAACGTGCGCATAAACCATTCGCTATTGCAGCAATGTACCTTGCACCCTACTGCGCAGGTGTGTCCCGCGCAGCCCATCCATTTGAGGGCCATTTATAACTGAATTGTATTGACATTAACCCTTGATAATGTGAAATGTGTTTATGGCAATGAAATGATGCGTAAAAAATGATTATAAAACAAGTTTGAGTTCACACAGCGCTATGGTGCATAACGTCTGTTCCGTTGAGCGAAACCTGCAATTATAATGGTGATATGCATCGCTTAATACTATAAGCTTGGTTAACTGTACTCAAAAGGGTGTGTTTATAACTGATTTTAATGTCATTTTCGCAGTTCATAGGTTCAATAAATTATCTGTTGCTTGTATCGCAGAATACGCCCTATACTATAAAAAGCTGGAGTGGCCTCTATTCGACTTTCTTGTCCTATGCTTGATTTATTATTAGCTCGCCGTACGAAGTACCGAAGAAGCTAAAACATTCGGTCGTGTGTCTGTAGCATTCTCGGAGCAAAAAATTTCATTAACAAAAAGTGTTTGTCTTGTCGCCCTGAATCCAAATATATATATATATATATATATAACTTATATACTTGAGTGTTAGTCGTCGCTCGCTCGTTAGACTAAATTTGTGCCCTCTACTCCTCTAAAGGTACCCAAGCGATTCACACCAAATTTGCTACACATATTATTTGGCATCCCATTTAAATCTGTTCGAAGTTTAAATGCAATCGACCATATACTTTTCGAGTTATAGGGCCCCAAAATTTGGAGCCCCCCTTAATATTGCTCTTACAAAGATAATTAAAACACCCAAAAATTCTACTAAATATTCTAAGATATTTTATGTCTACAAGATTTTTTCATATTGTTAACCAAAAGCCCGAAAAAAAATATTAAATATTATAATTTTGAATTACAAAACTACAAAAAAACAGACTTTTCAAACAAAGGTTGCTAGAAATTTCAATATCTTTCAACATGAACATAGCTATTTTGGCCATAAGTGCCGCCGTTCTAGTGATATTGCAGATAGAACAAATAATGCATAGAGTAAACATGCACTACCGGTTTGAATATTCATTTCAAAAATAGAAGGTCATTCCTTAAATAGCCACATTCGATTCAAGGAAGGTCGAAACGTGTATATCCGTTGAAATCTTGAGTTCAACATTTTTTATGATTACATGACTTATTACATCGTAAAGGAAAGTAAAAATGTTCCATAGTTATCGCAGGTTTAATTTAATAGAAAATAAAGCATTATTATCGTGAAATAATTCAATAATTGCTTTTATACATTCGCATAAGAAAGTAGAAATGGATCTACATAAGAAAAACAATGAGCAAGTACAATGTACATATATATTATGTTAAATACACGGCACGGCACACCTCTAAGCACTTAAATTAATTTTTCATCATCGCCATAAAGTGTATGTATGTATGCTTGTTAATAAACGATCATGCAACTGAACCATCGTTTTTTCATCGCCGCATACTTGTTTTGTTCTTGTTATAAGCAAGATTCAATTCAAGCATTTAAAAACGTAGTGCCTGCAGCGATACATCACAGAGAAAACGAAACCTAGATATATATAATATTATATCTACTATGTAAGACAATTGCTAACAACATTTCATGACAGTAGTTATACAACACACACATATATATATATGTCAAGGTCGCACGTTATGGAAGACCACAGAAGTGAGACAACGGTATTAATTGTCTATCCTTGTCTTTTGTTTGGTGTGGCTTAAAACGTTCAGGCTACAATTTCATTTGGTTTATGTCACTGACAAATTAACAATCAACTTTTTCGTTTCAGCTAATGCGTTACAGACACACTAAAACAATCATTACTGCACATGACTAATGGATGTATTCACAGCTAGCCAACTAGTAATCACGAATAATAATTATTACACATAATAATCCAGTTTGTTTTATGACAAACAATGCTAACGTTCACATCGACAACAATTAACACATTAATTGGTGATATGTCTTTAAACTCGTTTTTAGCTCGCCGTGCAAAGTACAAAAGAGCTAAAGCACTCGGTCGTGCGTCTGTAGCATTCTAGGATCAAAGAATTTCCTTAACAACAAAAAGTGTTTATCTCGTTGTCCTGATTCAAAAATATATATACTTGGTTGTCGCTCGAACGACCAAATTTGTGCTCTCTACTCTTCTGAAGGTAGCGGAGCGATTTACACCAAATTTGCTACACATATTATTTGGCATCCTATTTGTATCAGCTCGCAGTTTAAATTCAATCGCCCGTATACTTCCCGAGTTATAGGGCCACAAAATTTTGGGCCCCCCTTAATAAAGCACTTAGAAAAATATTTATAACACTTAAATATTCTACTAGAAATTCTAAGATATTTTATGTATATAATATTTTCTCATATTGCTAACCTAAATGCCATTAAAAAATATTAAATATTATAATTTCGAATTTTAAAATATGCACTTTTTAGCTCGTCGTACGATAGTACAGCTTTAGTGTTTGGTCATGTGTCTCTAACATTCTCGGATCAAAAAATTGTATTAAGAAAAAGTGTTTGTCTCGTTTCCCTGAATCCAAAAATATATATAACTTATATGACTGGATTATGTCGTTCGTTCGTAAGATCAACTTTGTGGACTGAGCCGATTTTAATGAAATTTGATATACATATAATTTCCACGTCCGTGAAGTTCCCGTCGTATTTTAAATTCAATCGTTTATACAGGTCCGGAGTTATAGGGCCCCAAAATTTGGAACCCTATTAAATACAAGCCTAAGTCAACTTTTTAGAAATTTAGAATTTTCAACTAAATATTTTAAGATATTTTATGTCTGTAAAGTTTTTTCAAATTGTGAGGCCATAGGCTTAAAAATAATAATAAAATATTTCAAAGTAAATCAGAAATTGAACACCATCTATAGGTGAAACGAAGAAGTCATGTGACAGTTATTTCTTTGATTATAAACTTTATATTTTCCAATATATAAACTATTTGCTTATGTGATTTAATTAATAAAATTAGGAAATGTTCATAAAATAATTTTCAATATCCTTAATACATGATTGTATAAAACAATAATTTGAATATGTTCCAATAATGAATTGCTATCGCTTTTAGTATTGTATTTATTGCGATTGGGCTCGCAGGAACGGCGAGCTGGTAGCACTGGCGTTTGCGCCAGTTCTTATTATAATAAAAAAATCTACAACTTTTTCTCAAATTATTAACCAAAAGATCATAATAATTAGAAACCGCTCGCATTGCATACATTACTTATAAGGCGAGCTGAACGCGTCGGTGCGTAATTAAGCTTGTTTTGAACAGTTTCTTGTAACTTTGGAATTAAATGAAATTTTGCAAATATTCAAATAGCTATGTTACATTTATGTTTCCGTACTTACCATTGATATTGTTTTAAAGCAAACTTAGAATGAATTTAAAACAAAATTAAGCAATCTTGTTTTAAATTGAGAGTGAAAGTATAAGAGAGGCGGGTTTGGTATTAACATTTATTTGTCATATGGTTAATTATGAAGCACTGTGTCTTAATGGGTTAAACGGCTGCCTAGACATGTCAGATAAACGTCTTCCCTGTTATCCGATTATTTCAGGTCAATAATACAGAAGTTATTTATACATAATAAAAGGATATTGCTCAAGTGACAACGAAAATAGCCACAGTTGGCGCCACAACACTTTCTTTTAGCGTAGGAAGACCTTCCATCAGCAACCTCCACAAACTCCAAATCAGGTTACTGTTAAAATGGACATTGCGCTCTTTGCGCCATTACTTACCATCTAGTTTCCGGTTGTATTACTGCTCATTCGCATTGATACAACGAAATCCTGATCAAATTTTGGATACGTTTGACAGAATGCGAATAAATTAGTAATTAAAGAACATCTGTCCCATTTTCATGGTCAAATAAGATTCATTGACAAATCGAAAGTCAGCTTACGTCATATTATATCTACACAGGTACTTGCATTTATATGTTGACCTGTTTGCAGATACTTTCCATCTCTGTCTTACTTAAATTTGGGTCGTCTTTGTCACACAGTATTCCATATATGTATGTGCGAAATGAGGTAAAATTTATTTCGCTGAATTCAAAAGGTTAGCTTAGCATGTCATAGTTTTTGTGACGAAGTATTTGTTTTACATGAAATTAACTTTGTTTGAATTTTAATTATTATTATTAAAACAATAAATGAAACATTTATTACATAAATTACAACACAGAACTTTATTTACGTTTTTTTACCCATATTAAAATGAATCATATTGAATAAAAGCCGATTCATAAACATATAATTATCGAGATATAACGAAATATCTCAAGCATTAATATGCGGAATGTGTTTTCGTTCCATTATTCAAATTTAGCACCCCGAAATTTCAAAACTGCTCATATGACTAGCACTTCCGGTTGAAATATCCTTTTCAAAATAGGAGGTTTTTTATTTCTGAGGTACACAAACCTTAAATTAAAAACATCATAAATTTACGTTGAACGTTTAATAATATTGGTTGCGAAACTAAAGAACTAAAGAGAATAAAGAAACTGATGTATACGTAGTGTAGCCTACGTAAATATTAAAATTCAGTTCTGGTATTTTCGCCCACAACACATTATTATTTTACGCCTACTTGTCATAATTCCATATTTTAAAAAGTTGAAATACTATTATACGGTTCATGTTTCTCCTTGCTTTTTATTTGTTGGTTGCCACTGTCGGTGACGTGGCCACTGGTCAGCTAATTAGCAGCAAGCCATAAAATGAACTTAAATTTAGTGTTTCATATTTTTATCTTCAACCGTTTTTGCTGTAGAGCGTTCACACACAGACGTCATCTCGAAAATAGGCAATATCAGTTCGAGGTAGCCCACGTATTCACATTCAAATATAGATTTATATATTTTTATGGTTTTTACTTTCTTTTTCGAAGTAATAAGTAAGTGTTTATTTTATATATATTATATATTTCAACGGAAATACACGTTTTGGCCTTACCTGAATCGAAGTGACGTCTGTGTGTGTGTCTGTCTGAGAGCCAAAACTGTTGAAACCAGAATTGAGAATTTTCATACTTAAGACTCGTATATGGTCTAGATGTGTACCTTTTATTTTTAAAAAGAATATTCAAATCGGAAAGTGAATGTTTACTCTATATGCATTTTTTGTTCTATCTCCAATATCACTAAAACCGCTGCACTTATGGCAAAAATAGTTATGTTCATAATAAAAGATATTAATATTTCGCACAACGTTTGTTTGAAACGTTTCTTTAAAATATGTACCAGTTACGAGAAAACTGCTACGAAAAATCATAGATATCTTGTTTATTTTGTTATAAAAATACATTTATGAGATATGTTTTATTAAATCTTAATAAGTTTGCCTGCAAATTTTTGGACAGAAACAAAATAGAAATAATTTATGTAATTTTTCACCGGTAAAATACAAATAGATGTTTAAATTTGTGTAGGTTAGTTATTTGTCAAACGATACAAACTGAAGGAAAACCGTGTAGGTAATTATTTTTAAATTACATGAAAATTCACCACTCGACAAAATTGACCTATGATCTGTATACCATATGGGCACATGGTGCCCACGGGTTGCAGATATATATTGAAATATATTTTGTAAAACAGTACGTATTATAAATTATATTTGAATATATTGATAAAGTGAATATTAAAGAAACAATCTATACTTTATGTTGAATAAATAGTAATTGATAACGTAATAAATAAATAATAAACTAGTTTGTACACTTTCAGGATATAATTATGGAGTATTCTTATTTTTTGGTATATATATTTCTAATGAAAACTACTCTATTAGTCGAGTGCAGGCCACTCTTCATGTTTTAGATTTTATCCCAGAAGTTGAAACATAAAATAAATTACAAATAATGTCAATGTCTTTCTGATACCGAAAATGTATATAACTCATATATACTTGAATGTGCTTCGCTTACTTGGGCCGTAGTTACTTATTATAACAGACTCGTTATATTTTTGATTCGATTGTATTTTGTGGAAAAATGTAGATGTGTTTTGATTGTCGGTCGGTCGGTCTCATATAGTCATCATCACGTGATGTGCATAAGTTATTTTTAGACGTCGTCTTCAAGTTGTAAAGTTAATTTTGGCAAGTTGCCTCATCGCTGAATCACCATCGCACTTTTACTTAAACATATCAAATTTATCTTTTTCCACTGTTTTTTAATTTGTATTTTATTAACCTCATTTTTATATTTGTATTTTCGGTGCAACTATTCATGAGAAAATATTTGTTGTGGCCAGCACAAGACTTTCTTCCCCGGTCTCCCCTGCAAACTTGATCATTCTTAAACAAGTATTTATATATCTAAATATATCACACAATAATATGAATTTAACATGAACAATTATAAATATAAATAAGGCAGAAATGTATTTATACATTATGCAAAAATGTGTCCATGTCATGGCGTTAAATAAATAGCTATTATAGCAGCAGCAGCAGCAGAGGAAGTCATGGTGCTTTAATAGCCTCGTCAACAAATCAGAGGTGCATTTAATTACAATGCACAGTATGGGTTAATTAGCCTCTTGCACAGGTGCCCATATAAATGCGAGACTAGCTACAGCTACACCATTCTTTATTCAACAATATACATATACTTTTACATATTTGTGGATTATGAGAATTAGAACTCCCGATTCGAGCCACTACCTGTATTGCATTTGAACCGATTCGGGCCGCGTCTCCTGCTCTCCACGAGTTTACCTGTTGCCTGGGACCGCTTCGGGCCACATTATGTCCATTTTTATATATTTTAACAAATAGAATTATGTCACTCGGTAACTCGGTTGCTCGTAGATAGCTCTCATTTTACATACGACGAGCTGGTAGCATTGACGCTTGGTATACTATTTAGTTTTTAATTTCTAGATTGTTACAGTCGCACGACAGATTATCATAGCATTTTACTTACATGGACGTAGCCTAATAGGAATGAAATGTTTCGAACTCTTTCAACGAAAATACATGTTTTAGTGATTGAATTTGATTGATTTTGAGAAAAAGACTATCATTCTACAATAAATATTTATGATAAAATAAAATTAACTTAATATAAAATCTTAATAATGTTCATAATTCAAACTAAGAGAATAACAAGCTTAGGTAGAACGCACCTATGCGGCCAGCTCGCCTTATAATTTGAAACATTTAGAAATAAATTTTATAAATATAAAAAGTATAACAATTCTTTGTACATTATTTTAATTAAAAAAATAATATAAAATATGCATATTTTAAAATTCAAAATTGTAATATTTATTATTTTTTTATGGCCTTTGGGTTAATAATATGAAAAAATCTTGTAGATATAAAATATCTTATAATGTATAGTAGTATTTTTAAGTGTTTTAATTATTTTTATAAGGGCAGTATTAAGGGGGGCTCCAAATTTTGGGGCCTTATAACTCGGGAAGTATACAAGCGATTGGATTTAAACTGCGAGTGGATTCAAATGAGATGCCAAATAATATGTGTACCAAATTTGGTGTGAATTGCTCTGGTACCTTCAGAGGAGTAGAGGGCACAAATTTGGTCTTACGAGCGAGCAATGACTAGCATCCAAGTATATAAGTAATATATATTTTTGGATTCAGGGCGACGAGATAAACACTTTTTGCTAATTAAATGCTTTGATCCGAGAATGCTACAGACACACGACCGATTGCTTTAGCTCTCTTGTATACTTGGTACGGCGAGCTAAAAAGGTTAAAATCAATCCCACACATGAATAGACGCATTTTCAAACAAAATGATTAGTGTGGCATTGACAAGAAACACAAACCGGTTAAGAACCTACACGATTTCTTGTCTTTTAGGTTAAATGCTAATTTTGTGTACCTACGGCATACTACAGATAATTATATTATTCTAAACACAAATTGCAGTGTACTATTATACCGATATTCAAGTGAAATTGTATTGCAGAGCTCAAATTACACCTGTTTGGATTATGTTAATTATTAGGATTACTTAAGCATACACATAACTTAAACTAATATGATAGTTTACATGACGTAATCATTTATGTATACTAATTATTGAAGTTGCAGCTGATAAACTCTCCGAGACACGGTATTCAGTATCTATTGGAATAAAATCGGTTATATAAGTCGGTTATGAAACACTATAATTCCTGGAACTCTTCCTGCGGTTACAGTGCAAGATATAAACAAATTAATGTAAACAATGATTAACAATTTTTTAAGTTTATCAGTGAAATTAATATAAATAGTAATAACTAATCTTGACCATTGCTTTACATAATTAATAAACAAATTTAACATTTTTATATAACTACACATTTATATAAAAATGTGGAGTGGCCTGCACTCGAATTTCTTTAACGTAGATTTCACTATTTATCTTATTATTTTATTAAGTTATCAGATACTGTTTCTAGACTATAAAATATTGACAAGGCAACCAAATAGAGTAACATAATTTATATTTGTCAATTTACTGAGCTCTTGTGGTACGCTGGAATCATTGATGCTAGCAGCAATAATTGCTATTCTATGTTTGTAATAACTATTCCGGTGACAACTGCTTCCGCACTAAACTTTATTTATAGTTAATATTTTTTGGCAAATCGTCAATAAACACACGGCGTGTTGGAAAACTTAAAAATAATAATATTCTAAACGGCAATTTGCAATCAGCAATGTATTGTTTACTTTCTTATGCGTTATGTATTAAATCGTGATAAACGATTACCACTTTTGCGATTACGATTACGATTAAGATTACCTATACCTTTTAAAATAGATCTTTACAAAGAATAAAGTAAAGTGCAGTAAAATATGATAGATATAACAAAATTGGATAAATGCGTTACAAAGTTAAATAATAATAATAATAAATTTCAAATTAATATTCAAAATTAACAACGGACAAGTTTTTGTTTAGAAAGCAAAATGTTTTAAAATTAATAAGACTCAATTGGTTTCCTTTATTACTTTGAATAAGGAGTTACAAGAGTTTTGAAGGGCAAAAATAGACATATTTTCCTTTTTTTTTTTTCATAATATAATAAAAGAATTATTTTATTCAAACTTAAAGCATATAAAAGAACAACATTTGAACAGTATTTTATAATATTTTCATCTAAAAATTTGGAAATTCAGCCGTTGAGAACGGGTTTTCGGAGACCCCTTAAAAAAAAGTATCCTCGCGGTGACGGATTTATCTGAAATCAAAAAATAAATAATAATCTGTTAGTAGATGAGTATAGCTCGTGATTGAACGAAGGATTAAAGAAAAAAATGAAATTTAAATTTGTGGCAGAGTTGTATGCAAAGCAGTACGATTTGCGGTAAAATCTAGACCATGTATTGCCTTGTAAAATAAGTTGTGATCAAAAAAAAAAAATTTCTTCGTTCAATCACTAGTCAATTTTATCTAGAAGAAGTGTGCAAAATTTCAACAAGATCAGTGCATTCGTTTTTGGCAATTATGGCAACCCTAGTAATAGCAGAGTATCGTTTACAGAGGCACTTAAAGCGAGGCCCAACTGTATCCGAATGTCTATTAATGGCCACTCCAGTTGTTTAATTCAAAGAATTATAATGGAATTGAGCCTAAAAGCAACAAAGCACATATGTTAACAAACAAATAAACTAGCGAGAGTTGGCTGTGATTGTTTCGTATATGATTATTGTTTGGGTGCACATGATGATCTTGAGTGGCTGTAGTGACCTTACAACTGTCAGACATCCATTATTTATTATCGTATTTCGCATTATGCGCCACGTACTTATTCTTCTTCTAAATGAAATCTTACTTTTTAATCTTCGAGCACAAGACAAGCTGAAGATGGAGACATGTTGAAAACGTAATCATTTAAACACATGCTTGCTTTAAATTATTACTTTCTTATATAAGTTGTATTAAAGGCGGCATTTTAACCGTGATTCGATATTTTAACGGCAATCAACCGCGTTTCATTGTATTTGATGTAGAGTGAACGTCATTCTTTTCTTGTGTCGATCGCAAATTCCTTCCGAGATAAAATTACACATGAAACTTGAAATTTTCTATTTTTAATTGCTTGTAATTATTGTTATATGAAAAACAAAGTATAAATCATATACTAATTGCAGCTGAAATCATTAATACTATCTCTAGTGAAATTATGGTCATGTTATTACAATATGTCCATGATTGTGAAAATAATTTACTTAGAATCGATGTTTTATCAACTATTTTCGGAATGACGTCTGTGTGTGTGTGTTTGTCTCTATGCATGTATGTGTGAGTGTGAACATTAGAGCCAAAACAATTGAAGGTATAACATTATGAAACTTTTAACTTAAGACTTGTATGTAGTCTAGTTGTGCACCTCCTATTTTTGAAAAAATATCTTAACCGAATAGAGCCAAAACAGTTGAAGTTATAACATTATGAAACTTTTAACTTAAGACTTGTATGTAGTCTAGTTGTGCACCTCCTATTTTTGAAAAAATATCTTAACCGAAAGTAGCTGTTTACTCTAGTTAATTTTTTAATATCTCGATAACGGGATGAGTTGGAAAAAATGGAACCCTAATAAAAGTTGAAGACATAAAAATCAATTTTCGTTTAAAATAGTATTTACCAAACATGTACCATTAATTGAAAAATTGCTTTTGAAATTAGCTATGTTACATTTACGTTTCTCTAGTTACCACATATATTGATTTGTTTTATAACAATCGTAGCATTAATTACTAGTGAAAGTATAAGAAAGTCGAGTCAAGGCCACTGTGAGTTTATTTTTTTAAATAATGCAACTTCCGATTGATTCAATTTGAAATTAATTAGTTTATATCAAATATAACATACAAAGAAAAAAGTAGACCATTCGGATAATTACATTTAGATAATATTTTCAGGAGTTAATTATAAGATTTATGTTAAAATTTTATTATATTTAGTATAAATAAGTGCTAATGACTGCTCCATTACATGATTAGTACGTAATTATGTCCTTACTACAGTGGTTTTTACCCTATTATCGCTGCTTGATCATAAAAAAAAAATAATATAAAAGATAATCATTTTAATAATATCTTTGATCTAGGATCTATAGACAAGAAATGTAATTGACGCAAAAAACTTGACAGGTTGAGTTGAATTAAAATATATTTTAAATCCATTGATTTTACGGTTTATTTCAAAACTATCCTCAAAACACAATTATTCGTACTTGAAGATAGTTTTAAAATCAACCAGTCCTTCTTCTGACTATTTCACAAAGAAGCTGCACCTATTTATATCTCATTCTCTGCCTGGCAAGGGTATATATCTTTTATTTTCTTACATTTTAAACTTTTTTTACATAATTTCCTAAAGCATTTACCCTAGAACCATACAATATCTACAAAACGGCTTTCTTTCATTTTATTTTTGTAACTTTAAATGGGTAAATAGGGATATTTTTTGAATTCACTTTTTTACAGCAACAATAATAAGATTAAGTTGAAAAAAAATATATTGTAGTTATTGTATGGTTGTAGGGTGGACGCTTTAGGGAATTATGTATAATATACAGCTTTATATGTCAGAAATTAGCAGATATTTAATTTTACAGAAAGAGAAAAAGATATAAACAGGTAATCAATTTTCACGCCAAGTTCCGGTAGCGCATAGTACCGTGAGAGAAAATAAGTGATGAGAAAAAGAAATAGAGAAGAGAGAGAGAGAGATGATGGCTTAGAACGTCGTAACCATATTATGTTTTTGTTTAACTTGTTTATGCGGTAGAATATATATAATAACATTTGAACAAAACTATAAATTGGAAACATTTTTGAACCTTTTCGAGAATCCTACAAAAGTAAATTATTTTGTTCGATGTATACTGGCCTATATACTTTTAATTAAAATCATTTTTTGATAGCTGTGTATCTCTAATAATTGCCAAATACTTCTGAATGGTAGTGTACTTATATGTAATATGTTTAGTATATGTAAAATATTTCGTTTCTGAATTTCGAAGCGATATGATGTATGAGCGTTGAAGAGAATGACCCGCCCATGCGTATGATGCGATGACGTCTTCAATGACGTGGGGGGCTGGATGCTGTACAGATGCATTCGAGATGCACGATCGGGCCATAGCGTAAAGAAATGTTGACGTGTGACTGTGCGGTGACGGTGACGCGTCCGGCGCCTTATTAGGCGAAAGTCGCAAACCAACAACAAAACAACTTTAAACGCTGCGTTACGTTTTGATTGTGTTCTTGTCATTTTATTACTTATCGGAGATTTTTGCATCATTCAGCACCAAAAGCAAAGCTACTTTTTACAAACTGAACCTTGAATCAAACCAACGGATTTCGCAGCTAGGTTTGAGTTAGAGGTTATCAATCCTAAACCTATTTTGTTCGATCTTTTGGCGGAAAAGGTTTGATAATCCGGGTTGCCATGTTTAAAACACTTTGGTTTAAACATGTTTTAAACAAGTGTTTAAATCTATGTTTTTTATGCATCTGTTTAAACCAGATGTTCAGGTATACAAATTATAAGATTATTTAAGAATCTATTGGGTCGGATTGATGTAGTCTCTAGATTTCATAACACGCAATCTATATATGTTATAAATTAATTAAATTTAGTAAATATCTGTGGCATTTAATAGTAATTGCCGTATTAGTGAAACACTCGCCATAAATACTATGTGCGGAATGAAAAGAACAAGGCGGAGTACATTCAGCCGTTAATAATAATAATTCACGCGGTGACCACCAGATGGTGTGTGTGCAGTTACACCTAGCCTAACCTAACCGGGCATTACATATATTAATACGTGATATTTATCTCATTTCAAATGCACTTTATTATTTTATTAATTGTATGACGATAAGAAATATTGCAAAATATTTATTTAATAAGTTAATTCATATGAATCCCAGTCATCGTCATAGTACATCTGCTGTAAATCAATTTGATTATTTGCATTTGAAATATAGTTATGTACTTATATGTAGCACTTTCATAATTTATTTAAGTTTATATTTAATATGGAACTGTGATTGGTTAAAGATAAATACAGTTTTACGAGATTCATGTTATGTTCTCATCTCATCGATATTCCTTATTATTTTTTCCTTTTCTCGTTTGTAGATCGAACAAAATTCGAACGTATAATGACCTTATATACAATGTTATTGTTTAGCTCGTCGCACGGTAATACAAGTCAGTGTTTAGTCGTGTGTCTGTAACGTGTTCGAATCAAAAGATATTGTTAACAAACAAGAATTGGCGCTAAGGGTAGTATTTAAGAGGGTTCTAAATTTTGGGGCCCTGTACTGACGATTGGATTTAAAATGCGACGGGAACTTCACAGGCGTGGAAATTATTATATGTATATGAAATTTCATTAAAATCGGCCCGGTACCTTCAGCTGAGTTGCGGGCAAAATCTTACGACCGACCGAGCGACTGAGCGAGCGAGATACATACATCCAAGTATATGAAATATATATTTTTGGATTCAGGCCGAGTATGTTACAGACACACGACCGATCACTATAACTCTTTTGTACATACTGTACGAAAGTTCCCGAAAAAAAAACTTCTTTTCTTGAAAACCAAATTTTAACCACCAGTTGTCAAAATTGATTCTTGCGCTGTTATAGATAAAAGATATTAAAATGTCTTATGACTTTTATTTGAACAAATATATTTGCTTTTCAAATTGGTAAATATATATACATGAATACAATATTAACTAAATAGTTTCATGATAATCGCAGTATAAAATTAAAAATAGTTTAATTGGAATATCCGAACTTGTTTTTCATAATAAAACTAGGTTAACTCGTGGGCATCATTTACCCATATCATATACATTCTACATCGCAATAATAATAATAATGTAAATATTAATAAACGTTTATATTCGATGAGATCTCTGTAAGATTGTAGGACAGTTTTCTTGATTACAAAATCGATGACTATATCCTTTTGGGCTCCGAGGTAGACTGCTTGCCTGGCATGCTTGCAGTTAGTGTTTAGAACCCGTTCCCATGTACTAGTTTATATTATTCTAAATACAGCGTTCTACACATGCATACACACATATATGTGGGTGTTTATAAATGGGTGTACATCTGTTTAGTATATTATTACGATTAATCTAGATATATATGTATTTGCTATCATCGTACTCGATCTGAGAAAGTGAAATAATGCATGAATGGGATCTACAGTAGGTGTGTGTGTGTCGGTGTGTCTGTGTGGATATGCAAATGTCGCACGATACAAGTGAGTGAACGCATTGCATATGCTAATTTGCTCACTTCACTTTAATCAACTGCTTTGATGATATTACAACATATCATATTATATTGCTTTATTCTATTATAAACTACATATACTATTATTATTATTATTATAGAAACATCTATACTAAATTTTGTTTCTAATAACTAACAGAGAGCACAACAATTAGTACAATTAATCTAAGAAATTACAAGTTATAATTCCAACGTTCACAGCAACAACATTTATAATTAATTGTGTTAATTTTGTTGCTGTGAATACTAGCATTGATTCTCATAATACAAACTAGATTATTATTTATTTCGCTGTGAATACAGCTAAAATATAAAACTTCATAATTTCACTATTTACAACCATTTTTTCTGCAGTGTCACAATAGAATTAGTGACGAAAGATTTTTAATAATTAATTACCGAAGCACTATCAACTGGAAACAAAATTATAAAAAAAAAAGAAAAAAAAAGAACTTGTTACGTAGGTAGTATAAACATATTTATTCATAGGCTGAACGACCTTGTCTCTCTTGTAACTATATGACTATACTTACTATAACTGGCTTTGTTGAAAGCTCATATTACACCATTACGTTTTCATCTACGAAATATAATTTTACACAATTAAGTTAGACCTGCATTAGACTTATGCAATATTAAAAGCTTAAAAAACCTATATTATCAAAGCGACGTTCGATTTTGTTTAATTAATTTTCGATCGGTTGCAATTGCTCGAGTTTACAGAGCCACGATCAAACACTCAAGCTCTTTGTATACTAGTAGTTACGGTAAAATAAACATACAAATTATAACAACAATAATTTTTAAAAAGATATTTCAAAAACAGATACGGCCCCTTATAGTTAAGTCATACCATCTGTAGAATATGAGTGAACATTTATAAATATATATAGGTAGTAATTCTGTAAAATGGAAAATTATCACATGAATATTTCAGCTAATGTAGAGTCTTAACCTCAACATATGTAAGTTGTAAAATGAAGATACACTGACAAGGTGTTAGTTGCATGAGTTCAACCGATATAAATGTTTACATTGGTCTATTGAATATAAATGATGATAATCTATAAATAAAAGCTCTATTGTTATGCGCATGTAAACATAGAGAACTAAAGTGAATCAACAATTGGCAGTGTCTCAAATGAGCTTCTTATAAATAATATATAATTGGCACAGTTGGCCATGCTCGAGTGACTGACTGAATGGAAGAGGAGATCGTGTAGGCGCAGCACACGCACACACACACATCCAACCAAACGAGAAATTTGCATACGTTACGTCACGATAAATACATATACATGTCTCAATAACCTTATATTGATTATTCAAATCTAGCACATATTACAATTATGATTCAACACAGGATTCTCATATGTTCTTTAATTAAGTAAATACTTTCATTGTTTTGTGGTTCTTTATTCTTATTTTTAGCTCGCCGTACGTAGTACCGAAGAGGCTAAAGCATTCGGTCGTGTGTCTGTAGCATTCTCGGATCAAAAAATTTCATTAAGAAAAAGTGTTCGTCTCGTCGCCCTGATTCCGAAAATGTATATAACTTATATACTTGGATGTTAGTCGTCGCTCGCTCGTAAGACCAAATTTGTGCCCTCTACTCCTCTGAAGGTACCGGAGCGATTCACTCCAAATTTGGTACACATATTATTTGGCATCCCATTTGAATCCGTTCGCAGTTTAAATTCAATCGCCCGTATACTTCCCGAGTTATAGGGCCCCAAAATTTGGACCCCCCCTTAATACTGCCCTTATAAAAATAATTGAAACACTTAAAAATTCTACTAAAAATTCTAAGATATTTTTTGTTTACAAGATTTTTTCATTTTGTTAACCCAAAGCCCGAAAAAAAATTATTAAATATTATAATTTTGAATTTCAAAATTTGAATTTTTTTTTTTTTTAATATAATCTTAAATTAAATGTAAGACTTTTTATATCTATAACATTTTTTCAATTAGTTAACCAAAAGGCCAAAATTATTAAAAACTGCTCGCATCGCATATATTACTTATAAGGCGAGCTGGACGCATAGGTGCGTTGTACCTAAGCTTGTTATAGACTATGTTTTACAATAAAATATAAATATTTTAAATACTGAACAAAGAATCACAATTATTGAGAAAATTAAATTTTCAGTACAAAATATGCTATAACTAATCGGGAAATTACGAATTTTTATTATTCTTATTGACACAATTCCCAAATACCTAATTAATTCTATAAAATGATACATCTCCAGTAGCACCAAATGTCAAAACTATATAATATAAATATTGGTTATATATAGTATCTCTGCTATTATATATATATATATATATATATATATATATATATATATATATATATATATATATATATATATATATATATATATATATATATATATACATATACATATATACATATAAAATATACATATAAAATCATATATATATATATATATATATATATATATATATATATATATATATATATATATATATATATATATATTTATATATATATATGTATATATGTTTTATATATATATATATATATATGTATATATGTTTTATATATATATATATATATATATATATATATATATATATATATATACATATATACATATAAAATATACATATAAAATCACGGGTGAATTTTCTGACATTCAACTAGTCGGTGGTGACTACCCTTCAATATATATATATATATATATATATATATATATATATATATATATATATATATATATATATCTAGTGAAAACTGCGTAAAAGAAAGTCGAGTGCAGGCCACTCCAGATATTTTATTTTTAACAGACTGTTTAAATGTACATAATATTTTTAATTCTCTTCGTTGAGATACGATACTCGACATTCACGGTATAAGTTAGGGTTCGATTCCTGCCCATGCCATTTTGCATTTAAAATATCTGGAGTGGCCTGCACTCAACTTTCTTTTACGCAGTTTTCACTAGATATATATATATATATATATATATATATATATATATATGTATATATATATATATATGTATATATATGTATATATATATATATATATATGTATATATATATATATATATATATATATATATATATATATATGTATATATATATATATATATATATATATATATATATATATATATATATATATATATATATATATATATAAGTAGGAGGTGCACATTCAGGGCATATACACGTCTTAAGTTTGAAGTTTCATAATTTTACGTTCGACAGTTTTGGCTCTAGAGCGTTCACAGACACATTTCATTCCAAAAATTGTCACATTAGATTCATGGAAGGTCAAAACATGTATATCCGTTGAAATCTCGAGTTCGACATTTTTCATGATTACAATACTTACTTATTACTTCGTAAAAGAAAGTTTAAAAGCGTCCTACACATATACACAAACAAACAAATACTTCAAAGTGTTAATATACATAATGATAATAATAATAAGAATAATAATGCGAAATAATTTCCCATCATGTCTATAATTTAGTAAATGTTTAATACATTTGCATTTAAGTGATAAGCGACTGCATTAATTTCAATTGAATTGACAAGGTTAAATTAAAGGAATTGATTGGAGGCGGCTTGGACTCAAGGTCATTGTATCAGTCTGACACGTGACGTACATTCCTAACACAAAATTCCACTAGCTATCGCGAAAATTACTAAATTTGATAACTTTTTAACGGAAATATAAAAATATAACAATAACCCAAGATAAGAACGTAAAGTAAATACCAAATTTTATTTTTGTTTGTTTGCAAATGAAAATAAACAAAACTTATTCTTTGTGTATTGTCATTTTATTACTTTCTTTTACAAAGTAATAAGTAAGTATAGGGATCACCAAAAATATCGACCTCGGTATTTTAATGAAAATATCTATTTTGAGGTTCCATTTTGACTCAATAATGTCGCTGTGTCTGGTACATTTAAAAAAAAAAACTTTTTAAACAAAAGTTGTGTGAAATATTAATATCTTTCATTATGAACTTAATAGCAAACAAACAAGCTTAGATATAACGCACCAATGCGTAGAGCTCGCCTTATAAGTAAAATATGCTATGCGAGAAGCAGTTTTTAATTATTATGGCCATTTGGTAAACAGTTTAAAAATATATTATAGATATAAAAGGTCCTGCAATTTTTTGTAGATTATTTTGATATAATAAAAGAATATTTTTATTGCGTATTTTAAAATTCTAAACTATAATTCTTAATAATTTTTTACGGCTTTTGTTTTATCAATATGCAAAAATCTTATAAATTTCTTAGAAGTACTTTTTTTTAAATTTTTTTTTCTAAGGGCAGTGTTAAGGGGGGCTTTAAATTTTCGGGCCCTATAACTTAGAACAAAACGGACGATTAAAAAAAAAAGATTATTAATTCGCGATTACGATTAATGTTAATCACTATAATATTTATATTCTATTCCTAAAAAATGGGTTGTGGCCAACGCGGGACTTTCTTTTACGTAGTTTTCATCAATATTTATTGATTATAAAAATATAATATAAAGAAATAATAATCCAACAGAAACAATATAAAAAACCAAGCTTACCTTATATAAATGAATGGGTTGAAAATTATACCAATACCAATTTGTAATGGTTTCGAAGTACTAACTATCAAAACTAAACAATTCTCTACAGAAATATTCTGAAATGTCATTTATCTAATTCAGACGATTTTGTTTTCTTGTCGAAATATTGACAGGCGCAGATGATCCGATTAAGTAAGCTACATTCGAATCCATGACAACGTAAACAAGATTCTCATCATTTTCGGTAGCGGTTTTCTCGTAACTGGTACATTTATTGAAGAAACTTTTCAAACAAAAGTTGTGCAGAATATTAATATCTTTCATTATGAACATTACTATTTTTGCCGTAAGTGCAGCCGTTCTAGTGATATTGGAGATAGAACAAAGAATGCATAGAGTAAACATGCACTGCCGGTTAGAATATTCTTTTCCAAAATAGGAGGTGCACAACTAGACCATATACAAGTCTTAAGTTTGAAGTCTCATAATTTTACGTTGGACAGTTTCGGCTCTAGAGCGTTCACATACACACACACGCACACACACACACACACACACACACACACACACACACACAGAGACGTCACTCCGAAAATAGTCACATTCGATTCAGGGAAGCTCAAAACGTGTATATCCGTTGAAATCTCGAGTTCGATTTTTTTGGTGATCCCTATACTTACTTATTACTCTGTAAAAGAAAGTAAAAACAGTAGTTAAAAAATTGTTATATACATGAAAAAGAAAAAATTAAAACCCTTTCAAATATATTATATGGCGATTTGAAGGCATATATACCAATGCTTGTTTTCGCTTAGCGTATTATATTATTTGAGATACTTTAGTGAGCCATTAATATAAATAAGGTGATTACATTTGACGTTGGCCCTTCGTAATTCGATACATAATTATTTAGAGGGCGGCAAAGAAGTGTGAATCTATCATCAGTAAAAGAAAGTTGTAATTTATCTATTTGTTTCGGGGCCGGGTCTAAGGTAATAATAATGCGACTAATAAATCATAATATAAGATGGGTTCGCGCCAACAAGAAATGGGGCACACCCTTTTATTCTAATGTAATGATCCATTTGCGTTATTACCATCGCAGATAAGTAGCGCTCTATACGTATTTAATCGGAGCGAATACATCATCGACTCTCGAATTGTCTCAAATTAATCCTTGTCTTAACCAATTACCAACATATTATTATGATACGTGCATGTTCGTTTTCATTATATTATTATTATGTCATCTCTGTTTCTTATTTCGTTCGATTTATTTCCTAAGTATCGAGATGACATCGATTGACGACACAGCTGGAGTTTAATTTCATTTGATTTGTCAAGAGGTGTAGTAAGTTTGCACGAAAAGATAATATTTTTACAAACATACATAGGTGCAGGCACCAATGACACCTTAGGCAGTCATGTATTTCTGTCTCTTTAGTATTCATAACTAGGGTCACCCGTGGACACCATTTGCCCATATGGTATACAGAACATAGGTCAGTTTTGACTAATGGCGAATTTTCATGTAATTTAATAATAATTACACGGTTTTTCTTCGGTTTGTAACGTTTGTTATAATAGTAATACAAATTTCCACATCGCAAATAATAATAAAGAAAAACTCGAGTCCTTTTTTGAACGCTATTTTGTTATTAGATCACTATGCTGAGATTAACTAATCGATCGCTTATCATGCACTGTGTACCATCCGATGAATTTAAACTAAGATTTATTTAAACTAAGTTTTGCTAAACATTGATTTTAACGTTGTATGGTGCATAAGTGTATCATTTGGACAGTTTCCTTAATTGTATTATTACACAAAAAACAGGATTTTAAATTTACTTACGATTGTTGTTTATTATTTGAATCGATTATTCAAATAATATGTATTACAAAACCCTTTTTACACAACATTTTTAATTATTTGACATTTGATTCATTATTGTTTTTGAATTAAATAATCAGGCTAGATAGAATTTGCAGTATCAAACTGCAGCAGTGTGACGGCAGTTTTAAAAGTGATAATTAGTTATATGCTAAAATACAATGGATTGTGCCATCAAAAATAAAAAAATAAAATTGCCAACCAATCATGTTTCTAAATATGTTTGAATTATCTCTTCAAGATTTTATTTCTCTAATAATCAGAATTATACATTTACTTACTTGCAGTTATTATAATTTGACCAACTATAGAATCTTACCGCAACTCATATTTTCAAAAATCACTGCTGCTTGGCCATTTTGAAGTGAAAATATTAACTATGAATTACAATAAATGGACGGAAACACGTATTTGCCAAAGATATATGCAAATTAAGCAATAATATGCACTTATATTTCATATTAAATACTTAAAAGTTGAATAACAACATGTTACTCCCCTTTAACTTAAGATTTACAATTCAAACAATGTTTCCGTAACTCGTACATCACTAATTCACATTGAAATACTGTTGTTGACGCTCACGTGGTAGCACTTTTATTTATATTTGTTCTTTGGTCGGTCATTTTAACATAAATGCTTAAAATAGCGACTCACAAACTTCAAATTAGAATAAATAAAACTTAATATTATTAAGTAACACTTATTTATATTTCTCATTGACATACAATATCAATATAATATAAAAGATTTATCACAAAAACATTTTTGACATTATAATCTGACGTTTGATTCGTTTTTGTCTATTTCAAAGCAGACTGTACTTCAGAAGAATAGTGATTGTTTTATTTCAGTATAAACTATTTGATTTTTTTTTTATAACAATATTATCAGTCGCCATGGCGCAGTGGTAAAAGTCTTGGCTTTCACCCTTGAGGTCGTGAGTTCGATCCCCGTCTATGCCAATTTGCACTTTTACAAAAAAGCGTTCTACACACACTCACTTACTCACATACAAACATTTCTGGGTTATTATATTAATGATATACTCTTTCAACCACTGATGATATTTTTAATGAAGTAAGCTTCTATTTATGAAGTTATATATATGTTAAAGTAAATGAAATTGAAGGGGCAGAGTTCACCGTTGGCTGCAAATATGTTCGTTTCGTGTGATTATTCTAAATATGTGATATTTGTTGCAGGGTGATAGTGGGTGCCCCGCAGGCACAGACATCGCAGCCGGGGGTGATCAGAGGGGGCAGTGTGTACCGTTGTCCAACGGACAGGGACGAGAACTGTCAACAGCTGCAGTTCGACAGCAACGGTAAGTGTGTTTCCCTCATCTTATTATAACTAAAACATTACCATTGTATAATCGTTCATTTAAAATATAATAACGTTTCGATGTTTAATAACAAAACATCAACATATCACCGTTTTCAATGCCCACTCATATGTGCATGTATCCTTATTATTACTTGGGTTCAATCAGTGGAAATGGGTTGATTGGCGTCCTAATTAGATAATTAACTTACAGCCAATGGTTTAATTGGAATTAAATAGTTTTTAACAAGACGCACTGTTATAACAATTCGTTACCAATGCATGAGTGACACTGTTATGAGATCTGCACTCACACTCACTATACATGATCGCCGTTAATTATTGCTGTATTGCAAGGTTAACGCCTAACGGTCGTTTAGAACTAACTTGTGTGTTTAACTTGAACCATCCATATTCGTGGGTGACATGACGAATTGGCAGGCGGTCAGATTGTAAATCTTGCGGCCGTCAAAATCGGTCGACTCTTTGGCAAGAAATTTAAATAAATAAAATGCATCTAAAGAAAATAAGGATTAAAAAAGCAAAAAAAAAAAGCATGTATCCGAACGGGTGAATATTGATGGATACACGTTTGTTTGTTTGTTTGTTGGTTGTATGATGATGCTGTAAGCCACAGGCGCATAGGTACACACACACAGGACAGACACACACACAGTCCGTCGTCGGTATAATAATAATAATATGTATAGTTCTCGTTGGATAAATGCAATAATTTATATGAATCTTGTAATCTTCGACATACATCTTTATTTAACTAGCCCGTGCTTATGATATGCTTGTCCATTATTCCTACACACACACACAAACAACAACAACAACAACAACATTATATCTATGCAAACAACCTGCTCTGCTATTAAATTATGTATATGAAATGCGCTTTATGGACACATTCAACTAAATACTTTTGCTATATGATTGAACAGTGCAGGTCAAACTGTTCCACAATGCATTTTGCTATCTTATTTTATCAATATAGAATAGAGCATACACCCGCAGCTGGAGTGGCCTGCACTAGACTTTCCTGTACCTTCACTATCTACATTTATAGAAGTATATATATATATATATATATATATATATATATATATATATATATATATATATATATATATATATATATATATAAATTGTATGGAATTAGCTGTAGGCTCTCGTTGAAACATGATTAAATATAAAATAAAACACACTCGGTTAGTTTCAAAATAAATTTTTAATGTACTATACGTATTTCGGCTACATATAGTATAGTATAGTACATTAAAAATTTATTTTGAAACTAACCGAGTGTGTTTTATTTTATATATATATATATATATATATATATATATATATATATATATATATATATATATATATATATATATATATATATATTATAAATATAGCCTACGTTTTCAGTATGTATTACAACTAGGGAAATGTAACTATAAAAATAAAAAGCGGTTGTGGCTAGCACAGAACCTTATTCTACGTTTTAGTTGTAGGCTTATTTTGTTAAGATGCGATAGAATAATATATATGTTTAAATTAACGAAATTTCTCTTAGCATTGATATATTCGGAATGTTTTCGTTCCATCATTCATAGCATCACGAAATTTCAATTTTGTCAAAGTTTGTCATTTCTAAGCAAGTATATAGGAATATACTAAGAATCAATAATCATTTCAAATTGCTTAGACAATTTTTATCGATTTGCAATTCATTGTTATGTAGCAATGAACTATGATCCATAAATATGTATTCGTTATAGATATACAGGATATAAAATAATATGAAATTACTTACATATGTAATATAATCTTATTTTTAGACATTTATTTTAACAAAAACAAATAAATACCAATAATAATAAATGGAGGTTTGCTATTTTGGAGTACACAAATTTAATACGTTCAACGGTATAGGCTGTAGAGCGTTCACACACACACACACACACAGACAGACTGGCACACAGACATCATTGAGAAAATAGTCAGAATGAATATTTCCATTAAATTCACGAGGTCGATTTTTTTGGTGATCCTTACTTACTTACTTATTACTTTGTAATAGAAAGTAATAATCATTTCAAATGACAATATTTTAGTAAATGGTTAAACGAGAATTATTGCGTTCGAAATTATTAATGTTTACTATTCTTCCTTTTACAACTTTGTCCAAGAACGTATTATTGCATTATTTTGTTGTTAATTGATACAACGAATGCTATTAAACGATGTCAATATGTATTATAATTAGGGAAACGTAAATATAATATGTTAATTTCAAAAAGCGATTTTTAAGTAAATTATATACATTTTTGGAGAAAAAATTAAAAGTTAACAAAACATGCTAGACATTTTAGTATCTTTAACTTTTATAAGAATATTTTTGTCTCTAACTCATAATGTTTTTATGATATAAAATAGCAATATATTTTTTTTCAAAAATAAAGTATCTTCCGGGTTTTTTACAAAGTTTTATAATTTTATAATCCACTGTTTTTGCTGTAGAGTGATCATAGCCAGATTATTTCAAAAATAGGGATGGCTAAAACATGTATTTTCGTTAGAATCTCCTTATATACATATTTGTATAAGAAAGGGAAATCAGTAAAAAAAATCGAAAAACAAGCAATCGATATCCTCCTGACGAGATAAACAAATTTTATTGTATTTTTATGAAGATAAATATATCTTTATGAGAAAATGACGTACGAGTACGTACACATATTTCCATATGCATAATCTATAATCATAATATAATAAGTTGATATGTGTCCAGCACACAAGGTCATGATCTCATGTACTATTGCACATTAATAATCAAGTGCGCTCGTTATCAGAACCAATAACGAATTGTCTGTCGAGATCCAGGCCGTCGCTATTAATAAAGTACAATGCAGCAACACAAAATTAAAAATACGACAAATCTCGTAAAGAAGTCGACTTGTGTCTTTTATCATTTATATTTAACCTTTGTATACATATACATTGATGATATTAATTCATACTTGGAATTGCTGCATTATCTATATAATACTCGTTCTATGTGCATTTTACAACAAATATCATTTTCTGTTCGTTTCGGAACATTTTCAATTTATGGATTTCTGGAATTTGGAACAAACACAGAAATAGATTTGTTTTGCTTCAAAATACAACAGTCAATTATTGTTATTATATATTAAGACTTCAAATATAAAAATAATTTATAAAAAATTAAGCATAAGTACATGCGCCAAAACCTGCAGCGCGCCATATATTCAATTTAAGAAGATATAAATAAAGATTTTTTTTAAATCACTCATTTTAAACAAAGTATAGAGATTAGGATTGCGCATTTTTAATGGAAATGGGTGTTTCTTCAAATTTTGTATATATTTGCAAGGTTTAACAAAACTTTGTTTAAATTTATCGGGTGTTGCACAAGGTAAAAGGTTAAACTACTACTTCCAGTTGTAATTGTTTTCAAAAATATTTTTCTTCCGGGCCCTATAAAGGTCTTAAGTTTAAAATATTATAATTTAAGCATCAATAATTTTTGCTGAGACAAACAGACAGACCGACAAAAACTAGCACACAGAAAAAGACACACATAGACATAATTTTGAAAGTAGTCAGATACAATTCAGGGATGGTTAAAATATCAAGTTTGAAAATTTTCGTAATTATAATTATACATTCATATAAGAAAGAAAAAATTATAAGATCAGAATACTAATTATTTGTAGGGCCCCATAACTTTGGCAATTTTTCACTAAATTAGGGGAATAAACGGGCATTCATAGTTAAATTCGCCGGTGAGGCGAGCTGGATGCATTTGTACATGCATTAATGCTTTTTGACGTTAATTATGAATATAATTTAATGTTATTTCGAGTCTACACACATTATAGATATAAGAAAATTGCATAAATATTTAATATGTACTTATGAGAGTTACGAATATTGTTGTAAATTATGTAGAACAATGAAATTAATAATTAATATTATTTATATACACTTATAGATGTATGTGTTTATATGTGAATGTGTAGAACACTTTTTTTTTTTGTAAACATGAACACTGGTATGAGCAGGAATCGAACCCCAAAGTATTTTTGTGAAAAATGTATTAAAATATTAATTTGAAAATTTGATGTGCATTTCGTGTGTTTATGTAGTTTACAGATAGTGGCATATGCTATATTATATTAATATAATTTGCCAATGACAAACATATATTGGCAATCATTGCTTATTTTATACAATGCAATCGACTTACGCAGAAAATAACGAAAATACAAAAGCGTGCTCACTTATTTATATAGTGTAACCATGATTTACAAATTAATTACAAGAAAATTCGCCACCCGTCAAATTATACAAATAGAGGAGGAACTGTATTCTGTATATGGTATGGGCACATGATGCCCACGGCTTAACCTAGTTTATAATAATGGTTTATTTTCTTTTAAATTCACCCTACGATGAAATAAAATCTATATATGTATGGTAACATTAGGGAAACATTAATATAAAATGCGATTTTTCAGTTAATTGATACAATTATTTATAACAAAAATTGCTTAAAAATGGTATACCTTCAACCTTTAAAATAATCACTTTTCTATAACCTAACATGATGTGGGCACATGTTGCTCACGCATTAACCTAGTTATTGGTATATATATATCATTAATATAATAACCCAGAAATGTTTGTATGTGAGTGTGTGTGTATGTGTGGAACGCTTTTTTTTGTAAAAATGCAGATTGGCATAGACGGGGATCGAACTCACGACCTCCAGGGTGAAAGGCATGACACTTATGGCCAGTTTCATAATATTTTGTTAAAGTAGGCTTTAGATAAAGTAAAACTTTATTCTAAAGTGACTTTAACATTACTTTAAAGTGTGTACGTCTCATAATAAAATTTACTTTTACTTTACCTAAATCAGTTCTAAAGTCTGGAAGTTGTTTTTAGAACTGAATTTTTTGTTAGAAATTATAAAGTGTGGTATCACTAGCTGTCAGTTCCACTGTCAAAATATTACAGGAATTCGGCGGTAAACTCGTTCATTAAAGATTTTTAATTGTATTAATAAAATAATATTAAAATGTCGAAAAGAAGTAGAGGTGGAAATTTCACTTTGGAAGAAGAGTATGCTATGATTCAATTATTTCATCTATTTGTTGCAGTAATAATTGAAATGTATTTTTACTCAACCTAAATCTGTCAAAAAATTCTTTTTCATTCCATTTATCCAAATTGTTTTTTCGTGGTCGATACACTTTACGTCTTCATCAGAACTTGATGATGAATTTGAAGAATGCTTTTTTTTTTCTTTTGTAACAAAATAATATTTTTAACCTTAAAACCAATATTCTAATGTCAACTTTAAACACCTAAAAGAACTCTGCGGTAACTTTATCTTAAAGGACTTTAAACTAAAATTTTAACTTAAAGTTTTATTATAAGACGCAATTTTTTCTTTTATGGCCAGTTTCATAATATTTTGTTAAAGTAGGCTTTAGTTAAAGGTAAACTTTATTCTAAAGTGACTTTAACATTACTTTAAAGTGTGTACGTCTCATAATAAAATTTACTTTTACTTTACGTAAAGCAGTTCTAAAGTCTGGAAGTTGTTTTTAGAACTGAATTTTTTGTTAGAAATTATAAAGTGTGGTATCACTAGCTGTCAGTTTCACTGTCAAAATATTAGAGAAATTCGCCGGTAAACTGGTTTGTTAAAGATTTTCAATTGCATTAGTTAATAAAATAATATAAAGATAATGTCGAAAAGAAATAGAGGTGGAAATTTCACTTTTGAAGAAGAATATGCAATGATACAATTAATATTTGATATATAAATATAAAATTAAATATTATAATTTTGAATTTTAAAATTTGCACTAAAAAAATTTTTTATCAATATAATCTTAAAAATAAATGTAAGACTTTTTATATCTATAAAATTTTTTCAAATTGTTAACCAATAGGCCATAGTAATTAAAACCACTGCTCGCAACGCATATTTTACCTAAAGGTGCGTTTTACGCGTACCAAATCTTGTTTTGTAACGAAATAATATTTTTAACCTTAAAATGAATTTTTTAATGTCAACTTTAAATACCTAAATGAACTCTGCGGCAACTTTATCTTAAAGGACTTTAATCTAAAATTTTAACTTAAAGTTTTATTATAAGACGCAATTTTTACTTTTAGACCAAACTTTAAATTTAAAGAGACTTTATATTTATTATGAAACCGGCCATTAGACCTAACTTTAAATTTAAAGAGACTTTATATTTATTATGAAACCGGCCATTAGCCACTGCACCATGGCGACTGTTAATAATGTTATAAAAAATAATCAAATAGTTTATACTGAAATAAAACAATCACTACGATTCTGAAGTTCAGTCTGCTTTGAAATAGACAAAAACAAATCAAACGTCAGAATGAAATCAGTCAAAATTGGTTTTTGTGTGATAAATCTTCAATTCAAAGTTTAATCTTAAGTTTAAGGGGAGTATCATGCTATAATTTCAATTTTTAAGTATATAATATGAAATAAGTGCATATTATTGCCTAATTAGCATATATTTTTAGCAAATACGTGTTTCTGTACATTTATTTTAATTCATAGTTAATATTTTTCACTTCAAAATGGCCAAGAAGCAGTGATTTTTGAAAATATGAGTTGCGGTAAGATTTTATAGTTCGTCAAATTATAATAACTGCAAGTAAGTAAATTTATAATTCTGATTATTAGAGAAATAAAATCTTGAAGAGATTATTCAAACATATTTAGAAACATGTTTGGTTGGCAATTTTATTCTTTTATTTTTGATGGCACAGTCCATTGTATTTTAGCATATAACTAATTATCATCACTTTTAAAACTGCCGTTGTGACACTGCATCAGATTAATACTGCAAAATTCAGAATCTAACCTGATTATTTAATTAAAAAACAATAATGAATCAAATGTCAAATCATTAAAAATGTTGTGTAAAAAGGCTTTGTAATACATATTATTAGAATAATCGATTCAAATAATAAACAGCAATCGTAAGTAAATTTATAATCCTGTTTTTTATATACAATCATAGAAACTGTCTAAATGATACAACACATATGCACCATACAAGGTTAAAATCAAAGTTAAACAAAATTTTGTTTAAATTTATCAGATGTTACACAGTGCATGATAGGCGATCGATTAGTTAATCTCAGCATAGTGATCTAAGAACAAAATAGCGTTCAAAGAAAGAACTCGATTTTTTCTTTATTATTATTTGCGATGTGGAAATTTGTATTACTATTATAGTCAAACGATACAAAATGAAGAAAAACCGTGTTATTATTATTAAATTACATGAAAATTCGGCATCAGTCAAAACTGACCTATGTTCTGTATACTATATGGGCACATGGTGCCCACGGGTGACCCTAGTATATATATATATATATATATATATATATATATATATATATATATATATATATATATATATATATATATATATATATATTCCATGTATAATTTCTATTAGTGAGATTTGCATAAACAAAGGAAATGATTTGAAATAACAAGAACTGGCGCTAGCGCCAGTGCTATCAGCTCGCCGTTCCGGCGAGCGCGTCACATCAATAAATACAAAACTAAAAGAGATAGCAATTATTATAGTACAAAATTTATTGTTGTTATGATATTTCATCGGCATTTAATATGAAATGAATAAATTTCTAAGTTTACGTATATAATTCTTAATCATCGACATTATACTCACATAGTCCATTGAACCAATCTAACCAATTATGATCCCGACATTTATTTATTCCTATACCATAACAGTTTTAATTTCCAAAAACCCCACATATAAAATTGCACACATCCACATGGGTAACATTAATATCGTTCGTTTCGTGATTTGCCAAGGATATTGATAATTATTTGATGAACATTTCCTAATTTTATTAATTAAAACACAGAAGCAAATGGTTTATACATTAGAAAATATAACCAAACAAATTACTGTCACATAAATATAACTTCTTCATTTTACTAACAGATGGCGATCGATGTCTGATATACTTCAAAATATATTTATATTATTTTTTTTAAGCCTATGGGCTCACAATTTGAAAAAACTTTAATCACATAAAATATCTTAGAATATTGAGTAGAAAATTCTAAAATTTTTATAAGTTGACTAAGGGCAGTATTTAGGGGGGTTCCAAATTTTGGGGGCCTATAACGCCGGTCCTGTACAGACGATTGGATTTAAAATGCGACGGGAACATCACGGGCATGGAAATTATATGTATACCAAATTTCATCAAAATCGGCCCGGTACCTTCAGACGAGTTACGGTCACAAACTCAGGTCTTACGACGGACCGACCGAGCGAGCGAGCGAGCGAGATACATACATCCAAGTATATGAGTTATATATATTTTTGGATTCAGGGCGAAAATACAAGAACTTTTTGTTAAGATTTTTTTTCGATCCGAGCATGTTACAGACACACGACCAATCACTATAGCTCTTTTGTACTTACTGTACGACGAGCTAAAAATCAATGATTTGTAAATTATACATTCGAATGGAAAACATCCTCTTGGCTTGTATATTCATCAATTTGATGTTTGTATAAAGACATAATAATAATAATAGTAAGACTTCCTAACTGTAATACAATAATACATATCCTATATATGTACATATAATATAATGTTACTACATGGTTGATTTTTGCGACCGACCGATCGACCGAACGACCACAAGACGACCGATTATAATATATTGAATTTGCGGCTAAGAATTATACTTACTTGAACGGTTTCCCACGCTCATACACACATTATTACTTACATACGTACGTGCTATTTTTACGCGGATCTAGGCCACATCATTTTCAATTCACTTATTTATATTGTCACTTATTCAATTTCAATTTTTATGGATTTCTAAACACTTTCAGGTTAATGAAATTCTTTTCAATAGATCATTATCTTTAAGAAAGTTTTACTATTAAATCCATATTTATCTCTATATTGTTCAAATTGATGAATATTGTTTAATAGTTATTACTTTCGTTTAATAATTGCGCGGAGCAACGCGATCAGTTATGTGCTGCTGACGGACGAGACGGGACGCCTCATCGTAATAACAATAATAATAATGGCGCGTATGCGTTACCTTTTCGAGAAAATAAACAAATAAATTGTGAGATGTGAACAGACGATATGGTGGCTGAAGCAGCAATCACAGCCAGCGCTGATGTATAATTAAACGTGTTCACGCGCTATGATTTATATGCGGCTCAGCCGAGTCAAAGGTGCTGCAAATATACGCTAGACCACAGCACACTATCGTTCCTCTTGTTGACTGTTGGGATTATGATGATGCAAACACACACGGACTTCAACATTAAATCTATAGCTAATTGTTATAATGCACTGAGAGAAACGTGAGTTGTAACAGTGCAATTCTTATATGCGCCTTCTAAGAATCTCTTAATACAATTAAGGACAAAACGTTTGGGTTCAGTAAGAATCTTTGGCGTAAAAATAATGTTCGATATCAGTGAGAAATTATATATATATAGATATTACCTTTATTTATGTATCCATTATGTTTTATATCGTGTAATAGTAGTCAAGCATCTGTAGTATAATCGCTAGTATACGGATAATAATGCCTACAAGACGTTACCCAATATTAGAATATCTGTATAGCATTTATAAAACTCTCTATTAATAAGTATATGGATGTTTGATAGTGATGGTTAACTAATACATTGCTTGAACATGGAAATAATAATTTATTCAATGAATTCAAAAACTATAAAATATATGATTATACAAATTAAATCTTTCTGTTATTAAAATAAAATTTACCTCTGCTGATTTCAGATATATTCCGAATAACTATTATCTATTATAATGCATGACAAAATAAATAAAACAATATTAGTATTGGTTATACATAAATAATGCAAATCTATATACTGTATAGGTTAGCATATAGATAACCTAGGTGTATTTAGATGCACTATTATAGTAGATAACAGATCATTTTAATAAATTTAGCATATACGCGAGACCAGCAATTGTTTAATAATTACACAAAGTACCGAAGAAACTAAGTATTCGGTCGTGTGTTTTAACAAAAAGTGTTTGTCTCGTCGCCCTGAATCCAAAGATATATATAACTTATATACTTGGATGTTAGTCGTCGCTCGCTCGTACGAACAAATTTGTGCCCTCTACTCCTTTGAAGGTACCGGGGCGATTTAGACCAAATTTGCTACACATATTATTTGGCATCCCATTTTAATCCGCTCGCAGTTTAAATCTAATCGCCAGTATACTTCCCGAGTTATAGGACTACAAAATTTGCAGACCCCCATAATACTGCCCTTATAAAAATAATTAAAACACCCGAAAATTCTACTAAAAATTCTAAGATATTTTATATCTACAAGATTTCTTTATATTGTTATCCTAAAGCCCGAAAAAAATTATTAAATATAAATTTGAATTTTAAAATATTGTTTTTATCAATGCAAGACTTTTTACATCCATAACATATGTTTTCAAATTGTTAACAAAAAGGCTATGGTTATTAAAATCCTATGTTCGTATCGCATATCTTACCTATAAGGCGAGCTGGACGCATCGGTGCGTTGTACGTACCAAATCTTGTTTGTGTTTGCAACGTTCAGAACACATGACACAAACAACTTTAAATATTTATTAACGTTTATGAAACTGTATGGTGTGAGGAAATTTTTAATTTCTAAAACAATTAATAATAATATAAACATTGAAGAGTAGTAAAATAAAATATAAATTGATCAATTATAATACATTATTAACTAAATGGCATTTTCATTAACATATAATTTAAATTTATTTTTATAGTTTGTGTAATTTTTATTTCTTTCCATAATTTATTGAATAATTTTGAAAACATTTCTTCTACGTTTATTTAAATGAATATTATTTAAAAAGATGTTATTATTACCCCTAGTATATACCATTGTTTTCAATAAAATCCAAATTACTCTTATTAGAAAATTAAAGAAACTAAAGTTTCTAGTAACTTTGGTTTATAATTTGTATTTCAAAAATCGTCTTTGAAATTGGGTATTTTATATGTACCTTCACCAAATTCCAATAATTATTGATTGTGTTTCAATACTATCGTAGAGGGTAAATCACGATTAGGAATTACGCATAATAATCCAGTTTGTTTTATGACAAGCAATGCTAGCATTCACACAATTAGTGATGGTGTACTCGAGTACAAAGAATCGATTTGTACTCCAATCTTAAAAGTAGTCGCTGTAGTCGAGTACACGTTCCTGAGTATTTCGTACATTTTGTACTAGTCAACTAATCCGATGCCAGCTGAAAGTGGTGAGCACGGCGATACGCGTACTCACACTCATGTACTCGGATAAGTATTCGATTCTTGAAAGTACTCGATTCTTCCCATCACTAAACACAATTAACGCATTAAAATGTGTGAACACCATCATTGTTTGCTTATAAAACAAACAGGATTATTATGTGTAATGCCTAATCTGAATTGGCTCGCTGTAAATCGACGTTAAGTGATAAATGTAGCACATTTTAGATCAATTGAGCAAGACATCACGTAGCTTATTTGTGTGTATGCACCATATCTTAATAGAGAATAAACCATATTAGGTTCTATAGTGTAGAACATATGCACCCACTCGTTCCTGCGGCAAATCATTTGATGTTCTTAAATCTGTATATGGCAATTTCAATATATGAGAACCGTGTTAGTGTATTTAGCACTAAATACTTATTTGATTCTAAATAAGTATATACATTGTTGACACAATGGCTCATATATCTCACTTATACTATCTGTCACTCTCTCTCTCTGTGTTGCCCATAAAAGTGCATGCGCATCCTACTACTGCAAAAACTATATGAAACAAGCTATACTGCGCTTACTGCCGACACATAATAATAATAATAATAATCTGCATAACCATATCAGGGCACAAGCATAAAATAAATGCGAGCGGGGGAGGCGTAAGGGGTCAAATGCATCCTGTGCTGGCCATCAAGAAGCCCATTGTATGTATGTATGTATGTCCGTTTGTTTCGTGAACTACGTTTTAAGCACTTGACCGATACGAATTTCACACCGTAAGGTTCCACGACACTTGCTGAAATATTCATCTTCGAATATTCCACTTGACGACTGTATCTAAGTAAGTATAAAACATAATTTTGGACAAATTATGATTTATAAGTACGAGGTACACGAGTTTCCTTAATTTAAACACTTCTATTAAATTATTTATATTCCAAACTGTTACATATGGTAAATTACATTATTTTCATGCATTTTTTCGTGTAATTTATATTCAAATATATATTTTTACTTTCTAATACAACGTAATAAGTAAGTCTTGTAATCATTTCAACGAATATACACGTTTTGACCCTCCTTGAATCGAATGCAACTATTTTTAGAATGACGTCTGTTTGTCACCAAAACTGTCGATCGAATAATTGTAAAACTTTAAAATTAAGACTTGTACATGGTCTAGATGTGCACCTACTATTATTGAAAAGAATATTCAAAATGGAAGTGCATGTTTACTCTATGCATTTTTTTCCTTTCTCCAATATTACTAGGACGGCTGCAGTTATAACAAATATAGTTATGTTCATAATAAAAGATATTAATATTTCGCACAACTTTTGTTAAAATAGTTTCTTCAAAAAATGTACCAGTTACAAGAAAACTGCTCGTAAATATTCTTATTTATGTTGCCATAGATATACGCATGTATAGGGATTTTATTAAATCAATCGAATGAACTATGCTTGTCAACATTTAGATAAAGAAAGAAATTAAACTCAAATATTAAGAAATGTGTCATTTGGCGCATAGGTTTTGAAAAATGGAACGATGAAAACGTGTTTCGAGCGTATTAGTAATTGAAAATACATATTGAAAGACAGTACATATTAAATATTATATTTTAGTATATTGATAAGGTGAATATTAAAGAAACAATTTATATTTTATATTGAAGAAACAGTTATTCATAACGTAATGAAATAATAAGCGAAATGGTACAATTTTAGAGTATTACTGGATTATATATTTATAGTGATATTTAGGTATAAGAAATTCGAATGTAGGCGTAGGCCACTCCACATTTTTATTTCTTCAGATTATGTATCCAAATAGACTATAATAATTAAAAACAATAATTTTAAAATGTGTGTGATTCCGGGAATGTAACATACAAAGGAATGAACTCTGATTAAAATGCTTAAAAAATGAATACATGAGAAACATGATTATTTTTTATGATTCTAATGTCTTGATAAGAAAAGAACTAAAAATTACAAAAACTAAGGATGTTTATGTTTTGAATGAATGTTAAGGACGCATGTAAAAGTCAATGACATCACACACTCTAGATTATATTACATGTGTGGTTTAGACAACTTACAAAAAGTAAGGAAATGAAAACAAAAGATAATTACACAACAAAAACATATGTCTTCAGTGTTATTGATTATAGTGGATAACACCATTTTTGAAGGATGTTATTGAATAAATATATATTTTTAATCATTTAATCAGAAATTATTCTGTGAACATGTTGATTAATAATTCCAGAGGTTCACCTTTGTAAATTTGAAATGGATTAAAGATTTCAAATAGACAATTCATGTAAACATATAATTTTATTCAAACAAAAAATTAAATATAAGTTGAGCAAACATATTTGCAGCCACCAATTACCACTTTTCCGGACAGAAACAATAAAAAACGATCGTTTATGGCCAACACAGTTTCCTTTTACGTTTTCTTGCTTTCTCGGTTCATCTCTCTTCATTCTTTTTATATTCGTTATTCATATAATTTTAATTTTTTTATTCTTCCTATTCATTTCTCGTTTGTTTTGTATTCTGACACTTTTATTTTCTTTGTTATCCAAGTTTTTTCCATTTTTACTTTCTTTTACGAAGTAATAAGTAAGTAATCTAATCATGAAAAAATTCGACTCGAGATTTCAACGATAGACACGTTTTGACCTTCCCTGAATCAAATGTATGTCTGTCTGTTTGTGAAAGCTCTAGCGCCAAATCTGTCGAACGTAAAATTATTAAACTTCAAACTTAAGACTTGTATATACCCTAGATGTGCATCTTCTATTTTTTAAAAGAATATTCAAACGGGAAGTGCATGTTTACTCTATGCATTTTTGTTAATCATAGCAATATCACTGAAACGGCTACACTTACGGCAAAAATAGTTATGTACATAATGAAAGATACTCATATTTCGCACAACTTTTGTTTAAAACATTTCTTCAAAAAATGTACCAGTTACGAGAAAATCGCTACTAAGAATCATAAGTATCTTGTTTACGTTGTCATGAATTCGAATGTAGCTTAATTAATCGGATCATTGCGCCTGTCAATATTTCGACAAGAAAACAAAATGGACTTATGCATGTAGCTTAACAAATCGGATCATCTGCGCCAGTTAATATTTTGACAGAAAAACAAAATAGACTCAATTAGATAAATGACATTTCAGAGCATTCTTGTAGAGAGTATTGGTTAGTTTGGCAGTTTGTTTGGGATATTTGCATAATTCATAAACATATATTTTTCGAGATTTAACGAAATTTCTCGAGCATTTCTTTACGGAATGTGTTTTCGTTCCTTTATTTAAATTTAGCATCATGAAATTTCAATTTCTATACCAAGAACCAATAAAAATATCAAATTGCTTATTATTTTGTAGCAATGAACTATCCAAATACAGGATATAAAATAATTTATCAATGATTTAATTAACATTAGCAGAGGTCGATTCTTTTGGTGATCCCTATACTTATTACTTCGTAAAATAAATAAAAAAATTGAATACGATACTTAAGGGGGAACAACACGGTGACGGTTAAAAATAATCGATTTTTTTTTTTATATAATTTTAAAGAATGTATCTTTTAGAATATTTCCCTAAAATATTATGCTGAAATTCGTACAAATGACGAAGGTACACCGCATTTTAATTTGACGTGCACATTGCTGACAATGGCCGTTCATAAGATTTTTAGTGTGATTAGTTGAAATTTTTAAGTGAAAATGGATCGAAAAGGTATTAATTTAACCCCTAAACGACAATGACAGGACAAAAGAAAACAATATTGTCCTTCAAACCGTTTTGAAATCGAACAGAATGACACGACATCAAACGCTGCGGCGCTTTAAACGCGTTTCTCTCGAAACCCTGTTTTTTGCTATGGGGCTGGACGCTCACGCTACAATTTACATCGGATATATATATTTTTTTTATTAATTTAACTTGTAGCTTATAAAATTGGCTTCAGTTGTACGTAGGATATTTTTTTAATATTGATATTTAGTATCCTTTTCAGATAAAAAAGTGGAGCAAAAAATAGGAAATTTTTTTCAAATGTCGAAGGAAACAATTTTTTTTTTACAAAATCCTATGTACAACTGAAATTACATCTATATAGATTAAGATAAAACAAAAAGAAAATGAATCAGATGATTACAACCTGCGCTACATCCATAACCATGACGCTCTTCTTTGAGCTGCCTCTGGAGAACGCCAAAAAAAGCATCAAGATATTATTATTTTTCAATAAAAATAATCCTAAAAGAACTTAGATATATACTTAATCCAATGCAGCAAACCCCATTAATCTACTATTTCTCAGTTCAGAGAAAAGAATTCGAGAAAATGAGCAATTTTTTTGGCCGTGACCGTGTTGTTCCCCCTTAAGCGAGGTCGATGTGTTACCTTAAATCGGATGAAATTGCAAACTATAGCAAAGTTAGTGGTAGTTATCTAACAATATAAGTAGACAACATTGACAAATAAGAATGAATCTAATTGTTAAACGCGAGATGAAAAGATACAGTGCGCATGCGCAGTGGCAGCGAGTGGAACTATATTATGCTAGTATCCCGCCAGAAACAATCGAATAATCTGGCCGTGAATCATAGAACGCGAAACCTTCATTGTCATTGCACAGCACAGCACAACACACAGATTGCCATTTAAGTGCAGTCATTTGTTAATGTACATTTGTGAATTATGTAAAGCAGATGGAATGGCTAGATTAGGCCCATGCCTACTACGGCCAATATACCTCTAACATTGTTTCTTTCTTTATGTACATATTTATATGGTTGCGATGTGTAACTATGATATGAATACAAACATGATTATATTTATGATGTACGGGTCGTTATTTGCATATTACTGATGATACTATATACTGCTGTAAAATTCACTCTTATTCTCAGGGCGATATTCCGCTATTGTCGTTGTTTGTTGTTTTGTGGTATGCGCCGCTTTAGGGAATGTTGCCTCTTCAGCGTGTTGTATGGCAGTGGCGGAGACACGTTGCTATGCTGGGTTATGAAAATGACAACAAAATATTATCAGGGGCGGACTGGAGTTACTATATCGGTTCTTTTTGTTTATATTTCAGAAATATTGACTATATCTACAAAGTGGAGTGGCTTACACTCGATTGTCTTATTCTTTAGCTATCTGTATCATTAATATAATAACCCAGAAATGTTTGTATGTGAGTGTGTATGTGTAGAACGCTTTTTTTTGTAAAAATGCAGATTGGCATAGACGGGGATCGAACTCACGACCTCCAGGGTGAAAGGCATGACACTTAACCACTGCACCATGGCGACTGTTAATAATGTTATAAAAAATAATCAAATAGTTTATACTGAAATAAAACAATCACTACGATTCTGAAGTTCAGTCTGCTTTGAAATAGACAAAAACGAATCAAACGTCAGAATGAAATGTCAAAAAAGATTTGGGATAAATCTTCAATTCAAAGTTTAATCTTAAGTTTAAGGGGAGTAGCATGCCATAATTTCAATTTTTAAGTATATAATATGAAATAAGTGCATATTATTGCCTAATTAGCATATATCTTTAGCAAATACGTGTTTCTGTACATTTATTTTAATTCATAGTTAATATTTTTCACTTCAAAATGGCCAAGAAGCAGTGATTTTCGAAAATATGAGTAGCGGTAAGATTTTATAGTTCGTCAAATTATAATAACTGCAAGTAAGTAAAATAATAAAAATAATTCTGATTATTAGAGAAATAAAATGTTGAAGAGATAATTCAAACATATTTAGAAACATGTTTGGTTGGCAATTTTATTCTTTTATTTTTGATGGCACAGTCCATTGTATTTTAGCATATAACTAATTATCATCACTTTTAAAACTGCCGTTGTGACACTGCATTAGTTTAATACTGCAAAATTCAGAATCTAGCCTGATTATTTAATTCAAAAACAATAATGAATCAAATGTCAAATCATTAAAAATGTTGTGTAAAAAGGATTTGTAATACATATTATTTGAATCATCGATTCAAATAATAAACAGCAATCGTATGTAAATTTATAATCCTGTTTTTATATACAATCATGGAAACTGTCTAAATGATACAACAAATATGCACCATACAAGGTTAAAATCAAAGTTAAACAAAATTTAGTTTAAATTTATCGGCTGTTAAACAGTGCATGATAAGCGATCGATTAGTTAATCTCAGCATAGTGATCTAAGAACAAAATAGCGTTCAAAGAAAGGACTCGATTTTTTCTTTATTATTATTTGCGATGTGGACATTTGTATTACTATTATAGTCAAACGATACAAAATGAAGAAAAACCGTGTTATTATTATTAAATTACATGAAAATTCGCCATCAGTCAAAACTGACCTATGCTCTGTATACCCTAGTTTATAATAATGCTTTATTTTGTTTTAAATTCACTCTACGATTTCTCTGAAACAAAATCTATATGTTTTGTAACTAGGAAAACGTAAGATAAAATATTTATTATCAAAGGCGATTCGATTTTTTTGTTTATGTCAAAATAAATGTAAAAAAAAAGAAAATATTACACGTAAGAAATTTGATATTATTTTATATCCTGTATTTCTATAATGAATACATATTTATGGATCATAGTTCATTACTTCAAAATAATGATTTGCAAATCGATAAGAATAGCCTAAGCAATTTGAAATTTTTATTGATTCTTGGTATATACTTACCTGGATATGACAAGTTTTAACAAAATTGAAATTTCGTGATGCTTAATGTGAATAATGGAACGAAAACACATTCCGTATATCAATGCTCGAGATATTTCGAATCTACCGCATACTTTGAACTCTAATTTTCACTTCAATAAGGGACGACCCGTGCCCCCCACCAATTCACGTGCAACAGAGAAAAGTCGAGAGAAATGGGTCAAAAAATGATATTTTCAAATTTTTGAGGCCCTTGTCAAGGATTTTTTTTCACAATCCCATATGAAATAAGTTAAAAATGCTTCAAAAGAAAAAGAAAATTTTGCACCTCTTCGGCAAATGTGTGAAAATTGCGTTTAAAAACTTCAAAATGCCATAAAAATTTGAATTTCCCCCTCAAAAATTTGATAATTTGATTGCCACGAGATTATCTTTATTAGACCTTTCGAATGCATCAAACCGCATGTCAAAAGGTTGAGTAGAACCGGAGATATTTGAGAGAGAAAGAAAAAACGTATTTTTGAGGTTATGGGTGCTAGGCATGATTTTCGAAGCTGAAAATCTAGGGAAATGATTTTCTCTCGAAGATGAATCGAATGACCTATCTTGACCCTTAATCCGTTTAGGGGGAATTTTTCACTATCTTATCCTGCTATACCCTTTAAACATTTATATTTTTCTATCGCATATAAACAAAATTAGCCTACTACTAAAACGTAAAATAAAGTTCAGCGTTGGCCACCACAGATTTTTTAGTTACTTGAAATTTCAATATCTTCATATTTTACTATAGTTTCATAGTTTTCCTTCAACTGTTTTAGCTCTAGAGCGTTCACACACACATACGTTATTCCGAAAATAATCAGATTCAATTCAGGGAAGTCAAAACGTGTATTTTTGAGTTCGACCATTTCCATAATTACAATACTTCCTCTAGACTTTGTCAAAGAAAAGTAAAAAGGGTTTGGCGTATTTAACAATTAGTAAAATACATTTGGAAACCGTTAGTTTTTTTGTGATTATAATATATTTTCTTTTAGATAGTATGTAAACACTAACTTAACACTACAGTTGCTATCGTAAATAGCCACATGTGACTATAAAGGATTGTTCACAGCAAAAGAATTAGAAATTAAGGTTAACGTTCACAGCAACAAAATTTATCATAAATTGTGTTAATTTTGTTGCTTGGAATGCTAGCATTGCTTGTCATAATACAAACTAGATTGTTATTTGTAATTATCTAAGTTTAATTACTAAATAATTCGCTGTAAACAATCCTTAAGAATTGGAATAATTAGGTATGGTTCAATGATTTTTCTACGTATTTAATTTAAAAATATTTAAAGTGCATATATCTTTAGTTAATAATAATAAAATAATAAAAGAAACATTTTATTATCTTATAACACCATCAAATTGTCATTTTATAGTTCCGATGGTAACTTAGATTACAATTATGGTTTAAGCGAAAGTGAACCTAATGTTCTGAAGTGAATGATGGCATTTTTCTGTAAATGTCGTCAGATACATATATATATATTTCAAAGCACTTTTAATTTTAACGACACATTTCCAAAGAACGATTAATTCCGTTACATTTTTTCGTAAAACTATTTACAAAACGTTTCATTTTATGGTCAAAAAATGTTGACTTGACATTCTTTCTATGCGGACAAATAAATAAATGGTTATTCAAATATAAATACACGCGTATATCTCTTATACATATAAGGTTATGTTTTTATACTGACAAATACGATTCTTGACTATTCACATATTTGCTAATACTTTTTGGTCCAAATTCAAATATATTTCTCTTTTTACACATTGACAACTAAAATTCAATTAGTGAGAAATCTGTAGTGCCCGTCACTAGACATTCTTGTCCATATAATAAAATAGACCCGGATACAATGAAAATATTCAGTTTAAATTTAATTCTACTTTATTTATTCTTGATCAAACATTAATAAAAAAAAAATGGGTTGTGGTCAACGCGGGACTTTCTTTTACGTAGTTTTCATCAATATTTATTGATTATAAAAATATAAAATAAAGAAATAATAATCCAACAGAAACAATATAAAAACCAAGCTTACCTTATATAAATTAGTGGGTTGAAAATTATACCAATACCAATTTGTAATGGTTTCGAAGTACTAACTATCAAAACTAAACAATTCTCTACAGAAATATTCTGAAATGTCATTTATCTAATTCAGACCATTTTGTTTTCTTGTCGAATTATTGATAGGCGCAGATGATCCGATTTTATAAGCTACATTCGAATCCATGACAACGTAAACAAGATTCTCATAATTTTCGGTAGCGGTTTTCTCGTAACTGGTACATTTATTGAAGAAACTTTTCAAACAAAAGTTGTGCAAAATATTAATATCTTTCATTATGAACATAACTATTTTTGCCGTAAGTGCAGCCGTTCTAGTGATATTGGAGATAGAACAAAAAATGCATAGAGTAAACATGCACTGCCGGTTAGAATATTCTTTTCAAAAATAGGAGGTGCACAACTAGACCATATACAAGTCTTAAGTTTGAAGTCTCATAATTTTACGTTGGACAGTTTCGGCTCTAGAGCGTTCACATACACACACACTCACACACGCACACACACACACACACACACACACAGACGTCACTCCGAAAATAGTCACATTCGATTCAGGGAAGCTCAAAACGTGTATATCCGTTGAAATCTCGAGTTCGATTTTTTTGGTGATCCCTATACTTACTTATTACTCTGTAAAAGAAAGTAAAAACAACCACTTAGTTGAAAATACAATCAAACAAGCTTTGGTACTAATACCAATGCATTCAGCTCGCCGTATAATCTATTTAGCCTTCTTAATTTTTTTATATAAAAAATATGATTTAACCAGTGATGTAGGTACATTTACAACTTGATGAATTCGGTCGGAATATGATATCTATATGTAACCAAGGTGACATTACATTTGAATACGAAACGAATTAAGTTAAATAATTGTTTTAGAAATGACATATATTGTATGAGAGATTATTTAGATTTCAACAGAATTTCGTATGTTTTGTATGACGTCCGTCGGTGAAGAAAGGTACAAAGGTCACCCAGAGGTGACTTGACCAAGACTAGACAACCTCTTATTATCTACGTATACATACGTCATTCACTTGTTCATCTCCATAAATATTGTCCAACGACGAACGAACACAAACCATTATACTATTATTATATTATTGTTAGTCAACCGCTATAGGGGCGTTACACCAATAATGTTTAATCATCAACAATTCTGAACTCGCTATATCTTAACGAAAATACACGTGTTGAGCTCTACTGATTTATTATTTACATTTATGAAGTAATATAGTATATGAAAATAAATTATTTTTAAATTTAAAATATTGTACGTATACGCATGCGCAGAGTGTGGAGGAGTTCGTATTTTACAACGTGCAGTATAGCGAAGTAACAGGTTGATAGCATATACTCTTATAATACGAGCTGCAAGCATAGGTGCATACCTGTACCTATGCTTGTTTAATCAATTATTGTCCTACAATCTTAAAAAATGTCAATTTCTTTTTAATTTACATTATTATTATATCGATGAAGAATGAACTGTATATGATATGGGCACATGCTGCCCACGACCTAACCTAGTTACAAGATAACTGATGACATGTGAATTGGTATCAATACATTTATTATTGAATAATAAATCTCTATCTGATTTTTATTTCAACCATATATGGAGATATAATATTTTTGTAAACATAATCTAAAGTGTCCTTCACTCCACTTTCTTATACTTAATTTACGTTACAAATATAAAATAGCTTTGTGTGTGTAGTAACTAAGGCAAGGAAATTGTAACGAGTTTTCAGGAAATTCAAGCAAGACATTTCATTATCTTCAACTTTTATAAGATTAATTATTATTTTTGTTCAAAAAATGACGAGACTAAACCAGCACTTCTGGTTCAAATATCCTACTCAAAAATAGGAAATATTCTTTCCCAATATATACAAATTTAAAATTCAAAACAACATATTTTTGTGTTCAAAGGAATTGGCTATAGAGCGTTCACACACAGATGACATTGCGAAAATAGTTAAATGGATTCAGGGACTCTCAAATATATCTTTGCGATCACCATACTTTTTACTTTCTTTTACAGAGTAATAAGTAAGTATTGTAATCATGAAAAATTTCGAACTCGAGATTTCAACGGATATACATGTTTTGACCTTTTCTGAATCGAATGTGACTATTTTCGGAATGACGTCTGTCTGTCTGTCTGTGTGTGTGTCTGTGAACGCTCTAGGGCCAAAACTGTCGAACGAAAAATTATGAAACTTCAAACTTAAGACTTGTATATACCCTAGATGTGCACCTTCTATTTTTGAAAAGAATATTCAAACCGGTAGTGCATGTTTACTCTATACATTTTTTGTTCTATCTCCAATATCACTAGAACGGCTACACTTACGGCAAAAATAGATATGTTCATAATGAAAGATATTAATATTTCGCACAACTTTTGTTTGAAAAGTTTTCTCATAAATTGTACCAGTTATGAGAAAACTGCTACGAAAAAACTCAAATATCTTATTTACGTTGCCATGGTGATACCTACAATTGTGACAAATTTTATTATTACTTTCTTTTACAGAGTAATAAGTAAGTATTGTAATCATGAAAAATTTCGAACTCGAGATTTCAACGGATATACATGTTTTGACCTTCCCTGAATCGAATGTGACTATTTTCGGCATGACGTCTGTGTGTCTGTGTGTCTGTGTGTGTGTCTGTGAACGCTCTAGGGCCAAAACTGTCGAACGAAAAATTATGAAACTTCAAACTTAAGACTTGTATATACCCTAGATGTGCACCTCCTATTTTTGAAAAGAATATTCAAACCGGTAGTGCATGTTTACTCTATACATTTTTTGTTCAATCTCCAATATCACTAGAACGGCTGCACTTACGGCAAAAATAGTTATGTTCATAATGAAAGATATTAATATTTCGAACAACTTTTGTTTGAAAAGTTTCTTCATAAATTGTACCAGTTATGAGAAAACTGCTACGAAAAAACTCAAATATCTTATTTACGTTGCCATGGTGATACCTACACTTGTGACAAATTTTATTATTTTTAAAACGAATCAACCATGAGTTACATCATTTGTTTATTGAAAACAAACAAGCATTACTTTGACAGTTATCTGTATGAATTAATATTTAAAATATTGATTTCTTATTCGAATAAATTGTATCAGGTAAATTATTATAGAATCAATTTATATTATATATTTGCTGACATAATTAATTAACAATTTCAGAGTTTTACTGTGAAATTTGACTGTTTAAGAGTGAATACGATAAGTACTTCAAATTCAGATCCATTATAAATTGGTATAATTATCCAGTTATTTTCATTATATTATATATATATATATATATATATATATATATATATATATATATATATATATATATATATATATATATATATATATATATATATATATATATATATATATTAATATCTATCTATTGAAAACTACGTAAAAGAAAGTTGAGTGCAGGCCACTCCAGATATTTTTTATAGATCACGTATAAGAAAATAACAATGTTTTGATGAATGTATCATAATCCTATAACAGATTTGAATTCTATAAATATATTCTATGACATCGGTTAATATTAATTTTTATTTGTAAAAAAAAAGAGATTAACTATTATTAAAAAATAAAATCAGTTGACAGGTTAAATAATTCGAGCGAAAAGAAAGCTGTATATTTACACACACGCACGCACTCACATAACCTCCTACACATAACCTTAAACTGATTTTCTTTTGAAACGTTTATTCAACCGTACATTTATGGTAATACACTGAATTTGTCACTAAGGCACTAACAAATATCCATGTATACTCACCAATAATAATATCAAGATCTCTTTGATGTGCCCGCCCACGACCGTCGTTTGGTTCGTGTCAATGCGCATGCGTTCTGAGCTGTCACATGCATTTTATATGGTTAGGTTATTTGTAAAACACAATTGTATGATGATGACTTATCACATTTTATTATAAATGTGATTGAATTTAGATATGCTGGTCTTTTTCAGCATGAATGCATGAATGAATGCTTCGTATTTATCTATACATAGAATTCCAACTTTCTCTATTGAATTTCGAAACAATGGGATGCTAGATAGCGTAATTGATATACTTTATGCAGTATTTATTTCGAGTCAATCATTGGTAAAATTGATTGGATGTGTATTGATAGATTTAAGGATGGAGGATGGCGTTGATAATAGATAAACTATTGATCGTCTATTACAGTAATAGCTTCAAGATGGCCTATTGCAGATCATATACCTCCATTATCCTGTCTATTACGTAATACCAATAACCCGTTTTACGACTATATCGGGATTTCATTTCGCGATATTTTAGATTTTACATATTAATTATTGCCATATGTAATTAACAAAATTGTTATACTAAAGGTTCAAGTTGGAGTTACAATTTTAAATTTGCAATTTCTTTTCTTGAATATTTCGAAACTTTCAATATTGTACAAATTTAACTTTTTTGGGCGCAAAGACACACCGACGTCATATCCATTTAAATTTCGAGGTCGTAAAAACAATTATTTATAAATTCTCGGTTAATTAAGTACGGTTTGACAGATACGCTTGGTAGTACAACACGTTTTTCCCTAAAACTGTATTCACAGCAAACCAATTAGTAATTAAGATTAGAAATTACAAATAATAATCCAGTTTGTAGCATACACAACAACAAAATTAACTCAATTATGTATACATTTTGTTGCTGTGAATGCTAGCATTGTTTACCATAAAATTATCTGGTTCTATTAATTGTAATTTCTAAACTTAATTACTATTTATTTCGCTTTGCCGTTTCCGATATATTGATATATTAGCAAGAATATCCTGTTATTTCCGGTTAACATATTGTTATAAAACGTTTTGGTTGACACATTTCAAAAATAGTTAAATCCGATTCAGGGATGATTAGAACGTGTATTTCCGTTAATCACTCGTATATTTATGATTACAATACTTCCTTTTCGATTAATTTAGAAATTGGATTAGATTGTTTAGAGTAGTTTTCGAAATATCGTTTTATTAATTAAACAGTCCTTGTTTGACGGAATATCTTTGATTTTAGCGTAAAAAACAGTATATTTCTAATACTGGTTAATATGTACAATCATTTAACTCGTCAGAACTCACGTGAACTTTTCGGTGATCTTTACTCGCGTGATGAGAGATTTGCTCACGCTCTGTGCGCATGCGCCAAATATCTCGCGCGCTTAGTTTTTATTTAAATTTATAAATCATAACCTCAACATATTTTTAGATAGTTTTTTTACTTTCTTTTACAGAGTAATAAGTAAGTATTGTAATCATGAAAAATTTCGAACTCGAGATTTCAACGGATATACATGTTTTGACCTTTTCTGAATCGAATGTGTCTATTTTCGGAATGACGTCTGTCTGTCTGTGTGTCTGTCTGTCTGTGTGTGTGTCTGTGAACGCTCTAGGGCCAAAACTGTCGAACGAAAAATTATGAAACTTCAAACTTAAGACTTGTATATACCCTAGATGTGCACCTCCTATTTTTGAAAGGAATATTCAAACCGGTAGTTCATGTTTACTCTATACATTTTTTGTTCTATCTCCAATATCACTAGAACGGCTACACTTACGGCAAAAATAGATATGTTCATAATGAAAGATATTAATATTTCGCACAACTTTTGTTTGAAAAGTTTTCTCATAAATTGTACCAGTTATGAGAAAACTGCTACGAAAAAACTCAAATATCTTATTTACGTTGCCATGGTGATGCCTACAATTGTGACAAATTTTATTATTTTTAAAACGAATCAACCATGAGTTACATCATTTGTTTATTGAAAACAAACAAGCATTACTTTGACAGTTATCTGTATGAATTAATATTTAAAATATTGATTTCTTATTCGAATAAATTGTATCAGGTAAATTATTATAGAATCAATTTATATTATATATTTGCTGACATAATTAATTAACAATTTCAGAGTTTTACTGTGAAATTTGACTGTTTAAGAGTGAATACGATAAGTACTTCAAATTCAGATCCATTATAAATTGGTATAATTATCCAGTTATTTTCATTATATTATATATATATATATATATATATATATATATATATATATATATATATATATATATATATATATATATATATATATATTAATATCTATCTATTGAAAACTACGTAAAAGAAAGTTGAGTGCAGGCCACTCCAGATATTTTTAATGTATGATTAACAAATTCAAAATATTATACTTATCTGATTATTATGTGATCTTCAAAAGGTAAAATATTGTAGAAGACAATAATTAAAATTTCTTTTAATCATAACCCAGATTATTAATTGGTGTCAGTATATTTGTATTTAAAATTTTATTTATTCATTTTAAATATTAAAATTAAATGTAATTTTTATAAAATAATTTAACACATAAAGCTATTTGAATTGACAATCCTCGTCGTGTTTTTTTAGTTTAGTTTCACAGTCTATACAATGTATATTGCACTTGTAACGGATGAGTTTTAAAACTAATGCGTTATAGCGAATGTAGCCGAACATCCGGAGGCAAACGATGATGCACGATCAAGCCCGACCACTACCGAATGTAAATTTTTCATGCATACACGTTTACTCTCGTGATGAGAGAAATGCTCACAATTTCCGAAATGCATGAAAATAATAATTTTTTTTCAGCTTTACTTAGAATTGTCGGATTTGGGAAATTTATAATTTCAAAATAGATAATATTATTTGAAGATAAAAAAAGTTTCAACTACCCATTCCATTTGAAAAAGAAAAGTTATTAACATTTTAAATCGAGCGTGAGCAAAATGCTCATAACGTGAGTGCTGACGGGTTAAAGTTGAGTAGTGGCGCTGCCTACAGATATAACACAGAATGAAACGGCATTTCTTCGAACTAGATGCACCTCGTAGGTTGGCCTTAATACTTCACCTTAGTTCTTGTTTAAATATTGTCATTTAACTAAGATTGAAAATAGTTTAGTGCGCACGCCACTGGTTAAGAGCACACTACGTATTGTATACATATTGTAGGCGTTCATTTATATGTGAGTTCATGTTTTAATAAGGCCACAGGCGTAAATTTATTTCGACATTGGTAGGTAAGGCCTACACAATATCAAAGAAAAGCATTTTTTTTTATTGTTACTAAAAGTAATTAATCATTTAATATTAAATAAGTATTTACAGTTGAAATGAACTTAAAACTATATCATTAAATGGTTGAATATTTAGAAAAACATTCCAACAAGATATGTTGCAATATAGTTCATTACTGGAATACACAATTATAAGCTTCAAATACACTTTTATATTTATATGGGAATAAAGAATTTTGAACGGATTAAAAAAAAATGTATATATAGAAAATATTTTATTAACGTTATAGTCCAAAAAACTCGGTCGTGTGTCTGTAGCATTCTAATTTCCTTAGTAAAAAGTTCTTGTATTTTCGCCCTGAATCCAAAAATATATATAACTTATATACTTGGATGTTAGTCGTCTCTCTACTTCTCTGAAGGTACCAGAGCGATAGACACCAAATTTGGTACACATATTATTTGGCATCTCATTTGAATTCGCTCGCAATTTAAATCCAATCGCCCGTATACTTCCTATATCGTACGACGAGTTAGAAATTACATCAAAATTATCCTAAATCTTTGGATTAATATTCATCATCTGAATATTCCAGTATTAGTTTTATAAATATAACTATAGAGTAGTATTGTATTACGTATATATAGTAACTGTAAGTAGTGCATTTAAATTTTAGTATTTCTCTTAGTTTAAATGCGTATCATGATGTAGTAACATGACATGGGACGTGGACGTGTCCTGTCTAAAATGGCAAGGGTCAACAAATCCAGATTCTTATTTCTTCATTGTTTTTGGTTAACGATTTGGTTTAACGGTTCTTACTTTTATATGGCACACGAATTAAGAACTCGTTTCAACCATTTTATGGGTTTCTTTATTCAATCGTAAATATATTTTTTTATTGCGAATTTAAGATATTAATATTTGCCATATGATGACTATAGATCGGACACCATTGCAACGTTCTTTTGTTCAATGCCGAATTGAAAATGTACTATATTCCTATTAAAAGCAAAAAGACAGTTAAAGGTTTTTGTTAGCAACATTTTTTCGTTTAAAAACTATAAATATTGAAATTCTATCGATTCTCAATATCCATGATTAGAGAAACAAGCACAGGTACTGATACCAATGCATACAGCTCTCCAGATTATTAATATGGTGGAAAACAAGTATAGGCGAAAGCATCAATGCTTTCAGCTTTTAATCAGTGAAAAAGAAACACATTTTTTTGAAGAAATAAATCAAATTTGTGTACAGTACATTTCATTACACAGCAATTATCGTGAATCCATTTAGTAAATACGTATCCATGGTTAAAATATATACATTTATTGATGTCAAAAGCGATTTTTTAGTAATTGGTTCGTGTTTTAAGTAAACTTTTAAGATTAAAATTGTATATTTATCACTTTATATTTAATTCGTGCCGTATTCGAGATAATAACAAATTAGCTTTAGATATTGTTTTCAAAAATAGATGGTTTTCTTTCGAGCTTAATTTTAACTTAATATATACACTGTAAAAATGAATGTAAATTAGCATGTGTTTTATTGTAAAATTCCATCGATTTTATTTTACTTTTACTATAATTCTGTACAATTACATGATTTTAACAGTAATTTTACAATATAAATCTTTTAAATTTACATTGTAGTTTCATATACATATATATCTCCAGTATTTTCTGTAGAGCATTCACAGACATGCATACACACAAACAAATGGTGAATATCAATTCTGTTTAGCTTAAAATTCGTGTATTTCCGTTATAATCTCGATGTTAAAAAGTGTATGTTTACAATATTTTCCCTTTTACTTCGTACGGGTTTAAAAATTAACAATTACCTTTGAAAATAGTGTATTTTAATATATAAAATGGTTAAACGATGATATTATACATAATATTTCACTAAACTACCTGTGAAAAGGTGAAAGCATGTGTGCTTCCATCAATGGTTATTTTTATGTATTGGCTCTTCTATTTTAGAATGTGATATATGTGGACAAATGAATGATCACAATATTACAATAGTTATGCAATGATTGCAACGTTTTCTTTAATTTGAAATAAATGTGTAAACAATAATAGTTGTTTATTTGGCCATAGGTAACCACCAAGAAAACAATCGACAACTGGACGAAAAATCACGCCAATGGTTCGGCGCAACGGTGAACAGTGGTGGCCCGGACCAACCTATTGTGGTAAGTTACACATTTACTTCTCTCTAAATAAGTTGTATTGTAATTTCAAATAATTTGGAAATTATATGCTGAATCTTCAACTTATGCGACCAATGACCAAGCATTTAAAATTACGTCATCTTAAAATTATTAGCAATTTCAAACTAAAGATCATTAATCAATTATGTTAATTTAATTATATTAGGGTCAAATAATCAACCTTGAAATAAGTTTCGAATAAGATATCTGAATTAATATCTACATCTCACACTTCCATAAAGCTGTATTCACAGCGAACCAATTAGCTATTAAGTATAGAAATTGCAAATAATAATCCAGTTTGTATTATGATTAAGGATGGTTCACACCGAAACAATTAGTAATTTAGCTTAGAAAATTACAAATAATAATCTAGTTTGTATTATGAAAAGCAATGTTAACATTCCAAGCAACACAATTTATGATAAATTTTGTTGCTGTGAACGTTAACCTCGTATGTCATACAACAAACTGGAATTATTACTTATAATTTCTAAGCTTAATTACTGATTGTTTCGCTGTGAACAATCCTTTAGCCTTTACAGTAACAAAATTAACACAATTAATTATACATTTTGTTGCTGTGAACGAACTGGATTTATTAATTGTAATTTATAAGCCTAATTACTACTTGTTTTGTTGTGAAAACACCTTTTTTGTTTAAATAAACCATTTTACAGCTACAATAATAAAATTACGTAGTAAAAATATTATTAGGGTGCAAGTTTTACACAATTATTTTAATAATTTCCAATAAGTCAGAAATCAATCGATATTTACCGTTGCTAGACAGAGAATGAGATACAAAGAATGTCTTGTGCTGGTCACAATATATATATATATATATATATATATATATATATATATATATATATAATATTTTTAGAGATCTATATGTATATCCCCGAAAGTGTAAGGGCTACTAGATTTAAAATACGACCGGAATGAATAGGGTAGTTCTTGTTAAATGTGCACCATTTGTAAGGAAAACACATTTGAAATTCATAGACGTTTCTATAGCAACCACGTATCACTTGCACAGAGCCCTTATCCTGTTTGTAACAATGCTAGTCCTTTCATTATCTGTATTTATTATAATGCTTTATTGGTCGAAAAAATCGATATATATATATATATATATATATATATATATATATATCTATATATATCTATATATATATATATATATATATATATATATATATATATATATATATATATATATATATATATCTATTGCATTTTTCGATAATTTGAATTGTGTAGTTTATGCCTTTAAAGCAGTTTTGTGTTAATCCGCTGAGTCAGCTGAATTAATGTAAGATGACAAATATTCAAGTGATCCAGTATATAACATATATGTTGTACATCTTGAAACGCGTGTTTCACGAAACTACTATTTTCAAACTGGGCGTATTATTTTCTTTGGAATTACTCTACCGATTTGCTTGTTCTTTATTTTAAATGAAAGTAAATACTATTAGTTGGAGGTTATACCAACAATATGCATACATTTTTTATAAATAACTATTTTTTATAGCGCTTTAAAGTGAAAACAAAACTCGATAATAACGCATTTTTACTTTCTTTTAGAAATATGTGATTACATAATAAAATAATATACTAATTGGTACAATTTCAGGGTATTACTGACAGATTGTTTGGAATATATATTTTTTTTAATGAAAATTACGTAAAAGAAAGTTTGATGTTAGCCACAACCGATGTTTCATTACACGCCCGTTATTTTGCCAAATATTAACTTTTTACGCCAAATGTTGGTAAAAACTCCAGAAAATTCTATACGCTTTTAGAATCTAACATTTAAATTGGATTCAGATTACCCGATGATGAGATACTCTGCGCGTTATCTAGGAAAGTTTCATTTTTTTTGTACGAAAATGTTGTTTAATATATATAAAAAACGAGCAATAAAGTGACCTAAACCGCAAATTGATACCTTTATCCTAGACTGAGAAAAAAAAAATCATAAAATACACACTTTATCGGCCAAAGATTGTAAGAACCCCTTAAATGCGCCCTACGAAAGCTAAGAAACAAAATCAATATATATATATATATATATATATATATATATATATATATATATATATACATATATATATATATATATATATATATTGATTTATTTATTTTGCTATAAATACATCTTACGATTGCTATGAAACAATACCAGTATGTTTTGTATCTAGGGAACTGTAAATGTAAAGGCAATATTTAAGTAAATGGTACATTTTTGATTACTACACTTCCTCTTAGACTTTGACCAAGAAAGTAAAAACAAACATGCCACATACTTATACCGGCAAAAATGCTAAACTGTTGTATCTATAACATTGTGGACCTAAAGGCCATAATAACAAGTAAAAATAATTATATTTACATTTGAAATATTATACGTGTTCGCATGGGAATCGGCGCACTAGTGTATATTAATTTTCAGGTGTGCAGTTGGCGTGGGGTCGTCAAGTATCGAACGAAGGCCAAATCCGTGTGTGAATTTGTATCTTTACGTGCAAATCATTTCCGTAAAATAATAATCATAATAATAATGCAAATAAATAATTCTCTGTCTGTGTATCTCTTTACATTACGGTGCACGTACGTACGTATGTACATATATGAGAGGTTAGGGTGCGTATACATGTGCACCTCTATTTTAGGAAGCCAACAAACAGCTCTTGTTTACAGGTTTATGTGAAACGGCATTAAACAGGCTCACGGCTCAGCTCTCTTACTGAAATGGTTGGAACCCAAGTCTACTTTTTCTTAACAAATGACGTCATTTTATAAAAGATTTTATAATGGAACAGTTATAATACTGAGAACAAACAGAACTTTATACGTTAAGCGAAATAATTTAATGGAAATGAAATTACAACATATACTTTTCTGTAACTCGTATATCTATAAATCTATAGAGGATCCTAGAAAATATTGGCAACAGTTTCATTAGTTTATAAATTATTTAATTATTGAATTTGCTTAATCAGACTTATCTGTAAATTTCGATGTAAAATATAACTATTTTGAAACGTTTAAATATTTATAGCCTTATAGATTTACAGATTGGCTCAGAATGCCAACATTAGAAATATTGTAAAAGGAGTAAATTATTACTTCCGGTTAAGAAATGATTATCAAGAATAGGTCGTGCACACATCTACAAGTCCGTGTAATTCATTCATAGGAAAAATAATTTCTTTGATTTGTTTAAGTTCTTCACTAAACCTTTTTTATACTTTCACTATCTATTATATATATATATATATATATATATATATATATATATATATATATATATATATATATGTATATATATAAATATATATATATATATATATATATATATATATATATATATATATATATATATATATAAATATATATATATATATATATATATATATATATATATATATATTTCTCAGTAGATGGTACATATTTTGAATATTTTTTTTAAAACGAAAGTTGCTAGAATTTTAATGCCTTCAAGTAAGTTATCGGACGACCTTTCTACTGCATAGTATTCATATCTCTCTTCTCTCTCCATTAAACGAAAAATGTCGAAGGATCCTAATGACAACAAGTTGGCCAGCCCTGGTATAGATAATCAAAATTGTTTTTATGAATTTTTTACTTACTGGTTTCTTCGCCTTAATCGGAATAAAGTAGGTACTTGAAATGATTCAAATAAAAACGCGAAGAAAATAACTAAATACAATATGGCGACGGAAACATTCTTGCAACGATAAAAAACAAGATGCAACCATAAAAGAAATTTGTCAGTTCAGAATCGGTCAGTCGAAGCCATGAATTCCGGCTGTTGTACAAAACAAAAGCAAAACTTTGCAATGTTTTGGGTTTGGTTGTAGTTGTTGTGCGTGTGTGTGTGTGTGTGTGTGTGTGCGTGCAGAAACGAAAAAGAAAAAGAGTGTGCTGTTCTATTGTTTCATCATTGACGAACAGAACAATGTCAATGGGAAGCTGTTTAACATTTTCAAAGCGACTGCAATTTGTTTCTGGCTGACATATATGACGAACTTTTGTTTTTCCTGCCATGGAAAAGACATAATCGCATTTAATGCTTCATGCTCAGCCACTTTTCTTTATTTTATTTTACAAATTATTTTTCTGTCCCAGTTTTTGATTGATTTCATTTCACATTGGACGAAATCTAAATGGATATATTGTTATTATGAATAACTAGGTTAATACTACGTGCCTTTATCATATATAGATCCCGTTTCACCGATCCATCTGTCTAATTGAATAATTTGACGGGCAGTGAATTTACTTGTATTTTTTTTATAAATGTAATCCTAATCATGGTTACACTAGATAAATAAGGCATTTCCCTTACACGTTTTTTCTGTAAGTCGTTTGTATTTTATAAAATAAGTACATGAAATATTTGTTATTATGTCATTGGCATACAATATCTATATAATATATAAGATGCCACTATCTAAAAACTAGACAACACACAAAATACACATCAAATCTTCAAATTCATATTTTAATAGATTTTTCACATTTACATTATTTACTTTGACATTTCATTTTGATATTTGATTAATGTTTGTCTATTTATCAAAATACAATTTAAAATTTGCAGACACAGCATTTTTAATAGTTATAAATGGCCATATGTTAAATGAAATTGCTCAAACAATTAATATAATCATTTAAAAATATAAAATATTTTAGCCCTCCAATAAAATGTCGACAAACGTTTGGAGTATTTTTACAAAAAAAAGAAAGAAAAAAAAATTGTTCCACACATTTAAACTCACGTATATACACTCCCGTCCATAAGTTTAATCGCACTTAAATAAATTAGATTTGTGTTGTTTCAAAACTCAAAAACGAGACGATGTAGAAATTTTTTTTCAAGATAGGGTAGTTATGTTATAAATGAAGATATATAAATAAATTTAACGACGTTTGTTTTGAAAGACAGTGAAATTTTAGATCGGTGATAGTAAAAATATAAGTAATGTAAACAATGCCCTCCAAGAGGAAAAAATGATCTTTGGTCATCTCTTAAAACTATTTGGAGTACTGTTGATGGCCAGTATTTGCAAAAGCTGTGTGATAGACTGCCAGGCTATCATTAAATCTAAAGGTGGTCATTTCGACGAAAGTGCGATATAATTTAAATTATTAGTTCGTGTTAATATGTAATAATAAATATGTTTTTTTTTTATGGAAATTTAAGTAGGTATGTTAAAATTATATATTCCTTTTATTGTTACCTAAAAAAATCTTAGAAAACTGCCATTTCACTATAAAAACTACTATTACGCAAGGTGCGATTAAACTTATGGACGGTAGTGTACATACATATAAACCAACAAACAAATAAACACACACATCTGAGTGTTTATATATATATATATATATATATATATATATATATATATATATATATATATATATATATATATATATATGTACTTGATATTGACTATTTACAAGATGACAATTCTGTGTCTGTCTGTATGTCTGTGAGCACTCAGTAAAATAGACAAAATTATGAATCTCTCAATTCAACGTGTTGATGTAGCCTAGTATTTCAAATATTGGAATTAGGAAGTCGTACAACGAATAACAGAATGTTTCAAACATTTAATCGATTACTTAAGACTCATGATAATTTTAGAACTGGAAATACACGTTTTGAGCTTTTCTCAATCAATATTAACTATTTTTGAGATGATGCATGTGTAATTAATCTTAAAAAAAATTATACAGTCCAGAAGCTAACCACTTATTTTTGAAAACAAAATTTGAATCGATAGTTTACATCTTCTTTTTTACCATCTGGAAATTTGTTTTTTTTTTTAAATAAAACGTAATATTTCCTTGAGAATTGCTTTAGAAATATGTAAATTTATGTTGTACCGATTTCGTATTTATTAAATGGTTTCATGATAATCGCAGTATCAACAAAAATTTAGAATGAAAGTGAAACAATATTCTAAGAATATCCAAATTTGATTAATAATAAAACAATATATACATTTCTACCAGAAAATATCAACACATTTTTGTATTGATTATAAGAAAGTTTAGTGCAGGCCACTGCAGATGTTATATGTTTAACGAACAAATTGGCATAAAGCAGATAAATCTAAAAGTGAACAAAATCACGTTGAACGACAGCCATAAGATTTCGCAATTAAAAAAGATTAAATATTTTAATGAATGATTCCGAGGAGATGAAAGACAGACAACGGAACCTAATGACACGACACCGTAAATAATTTTTATAATAAGAATGGTTGGAGAAAACATGTATTAAACTTGTATGTATGTATGTATGTAAGTAGTTGTTGATCAAGTAGGTAACAATTCTTGATTTTAATTAAATGCTCTTCAGTTATTATCATCATTACGATCAATTTTACTAGGAAGAAGAAGAAGAAGAGGAAGAGCTGTGTAAATTAAATTAGCTAGTGTCAATCAAGTGAAAGAAACGAGTTGCTTTTGCCGTACGAACGTACATACATACATCGATATATACCGGTTACGAATCTTTATATAATAATAATAATACCGCACATCACATCCAGTTTTATTTCCACAGAAATAGCAGGACACTCCGAACTCGTTTCGCAGCTGATGGACACACATGCCAATCACCGAATTCTCACTGGATACACAAGCCCCGTCACTAGAAGTGAAGCACATCATTTTCTCATATTAGAAATGTGCTTCATTTCACTATTATTCAATTAATAATTTGAATATAAACTAAGATATAGAAAATAATTTATTTACTCCCTATAAATATTATTAAAATATCTGGACTGTCTTGAACATACAGATAGCGAGAGAGAATGATAGAGACAGAGAGATGTATATAATTGAGAGAGAAATGAAAGAAATGGAATGAAATATCCGTTAATTTTGAATTTAAGGCAAACTTTACTATTCTGTAATAAGCTGATTATAGCGAAAACTTTGATTTTGGAACGGCATATGGAGTAAATGTATTTTAATATAATTTGAAGTAATTATTGTGTTCTAAATTGCTTATTTTATCTAAATGGTGAAGATTGACGGAGCAGCGATTTAAATTCGTAAAATCCTTTGAAATGTAAGCAGCATATGGCGATGTATTGGGAATTAGTGTGCGTGTAATACAAGCCCTTAAAAGCCCTAGTGTGTATAGCGAGCGACGCGTACGTAATTCCGAAGAGTAGGCAGGCAGTTTTTCTTGTTTCTTGTATGTTTTTGTGTGCAATGGTAGTGGCTATCGTCAGATCAGGATATCAATTGTCGTTGATTGTTGATTCCATGTAGTAAGTTCAGGTACGTCTTTGGCGACATTGTCTGTCCGTCCGTCCGTACGGGTCAACGGCCATCTCATCTTGCATCTATTGCACACTACATTTTGTGTTTGTCACACATATTTTATATGTAAATAAAATCGGATAATAAAATAAAATTCCCAAATATCGCTAAAGTTTCGGCCAATGTCAACGATTCATCATGTCAATAATTTTCAAGATTTTTACTTTCTTTTACAGAGTAATAAGTAAGTATTGTAATTATGAAAAATTTCGAACTCGGGATTTTAATGGATATACATGTTTTGAGCTTCTCTGAATCGAATGTGACTATGCATTTTATATATATGCCCTAGATGTGCACCTCCTATTTTGAAAAGATTATTCAAACCGGTAGTGCATGTTTACTCTATGCATTTTTTGTTCTATCTCCAGTAACACTAGAACGGCTGCACTAATGGCAAAAATAGTTATGTTCATAATGAAAGATAATAATATTTCGCACAACTTTTGTTTGAAACATTTCTTCATAAATTGTACCAGTTATGAGATAATTGCTACGAAAAAACTCAAATATCTTATTTACGTTGCCATAGTGATACCTACACTTGTGACAAATTTTATTATTTTTAAATCGGATCAACCATGAGTGACATCATTTGTTTCTTGTTTATTAAAAACAAACAAGCATTACATTGACAGTTATCTGTATGAATCATTATTTAAAATATTGATTTCTTATTAGAATACATTGTATCAGGTAAATTATTATAGAATCAAAGGATTGACCGAAACGTTAGCGATATTTGGGAATTTTATTTTATTATCCGTTTTTATCCAATTTTCGACGAGCCATCTTTTATTTACAAATTTTTGAATATGATTAACTCAACTAATATTTTATATGGTTCACTTACTTTTGGAATATATTGGCATTCGATTGTGCCAGACACAAGTCGAAGCAGACAAAACTGTTGGTGCATATCTGAGCTAATTTACACAGCAAGATAAATAATCTGTAAAACATATATTTTAATTGAATTGAAAGTCATTTCATCTACTGATCATTCATATAATAACCCAGAAATGTTTGTATGTGAGTGTGTATGTGAGTGAGTATGTGAGTGTGTATGTGAGTGAGTGTGTATGTGAGTGAGTGTGTATGTGTAGAACGCTTTTTTGTAAAAATGCAGATTGGCATAGACGGGGATCGAACTCACGACCTCCAGGGTGAAAGGCATGACACTTAGCCACTGCACCATGGCGACTGTTAATAATGTTATAAAAAATAATCAAATAGTTTATACTGAAATAAAACAATCACTACGATTCTGAAGTTCAGTCTGCTTTGAAATAGACAAAAACGAATCAAACGTCAGAATGAAATGTCAATATTGGTTTTTGTGATAAATCTTCAATTCAAAGTTTAATCTTAAGTTTAAGGGGAGTAGCATGCTATAATTTCAATTTTTAAGTGTATAATATGAAATAAGTGCATATTATTGCCTAATTAGCATATATTTTTAGCAAATACGTGTTTCTGTTCATTTATTTTAATTCATAGTTAATATTTTTCACTTCAAAATGGCCAAGAAGCAGTGATTTTTGAAAATATGAGTTGCGGTAAGATTTTATAGTTCGTCAAATTATAATAACTGCAAGTAAGTAAATTTATAATTCTGATTATTGAGAAATAAAATCTTGAAGAGATAATTCAAACATATTTAGAAACATGTTTGGTTGGCAATTTTATTCTTTTATTTTTGATGGCACAATCCATTGTATTTTAGCATATAACTAATTATTATCACTTTTAAAACTGCAGTTTAATACTGCAAAATTCAGAATCTAGCCTGATTATTTAATTAAAAAACAATAATGAATCAAATGTCAAATCATTAAAAATGTTGTGTAAAAAGGATTTGTAATACATATTATTAGAATAATCGATTCAAATAATAAACAGCAATCGTAAGTAAATTTATAATCCTGTTTTTTATATACAATCATAGAAACTGTCTAAATGATACAACACATATGCACCATACAAGGTTAAAATCAAAGTTAAACAAAATTTTGTTTAAATTTATCGGATGTTACACAGTGCATGATAAGCGATCGATTAGTTAATCTCAGCATAGTGATCTAAGAACAAAATAGCGTTCAAAGAAAGAACTCGATTTTTTCTTTATTATTATTTGCGATGTGGAAATTTGTATTACTATTATAGTCAAACGATACAAAATGAAGAAAAACCGTGTTATTATTATTAAATTACATGAAAATTCACCATCAGTCAAAACTGACCTATGTTCTATGTATATGGGCACATGGTGCCCACGGGTGACCCTAGTTCTATAAGATATATCGAATACAACACAAGATTTGTTTAATTAATTATACTTAAATATGTATCCATTAAAGAACTACATATTTTTTTACAGATTCTTCTTATAGATCTATAGACTAGCTCAGAATCGCACTATAACTGTAAGCTAAGAATTTCTTGATTTTCTAGACCTCTTTCGAAATGGTAGAGATATTTTAAAATCTGTAGAGCCCTTCACTCGACTTTATGTCCACTGCATATGTAATATATTATTTTTATTATGGCTTAAATTCATTCAACAATTGCAATGAAACATTATCAATATGTTTACTAACTATAAGGAATTGTACATGTAACATATGGTTAGGGCATATTTTCAGTAAATGGTACACATTGTTCGAAAAGGATCTTTTCTAGCAAAATTTACTACACATTTTAATATCTTTATCTGTAAATTAGGCTCACTTTTGCTCTAACTTGTCTTGTTTACGAGATACTTAAAACGTAACACGAATAAACAAATACTTCCAATTGAAATATCCATTTTTTTTTTCATTCCCGTGAAATACAGATCGTAAATTCAACACATCATATTTTTATATTTAACGGTAAAGGATGCAGAGCGTTCACACACATACACTTTATGTATTTATATATTTAACATTTATTCTTGTGAACTCAAATTCCAGAAAAATATATTATAAGAAATTACTTTCATTCATATACAATTCAAAATATTGCAGCGATCGTATTATTGCAATCAACCAATAAAAATGTCATTGTTATCTATTACATTTTATATCTAGAGCTATTGAAATAAATTAAATTTCCACAAGACTGCAACTCTTGTCTAAAAACCGTTCGTATATCTATAAAATTCAGTGGTTATAAATAGGGTTTCTACATTTAAACATCAAAAGTTAAAATATATTTTTTTAATATAAATAAGAATATAACTAAGCATCCACAGAATAAATTATACGGCATTGGTGCCTGCACCTATGTTTATTATAATATTAGTGAGGCGTGGAATGTATTCTGCATATGATAAGGGCACTAGGTGCCCACAAGTGCATCTAGTGATAAAAGAATGATTGAATATAAATATGATTATGTATGTTAGAGGAATGCATTGAGTGATTTAGTGCAGTGCAGTGCAGTGCAGTGCACATTGGATGTGTAAAGTGGAAACCGGTTGCGGTTAGTGAAAATGCCGGATTACACATTACCGATTCGATTAAATCTGTCGACACTACTTAAGTACATAATTAAACGTTGATAGCGGCAGGTAATGGACGAATAAGAAGAAGAAGAACATCAGCAGCACTTGAGTTCAGTATATGCAAATGAGATGCTTATTCTTAAAGCCCCTGTTTGTGTAGTGGTAGTATTGAGTCGTCAATGGCGCTTTGTGCTGCGGCGCTGCGCGGTGCGGCGACCAAACCAAAGCCAAAGCCAAACAAGACAAAACGTACACACGAAATACACTCTACTTCGCCACACGATTTAATTATAACACGCTCACTCTGATCACAATCATCGTTAAAAGGTAACATGAACGTGCTTTGCATCTTCATCGCGCATGCGCCATTCCAAACGAACAATAACCATTTTATTTTATATATTCTATTATATCGGTAATTTTGGGCCGACGTAAACATTTTTCAGAGTTCATACAGGGACATAAGTCCAACAATAGTTGACTCGATTTAGGAATGCTCAAAACGTATTACAATACTTCCTTATATACATTCGTATAAGACGGTAAGAATGGTTCACTAACAATAATAACAAAGTAGAACCTATTCACAACGTAACCGTCACACGATATGTCATCCAGCCATCTCGATTAACAATGGCGGAGTTTTTTATCAAAAAGAGAAAAGATCTAACCCTTTGAGGTCAACCATAACGCAGTGCGACTGTCCCAGTCTATCTTGCACAATGTGTCATTTGTCGGTCTTTTTCTACTGTTGTGGTGGCGGTGTGTGTGTCTGTGTACCACTTTGTGACATAATTGTTGTGCTAATGCACTTCATAAAAGTGTTTTCCACTTCAATAATATAATGTGTATGTTTGTTTGTTTGTCAGTAAGTTACTTAGCATTCACCAAACTAGGGGAATTTCATTTTAGAGTACAAGTGCTTCAGTAAATTCGGATCCGTGTTGCTTTAATGTGTCTACGCATACAATATTTCATTTAAAATGGCTTATATCCTCTAAAGTGGACACTTTAGCTCGCCGTACGTAATACAAATGAGCTAAAGCATTCGGTCGTGTATCTAACATGCACGGATCTAAAAATTGCTATAAATAAATGAATAACTGCTTTATATCTTCTACACTAATAAAATATTACAAACACAAACCATATTAAAAGACTAGTGTAGGGCACTACAGATATTTAACAAATATGGCAATACAGGTCTCTCCTTGTTTTTAAATAGTTAATCGTAAAATGAAATTCCATATAAATGAGAAAATGTTCGATTGGAATTCCCTCTCAAGTTCCAAATTTATTTGAGGTTTCACAACGTCAAACCAATGAATTACTCTTCTGCGCACCACGAACAAATGTTCACAGAAAGAATTTATATTTCGTATATATGGCATTTTAAATGCAATAATTTACAAATTCCATTATAGCGAGCGTGAACACCTGTATTTCGCTCATTTGTAAAGTGATTTAACACCGCGGTTAAGCGATGCCACAATCGATTTGTAAAATTACAACCAACAGCCGCCATTACAGGTGCTGACATTTGTAATAAACATTGACATTATAGTCAGGTTTAAAGATATTCTTTAATACTGCATTTCTGCATTAAAATTATGAACTTAAGGGAGGATTTTAGGGTGTGATTTCTTACCCAATTTTCTATTTCTTTTAATAAATATCAATAAGGGATTCTAAATTTTAGAGTCTTGGATGTTAGTCGTCGCTCGCTCGCTCGGTATCTCGTAAGACCAAATTTGTGCCCTCTACTCCTCTGAAGGTACCGGGGCGATTCACACCATATTTGGTACACATATTATTTGGCATTCCATTTGAATCCGCTCGCAGTTTAAATCCAATCGCCCGTATACTTCTTGAGATATAGGGCCCCAACATTTGGAGCCCCCCTTAATACTGCCCTTATAAAAATAATTAAAACACTTTAAAATTCTACTAATAATTCTAAGATATTTTATATCTACAAGATTTTTTCATATTGTTAACCCAAAGCCCGAAAAAATATATTAAATATTATAATTTTAAATTTTCAAATATACACTAAAAATTTTTCTTTTATCAATATAATCTAAATCTAAATGTAAGACTTTTTATATTTATAACATTTTTTCAAATTGTTAACCAAAAGGCCATAATAATTAAAAACCACTGCTCGCAACGCATATTTAACGCGTTGGTGCGTTTTACGCGTACTAAATCTTGTTAAATATTATGATCTTTTGGTTAACCATTTGAAAAAAATGTTATAAATGTAAACTTTCTTACAATTTTTTTGTAGATTATATTGATATAAATAAAATTTTAGTGCATATTTTCAAATTCAAAATTATAATATTTGATAATTTTTTTTAGGCTTTGGGTTAACAATATGAAAAAATCTTTTAGATATAAAATATCTTAGAATGATTAGTAGAATTTTTGGGTGTTTTAATAATTTTTATAAGAGCAGTTTTAAGGGGGGCTCCAAATTTTGTGGCCCTATAACTCGGGAAGTATACGGACGTTTCGATTAAAACTGCGAGCGGATTCAAATGGGATGCCAAATAATATGTGCACCAAATTTGGTGTGAATCGCTCCGGTACCTTCAGAGGAGTAGAGGGCAAAAATTTGGTCTTATGAGCGACGACTAACATTCCAGCATATGAGTCATATTTTTGGATTCAGGGCGACGAGACAAGCACTTTATGTTAAGGAATTTTTTGATCCGAGTATGTTACAGACACACAGCCGATTGCTTTAGCCTCTTCGGTACTTCGTAAGGTGAACTAAAAATCAAAAAGTATAAGAGTATAATTATCGCATGAACTAGAATAATCTAAATATCACAAAATTTCGCAATTTGGTAAAACCTCAAAGTTGACGTATCGATTTTTCACATTTTCAGGACTACATATCAATTGAAATATTCCTAGTTCATGTGATAATTTTTTTATTCCATCTCCAATATCACTAGAACGGCTGCATTTATGGCAAAAATAGTAAAGTTCATAATGAAAGATATTAACATTTCGCACAACTTTTGTGAGAATAGTTTCTTCATTAAATGTACCAGTTGCGATAAAACTGCTACGGAAAATCTTAAATATCTCTGTGTTGGCCACAACCAATTTTTTCTTATTATTTGTCTTCGTCGAGCTGAAGGCATTGGTGTCTGCACATATGCTTGTTGTATTTACAAATCCCTAATTATTACGTGCAATATCCAGGTGTTTGCTGTACAATAAATGAATAATAATAATTTAGAAATGACGAATTGGATTGCTGATTAGTTATGGGTGTAGAATGATCTGGGTACGGCCCTGTGTTTTGTCACTCAATAAGAGTGAAACAATTGAGCGGCGGCTACCACACGGCGGGGTCAGCCACCAAGCGGGCGGCGGGTCACAGATTCGAGAGATGCGCGCGCAACATCAAACGAAGCGCGTCTTTATCTTGTATCTCGCATAATCAACCGCAGCAGAACTAACTCATTTCATATTCTTCTTTCAACGACTATCTGGTATTCCTTTTCTTCTTCTTCATCTTCTTTATGCTTACCTTTTGACCTTTTTTACGCACAAGAAGAAATGTGTTTCTCTTTTTATCGCGATGAATGTATCTAGAGATATGTTTATTTAATGCGTGAAAAGGTTTATGGTCTATACTTTATTATTCGTAACGGCTTTTCAGACTCTTCTTGCTTCATTGTGAAATGACATTTACTACTAAAATTCTATACGAATAATCATCCTGAACTCCTGATTGCATTGCTTCGACATCAAATTATATTTCTTAAGTTGCTTTACGATTAGGTTAAAAAAAATTATGCTATTGTTTTTATTAGTTATTTTATATTTCCAAACAAATATTTTTTTATGCATTTCAGTTCACAATCTGAATAAAGGATAGAAAAATCGGTTGTGGCCAACACAAAACTTTCTTTTAAATGTGATTTACATATAGTTACATTGAATTGATGTTATTTATTATTTGAAAACTAAACTCATATTTAGTTAAAAAAATGGGTTGTGGCCAACGCGGGACTTTCTTTTACGTAGTTTTCATCAATATTTATTGATTATAAAAATATAATATTAGGAAATATTAATCTAACAAAAACAATATGAAAACCAAGCTTACCTTATATAAATGAATGCGTTGAAAATTATACCAATACCAATTTGTAATGGTTTTGAAGTACTAACTATCAAAACTAACCAATTCTCTACAGAAATATTCTGAAATGTCATTTATCTAATTCAGACCATTTTGTTTTCTTGTCGAAATATTGACAGGCGCAGATGATCCGATTAATTAAGCTACATTCGAATCCATGACAACGTAAACAAGATTCTTAAAATTTTCGGTAGCGGTTTTCTCGTAACTGGTACATTTATTGAAGAAACTTTTCAAACAAAAGTTGTGCGCAATATTAATATCTTTCATTATGAACAAAAAAAAAAACGTAAATGAAAGTTCTGTGTTGGCCACAACCTGTTTTTTTTATGTTTTCTCGGTTCATCTCTCTTTCATTCTCTTTATATTCATCAATCATTCTTATTTGTTTCATGCTATCTCAGTTAATCTCTTTATTTCATTCTCTTTATATTCGTCATTCATTCTTATTATTTCATGCTTTCTCGGTTCATCCCATTTTAATTCTTTTATATTCGTCTTTCATGCATCTAATTTTCTTACTCTCTCTTTTTCTTTTGTTTTGTATTCTGGCACTTTTTTTTGCCATGGAAGTTTACTGAATTTTTTTCTTTTTATTTTTCTTATTCTTTTTACCCATCGTAAAATAAATCATATTGAATAAAAGCCGATTCATAAACGTATAATTTTCGAGATTTAACGAAATTTCTCGAGTATTAATATACGGAATGTGATTTCGTTCCATTATTCAAATTTAACATCACGAAATTTCAAAACCATCCATAAATATGTATACGTTATAGTATTTTACGAAAAATTTATTTAATAAGCGATTTCCCTGTAACTGGATTAGGTTTAACTTACAAAATACAGAAAAGGCATTCGGTGATGTGTCATGTAACATTATCCGTATAGAAAGAAATTTGTCATGATAACAATTTCCTTATATACATTCGTATAAGAAGTTAAAAACATAAATCACGTTGGTATTTAAACAACTATAATTAATTCTAGAAATGCAACAAAAAATAAAACAGATAAGAAGACTTCGTTTGATTTCAGATGTGTCTAATTTTAAGCGCGACTCGGGCATACTAAATTGTTGAGTGAATCCAATAAAAGAGAAACCGCAGCTAGTGAACGAATATTTATTGAGTGTTGCATTTTGTTGTTGTTGTTGCTGCATTTTGTTGTTGGTGTTACGAACGGGTAAAGTACAATTCACAATAAAAGTGGTAAATTTAAGAAGTGGCTATGTACGTTGCAATGTGGCGGGCATTCCAGCATCCCGCATGTTCGATTTGTCCAGTCGACACGGCACGGCACATCCGATTGCCACACAAACACGTATACCGACTCGATACGTGCGAATTCTTCACATTGTCTTGCGCCCGCAACATGTATAGCTTTCGTCTCCCATTCTATAAATTTATTATTCTATACAGAAATACGAATATACATACTAACCAAATTGGTACTGTACAGAAATGTTTACTCGGTTATAAATTTTATTTATATATAAAGAAAAATAAATAAACAGTGAGTCAGAAAGTTGGATTCTGCGAAAAATAATTACTCTCTCCTACAAATTGTATTCGATTTATTTCTTACACGAATGTATACAAGGAAATATTGTGATGAATAAAAGTTGGGATTTTAACCGAAATACACGTTTTGATCATCCCAGAATAAAAAATCGGTTGTGGCCAACACAGTACTTTCTATTAAGTAGTTTTCATTAGAAATATATATATATATATATATATATATATATATATATATATATATATATATATATATATATATATATATATATATATATATATATATATATATTCCAAACAAACTGTTAAAGAACCAATTAGCTTATTATTAAATTTTGTTATCAAATATTGTTCTTTCAATATGATACATAGATGTTGATTCTTTAAAATTCACCTTCTCAGTCGATCTATTTGTGTTAAACAGCGCAATATGACATGCATTATTTATATTTTGTTACGATAACTATAAAAAAAATTCTTACATATGTATTTCCATGACAATATAAATAAGATTCTTAAGATTTTTCGTAACGGTTTTTCTTGACAGGCGCAGATGATCCGATTAATTAAGCTACATTCGAATCCATGACAACCTAAACAAGATTCTTAAAATTTTCGGTAGCGGTTTTCTCGTAACTGCTACATTTTCTAAATTAATTTTTCAAACAAAAGTTGTGCAAAATATAAATATCTTTCATTATGAACATAACTATTTTTGCCGTAACTGCAGCCGTTCTAGTGATATTGCAGATAGAACAAAAAAATGTAAACATGCATTTCCGATTTGAATATTCTTTTCAAGAATAAAAGGTAGATATCTAGACCATATACAAGTCTTAAGTTTGGTTTCATAATTTTACGTTCGACAATCTTGGCTCTAGAGCGTTCACAGACACATGATATAGTCACATTCGATTCAGGGAAGGCCAAAACGTGTATATCCGTTGAAATCTCGAGTCAAAGTTTTTCATGACTACAAGACTTACTTATTACTTCGTAAAAGAAATTCTAGCAACTTTTCGTTTAAAAAGATTTTTGTAAAAACCTACAAATTACTGGAAAATCACCTTTGATAATAGTTATTTTATTCTACGATTTTTCTATTGAATTTGTTTCATTACATAATGCATTATAATAAATATAGGTAAAGTAAGGACAAGAAAGTCCATTGAAGGCCACTCTAGCTTTTATTCATTGTATGTTAAAATGGCAATGATGCCTGCATCCAGGATTAATTTCCACTATTTAGTTGACGAGTAGAAGTAATTCTGTTTTGTACTAAAAATAATGAAGCAATTATTATAATTAGATGTTATTTGAAATGTAGTAAAACTAAACACAAAGTACCAAATATGGTGAAAATATATACGTTTTATTTTAAATTCGATTGATGTAATTAGATATCGTGTAAAAATTTGCATTTGTATCGATGATCGTATGTGAAATTAAAAAAGAGCAGTGCGTTGCAGCATCCGTAACGTAACGTAACGTAACTTAAGCAGAAGAACGGCTTCTGTAACATAGATTACTTGTTGTCCTTTTTAGTTCACATGAACTTAGGCACAAACACATTGCTGTTTGTACATATGTGTTCGTGTGTGTGTCTGTATGCAATTGCAATGCCAGTCATGTCGAATGACAACTGCGTTTTTGCTGGATCTTATAGGAATGTCCACTTGACGTATCGGACTTGCTGGATTCGATTACAGAGGTCAGGCACCTATATTACCGACTATAACATACATATATTTTCGAGATGATAAGGTGATTACAAGTATAGAAACGCTCCACCCTAATATACATATTTATTAATGTTGGTTTTTCTCAGGAAATGCAATCAGTGTTTTTAATTGCTGTTTATTTAACCATGCAGTTAGGAAATGCTTCATTTTGTGTAACGCATTATTTAACATATGTTTCTTAGAAAATATTATTAATACAATGAAATAATAAATTTTATGAATTGCATTTGTTAGTTTAAAGTTTAAACACAGAAGCGTGTTGAATTTGTGTGACTTGGGTTTTGTATGAACTGAAAATATTTCATTCAAGTTTAGATATATAAGAAAGTCGAGTACAGGGCATTCCAGATATGTTTTTCGTAACGTAATAAATGCTCAGCAATTATGAAACTCTTTTCTTCATTAGAAAATCAATGGCTATAAAAATAAGTTCTTAATTCCAACTTCGAATTAAGCTCTTAGTTTTTAGAATTATATTTGTTATTTTTGACAAAACAATTTGTGTGTAACTTTCGTATGGTAATATATCGTATTACATTACAATTAAATGGTGTATTCTAATTACTACTACTTAACAATTTGTGTACAATCATTTCTGGAGCATCAGAAGAGAAACTTTCGAAGTAACTGGTTCGATGTAACCAAACTTAATATAATAGGACCCTAAAAATGGAGCTCCACTTATTCAGATTAACTATTTAAACGAACATTGAAAAAGAAATGAATATTTTTTCGCTTCGACTGCTCTTAAATGAGGCAATGAAAATATAAATTGTTTAGCAATTTCCTAGCATCAAGAACATGTTATAATTTTATTATTTTCACTTAAAACATTGTGTAAAGTCATAACAATTTGTTTTCTGGGATAATAAGTACATACAGACATTGTTTTAATGAAAATTATAGTCCATTTAAAGATAACCTATAATTTAAAAATTCTTTAGTGCTCGACAAATTACTATAAGAATTTAACAATTTTCTTATTTTATAATGTACACAAAGCTAAGTTGCGCATGTACAACATTTCTTATGTGAAATGACTGAATAGTCAGTTTCCCTATACCGAACACCAGCAAATCGTATTAGCTGCAGTAGTAATAAGTTAATTAAGAGAATAAGCGGTGATAATATGATTTTGCACTCATAAATATTTACAGTTATATCTTGTATATTAACATATGTAATAACTTAATCAATATAAATTATACAAAACTCACTTAGTTGGAAGGAATGTTTTAATTATATTTTTGACAAGGAAAATTGTATATTTTATTATCAATACTTTTTTGTAACCAAGTTACAGGAACAATATAAAAATAAATAAATGAACAGGTTGCCACACATACATCCAAGTATAAAAATTACACACTGTTTCGGAAACCAGGAAGTATACATCGATGAGATTGTTACAGATACACGACATCCCATTTGTACAGCATGTGAGCTACAAACATTTATCTATGTTCAATGTATTAAAAATAACAAGAACTTGCGCTAGCGCCAGTGCTATCAGCTCGCCGTTCCGGCGAGCGCGGTCACATCAATAAATACAAAATTAAAAGCGATAGCAATTATTATAGTACAAAATTTATTGTTGTTATGATATTTCATCGGCATTTAATATGAAATTAATAAATTTCTAAGTTTACGTATATAATTCTTAATCATCAACATTATACTCACATAGTCCATTGAACCAATCTAACCAATTATGATCCCGACATTTATTTATTCCTGTACCATAACAGTTTTAATTTCCAAAAACCCCACATTTAAAATTGCACACATCCACATGGGTAACGTTAATATCGTTTGTTTCGTGATTTGCCAAGGATATTGATAATTATTTGATGAACATTTCCTAATTTTATTCATTAAAACACAGAAGCAAATGGTTTATACATTGGAAAATATAACCAAACAAATTACTGTCACATAAATATAACTTCTTCATTTTACTAACAGATGGCGATCGATGTCTGATATACTTCAAAATATATTTATATTATTTTTTTTAAGCCTATGGGCTCACAATTTGAAAAAACTTTAATCACATAAAATATCTTAGAATATTGAGTAGAAAATTCTAAAAATTTTAAAAGTTGACTAAGGGCAGTATTTAGGAGGGTTCCAAATTTTGGGGGCCTATAACGCCGGTCCTGTACAGACGATTGGATTTAAAATGCGACGGGAACATCACGGGCATGGAAATTATATGTATACCAAATTTCATCAAAATCGGCCCGGTACCTTCAGACGAGTTGCGGTCACAAACTCAGGTCTTACGACGGACCGACCGAGCGAGCGAGATACATACATCCAAGTATATGAGTTATATATATTTTTGGATTCAGGGCGAAAATACAAGAACTTTTTGTTAAGATTTTTTTTCGATCCGAGCATGTTACAGACACACGACCAATCACTATAGCTCTTTTGTACTTACTGTACGACGAGCTAAAAATCTGAAGTGAAATTCTAATATTTTTTAAATTTCACCGAGGGCAGTATTTAGGAGTGGTCCAAATTTTTAGCGTGCTTTATTAATTTATTTTAACATTTTGATAATTGTGACATAATTCATTATTGGAATATATATTTCACGAACATATCCAAATTCAAGTTTTTCTAATACTCAAATTATTGGTTTATACAATAATGTATTAATATACGAGTCTTTAAAATTTGGTTTTGTTGTCTTGAATGTTTAATGACGTTTCTTCGGCATTTAATATGAAATAAATACATTTCTGAGTTTACGTGTATAATTCCAAATCATCGACATTATACTCACAGAGCCGGCTGAACCAATCCAACCAATTATGATCCCGAGATTTATTTATCCCTGTACCATAACAGTATTAATATCCATAACCCAACATTATTTGATAAACATTTCCTAATTTTATTTATTAAATCACAGAAGCAAATAGTTTATATATTGGAAAATATAAAGTTTGTAACCAAAGAAGTAACTGTCACGTGACTTTTTCGTTTCACATATAAATTGCGTTCAATGCCTGATTTACTTCAATATATTTTAAGCCTATAGCTCCCAATTTAAAAAAACTTTAATGACATAAAATACTCTTTGTAGAAACATCTAAAACATTTAAAAGTTGACTAAGAGCAGTATTTAGGAGGGTTTCAAATTTCAGGGCCCTATAATTTCGGACCTGTACTGACGATTGGATTTAAAATGCGACGGGAACTTCACGGGCGTGGAAATTATATGTATATCAAATTTCATTAAAATCGGCCCTGAAGTAATTTTAAAATTTCAACAATATTTATAATTCTTTAAAGCCCTTGGGCTCACAATTTGGAAAAACTTTGTCGACATAAAATATCTTAGAATTTTTAGTAGAAAATTCTAAAAAATTTAAAAGTTGACTAGGGGCAGTATTTAGGAGGGTTCCAAATTTAGGGGCCCTATAGCTCTGGACCTGTATTGACGATTGGATTTAAAATGCGACGGGAATTTCACAAGCGTAAAAATTATATGTATATTAAATTTCAATAATATATAGGAGTTGCGGTGACAAACTCCGGTTTTACGAGCGAGATACATACATCCAAGTATATAAGTTATATATATTTTTGGATTCACTGCGAAAATACTAGAACGTTTTGTTAAGATTTTTTTATCCGAGCATGTTACAGACACACGACCGTTCACTATAGCTCTTTTGTACATTTTGTATGGCGAGCTAAATAGTCTTTTTATTTATTAAAACAAAATGTTTTTAATTTCAAAATTATTATTATTGTTTTATTTATTTGTCCATTGGGACAATTTGAAAATATTTAATTGATATCAGATATTTTAGAATATTACGTAGATTTTTTCAAAAATCCCTAAGGGCTGTATTAAAGGGGGTGGGGGGGTCCCAATTTTGAGGTCTTATATAAGTGCTATTTGACTTAAGTTGCTACGATTATATGTATATCAAATTACGTTCAAATCGACCTTCAGAGGAGAAGCGGTCACAAAGCCTGTTGACTGATCGACCGATAGAGCGAGCGAGCGAGCGAAATTGAATACATTCATCCAAGTATATTTATACAAATGCAATAATCCCCTGCTTTAATATTATTACCGATGGATCCAGAGTAAGGAATATGATAACCATGGCAACCAAAGTCGTTAAGAACTACAAAATCAATCTCATTATTTATAAAATATTGCAAAGTGCCGAACGGACTGTAAAATTTAATGTTTACAAGTTGTTAAAGTGTCTCATGTATCGTATGGTTAGTACTATTAATATAGCGACAAAAAAAAATCTGTTTGTACAAACTTGAGCACTAATTCATATCTTAACAATACCAACTTAAAAACTGTAAATGTTCAATTAAGGATTATTTACAGTTCAGTAAAATGACAATATGTGTACTTGCAATAACTCATTATATAAATGAAATATAATTTATAATTACTAGTTGTATTCACTGCCGTATTTAGTAGTGGCGCCAAGCTTATTATTATTATATATAAATAACATATTTGTTGATATTTTTGTTTCGTTTTAAATAATTAAACTGTTTGAAATTAATTGGCGCTAACTTTTCTTTGAACTCATATATATAATTATAAAAAATTGCGCTTGGTTTCTCTCCCTCTCTAACTCAAACAAATTATATTGTTCCATCGCTGTAATTAAAATAAAAACAGTATGATGAATTTCGAAAAATAATATCGCTATTTTTGGCGAAACTCGAGTTAAGTCCTGAAATAGAATGCTTCGTCACCGAAAGAGTTTTCGTCAAAATCGGCCATGCATCCTCATCTAGGTCAAATGGAACATTAATTTTATAATTAACAACATCAATTTTTGCGATAGGACCATTTAAGAAGATTATACATTTAAGTTCATCTAATATTAGCAACAGCATTCCGTATTACGAAATGTATTTCTTAATTGAAATTTTGATGATATTATGAGAGTTGATTGAATTTATTTCGGGCCGATGTTATTTTAGTAAATCGTTTCGCAACGTTGCTTTGTTATTAGATGCAGCTGTATCAACCATCTTAGAATGATTTATAATTATTATTGACGTTATAATTTAGCTATTACATATAATCGATATACCAATTGAGTAATTTTGAAACAGTCATAGGACATAGCTGATTTTTTCTATATATTAACAGTGGCGACTCGTTATATTGTGCTAGCTAACTTGCTACAGTACAATATTTATCCATTTATTAGATTCTTTGTATCTTCTTATAAGGAATAAACGGGATTTTCTATATCCGGCCGCGAAATTGGAAAATAATGATTTATTGTTTAGGTAATTTTGCTCTCTTATGTAAATCGTGATGAATAGAATTTATTATGCACTTACACCACATCTCTTATATACATTTAATTGAATTTTACTTTCTTTTACAAAGTAATAAATAAGTATAAGAATCACCAAAAAAATCGACGTCGAGATTTTAATGGAAATATCCATTTTGAGGGCCCCTGAATCCATTTTGACTATTTTCTCAGGGGTGTATATATATATATATATATATATATATATATATATATATATATATATATATATATATATATATATATATATATATATATATATATCCCAAACAAACTGTCAAACTAACCAATACTCTACAAAAATATTCTGAAATGTCATTTATCTAATTGAGTCTATTGTGTTTTCTTGTCGAAATATTGACAGGCGCAGATGATTCGATTTATTAAGCTACATGCTAATCCATGACAACGTAAACAAGATACTTATGATTTTTCGTAGCAATTTTCTCGCAAACAAAGGTTGTGCTAAATATTAATATCTTTCATTATGAACATAACTATTTATGCCGTAAGTGCAGCCGTTCTACTGATATTAAAAATAGAGCAAAAAATGCATAGAATAAACATGCACTTCCGGTTTACAAGACTTATTACTTCGTAAAAGAAAGTAAAATTTGTAATTTAAATAATTGATTGATTTTGAATATTAAATATTTTCATGTCGAATATGAACGTCAAGAATTATAACAATATATACGAATAGTTTTGAAATTTCGTGATGCTAAATTTGAATAATGGAACGAAAACTCATTCCGTATATCAATGCTTGAGAAATTATGTTAAATCTCGAAAGATATATATTTGTGAATCGGTTTCTATTCAATAATCAATATGATTTAATTTAGGGTGGGTAAAAAGGAACTTCAAAACAATAACAAACATATCTGGAGTGGCCTACACTCGACCTTCTTTTACGTAATTTTTAGTACATTGGAAGATTTCTGCACATGTGAATTAAAATCGATAAGTTACTACTTTAGCATAAAAATTTCATAATTTATACATTTTAATAACTAATAAATAACCAATGGCGGAGCTAGACTATGAATTTTGGAGTGGCCCAGTATTTTTACAATTTGATAAATTTTTTAAAATACAATTAGGTCAGAGGTCAGTTTTCTCGATGTTTTGACGCATAGTACAATATTTCAAAAGGTTACAGTGACAGAAATGGTTTTCACCATTGCTGTAATTAAATCAAATAAATAATAAATTAAGAAATTAGTATTAATATTATATAAATTGATATAGTTGTATTAATATATGTATATGCGCTGGTTCCAACATCATTTGACTGATTGATGAATTGATCAAATGACCTTGGTGCAGAGATCTGAGCTCTTCAATCTAATTTAAATTATATTACTCAATATACATTATAAGAAATACAAATGAATTCACTTATCATGAATGCGGCATGTCAAATATATTGTAAACAGTCATTTTGAGAAAGGTTTCTTATTGTAATTACATACACTCATTAATTGTGTTGAGAAATTATGATGAGTACAAGATGGCCGACCTAAATAAATAAATTTAAATATTAAATATGTTGAACAAGTAATTTGTTTTCATTAAAACAAATGCGCAGTTCTACTAACAAACTCAAGGCTAATTATATTTTTAGAATTTGGGTAAATTTCTTTAGTTAGTTTCTTACATATATTTGTAAGTACTTCTCCAGCGATAATTCTATACATATCTTCTTTACAGTAAACAAGCTTAGGTACTATGCACCTATGCGTTCAGCTCGCCTTATATGTAATATATGCGAGGCGAGCAGCAGACACCACCCTCCCACTCCGCATTTTTAGCTCGCCGTACGAAGTACCGAAAAAGCTAAAGCATTCGGTCGTGTGTCTGTAGCATTCTCGGATCAAAATATATATATATATATATATATATATATATATATATATATATATTTATAAATATATATATATATATATATATATATATATATATATTTTGTGTGTGTTTTGATTATTTTTACAAGGGCAGTATTATGAGGGGTTCCAAATTTTGGAGCCCTAAAACTCGGGAAGTAAACGCGCGATTGAATTTAAATAGCGAACAGATTCAAATGGGATACCAATTAATATGTGTACCAAATTTGGTGTGAATCGCTCCGGTACCTTCAGAGGAGTAGAGGGCACAAATTTGGTCTTACGAACGACAAATAACATCCAAGTTTATAAGTCATATATTTTTTTGGAATCGGGGCAATGAGACAAAATTTTTGATCCAAGAATGCTACAGACACACAACCGATTGCTTTAGCTCTTCTGTACTTTGTATTAGCTAAAGAGGGGGGTTCTTTTATTTTCAAAAACAAACACACATAATCATTTAGAAAATAGTCAATATTAATTCAGGATACGTGTATTACCGTTTAAATGTTGAGTATTTTTTTATGATTTGTCCAAGAAAGTAAAATGTACGATTGCAGTTCTAGCTAATGTTTTATTTTTAAATTCGATATAATATGGAGGCCAGAATGGTATTCTTCTAAGAGTAATGTTTACCTCAAAATAAGTGTATACCTAACAAGCGCTCCGACAAAAATATCATGGACGAGGAACTCCGAAATAGCACATGGACATAGGATAACGACCCTAGTTTCCGTTGTTGGTCGCGCTGCGCAACACTACGGCTTGCTCCCAACACACCAATATTTGTGCATTTGATTACTTTTCCATTGTAAATGTTAATGTGTTGAACGATACCATGTAAACTTACTGACAGCTCACTATTAATTTGACAGCTACTATTTTTAGGTTTTGTTTCTTTCTGAATGCAAACAAATAATACCACTTTGTTGGTTTAGCACCAAACATACGAATTCGGTAGAGTATCTGTATCATTTTTAGAATGAAATTAAAAGCTCGCCACATACAGCATGTGCAAAAGATCTACAGTATTCGGTAATATGCCTTTAACAATCTCAGAACTAACTTAATGTTCACACATAAATTCCTTGCATGGTTCTTTGATTCTTTTTCAATAAAATAAATTTTTATTAGAATCACATTTTCGCTATAGTTCATATCATTTACTTTATATTGAAATTAAGCAAGAAATACAGTTACTTCCGGTTGAAATATCATTTTCAAAAATTGAAGAGTTTCTTTCTAGAAATATACAAGAGAACAGACGCCATCTTTGTGTGACGACAGTTCTTTTCAATCAACGTAATACACACGATATAATATTCACGATTGAAGTAAACATATATTTTATAATTTCTTGAAATATACTCGTATCTTGTTTCAGTGTATTAAATGTTAAACTGTAGTAATTGTAGCGCAAATAAATAACAATTGTCAATGGAAACATGCAACAAATGAAAGATTATAAATAATATGTACAGTTAGAAGCGAATAAATAATAAATAAATAAGGTGTGCTTTATTTTAATCAGCTAGACAATATTAATCACGCAAACAGTTACATATAAACTGTAAAATTCCACTGTTCCCATATTTCCTGTTCAACATGATAATCGTAATAATAAATGAATAATTGTAACGATGAATGCACCATTTTTAAGACAGCCGCTGACAGTAATCTATGTTTTAAGAAGGTATTGAAAGCAGGAAATTGTACATTATTTATCGTTTTGTAATCCTTTATGTCTTTCCGTATTCACTGTAATCGCTTTTTATTTTTTCCCCGATTCTGAATCAAAATGATCGTTTTGTATGTGACCTATTCATTCGCTAGCCATCTGGAATATGATTATGTAGAATTATTAATATATATTGTACTAGATTCATACGTACGCATCATGTGCCCATATCATATACAAAATACAGTTCAAACTGTCTATGAATGGAGGTCTCTATGAAATCTTACGATTTATAGCTGCATTCACAGCGAACCAATTAGAAATTACAAATAATATTTCAGTTTGCTTTTTGACAAACAATGCTGGCATCCACAGTAACAAAATGAACGTATTCAGTATACATTTTGTTGCTGTGAACGCTACCATTATGTGCCAAATTATAAACTGGATTATTAATTGTAATTTTGAACCTTAATTTGTAATCGACTCACTGTGAATGGATCTTAATATACACAACACATGAAATAAATTCATACTTAAGGTCGAGTGCCAATCACGCGAGTGAAGCGACTTGGGTAGCGCGACTCCAGCGTAAAGGTCGAGTGCCAATCACGCGACTGAAGCGATTTTAGTTTGTTTGCACATGTAAGAAGTTCACTATTGCTTTACTTAATTATATTGAAGATGAGTACAAGTTACTGCTGTTATTAGAGTCATGGAGAAACAGTCTTAGTGATCTTTTCACTGCTAGAAAATCAGAGGGATTCCAGAAAATTTAACAGAAAGACATCTATTGAAAGATGAAGCGATTTTTAGAAAATGCTGTCCTACCAATTCACATAAACGTGAATCAACCATTATTCATAAATGTTGCAATGATAAAACGTTCTTGCAGCGCGACTCTCGCGAGTAGACTATCTCATGTAGCAGTAGCACCTCAGTCGCTTCAGTCGCGTGATTGACAACGAGTACTTTTATTTACATGGAGAGCAGTGGTACGCTAGTCGCGCGACTCAAGTCGCTTCAGTCGCGTGTTTGGCACTCAACCTTTAGTAGGAAGTACAGAAGAGCAAAAGCAATCGGTCTTGTGTCTCGGATCAAAAAATGTACACATATTATTTGGCATCCCATTTGAATCTTTTCATAGTTTAAATCCAATCGCTCGTATACATCCCGAGTTATATGGCCCCAAAATGTAGAGCTTCCCTTAATTCTGTCCTTAGAAAAATAATTAACACATACAAATTCTACAAAAAATATATTTCTTGTACTTAACGGATATATCAATATTTTGTAGTATAACTATTTTATTTTATATAGTTTGACTTAAATTCTTACTTTTAGACCTCGTCTAAGAAAGTAATAAGGAAATTGTACGCATAGATTAGACATACTTGATAATATTGGAGTGGTAAAATTGAAGCAATGTAACTTAAATTAAATTAATTGAGCGTAAAAATAATGATGTATGCATCAATCATCCATCTAATTATCTAATCATATACGAAATTAGGCCGGATTTTTCGTTTAAGCAGAAGATTACTATCAATTGTTATCCGCAATTGATGGAATTTTAATTGTGGGAAATACGATTAATACATAATTTGCGTGACCAACAAACCTCTACACGTATTATTATTGCTCTTATGGAACAATTACATATGCAATTGTCAAATTTTGATTTATTGTATTTTATTTCAAACAGATATACGCTTAATAATAAAAATTCACATTACAGCAAAATAAATTAGGCAACACATATAGATTTTAATTTCCTCCAAAAAAAAAAAAACCTTTGAATAAAATATTTAATATTTTGAATTGATACCCCAGGAAACAATTATTCTATTTTTAAAAAGGGCATTTCAACCTGAAATTTCCAAGACGACACAACAAAATTGTTTGAAATTTTAATATTTATTAAAATATGATTTCTTTAACTCATGCCGTTTTCGAGATATACTGGTTAAGATAATGTTTTCGAAACATTTGAGGGTTTCTTTTGGCCCTTATGCAGGTCTTGGTTTATTTATTTATAATTTTAACAGTTATTGGTGTAGTAAGACACACAGACAGAGGTTACAAACACACAGACAAACATCTCTTAGAAATTAGTCGGAAACAATTGAGGATTGGTTAAAACGTGTATTACCTTTTATAATATACAATACTTCCTTATGTATTACATTCGTAAAAGGAAGTTAAAAATTGAAAATAAAAAAATGGAATTAAACAATATTGCATTGATTGTAGTGTAACGAATTGTTTAATGCCCGCTAATGAAGTTTGTACACATGTTTGGTTGATGTTATTATTAATAATCAATGGTTGGAAATATGTTTTCTTAACAAATAATATTTAAAATGATGTTTGTTTGCAGGCTTGCGCCCCACGATACCATTGGTTTACGACCTCATACGAACGCAGGGATCCAGTCGGCACGTGTTATGTATCGAAAGGCGATTTTAGTTCCTTCCTAGAATTCTCACCATGTCGAACGAGTAAGTATTTTTTTTTATGGATATGGACACAGGAATAAACCACTTTAAATCTTTTGTTTATTAGTTAGTTGCAAATAATTCTTTTAATAAATCTTACATCATTTCTGTCATCATGTCTAATTTTTTATATGTGGGTGTTAATACTTGTTTACGTATGTTAGTCATGCAAAGAATTGTGGTTAGCCGTGCGTCAATAATATATGTTTGGGTGGTTTCAAAGAAATATGAATCCATCATTTTGTTATTACACTTATTTATATAAATATGGTCATTTGTCAAAGTAGGAGTGATCGAAATTAATTGCTATAGCTATCTAGTAGAGAAATAAACAAACATTATCCGCCCCGAATATAAGACATTCTTGTCAATCACCGTAATTAATTATAAATTCGTTTTCTTCAACACGATTCAAAAAAATTCCTAATTTTATTTACCGAAATTTGCACGTGCATATAAATATTAGGGTCACCTGTGGGCACCATGTGCACATATGGTATACAGAACATAGGTCAGTATGGACGGATGGCGAATTTTCATGTAATTTAATAGTAATTACACGGTTTTTCTTCATTTTGTATCGTTTGACTATAATAGTAATACAAATTTCCACATCGCAAATAATAATAAAGAAAAAATCGAGTTCTTTTTTTGAACGCTATTTTGCTTTTAGATCACAATGCTGAGATTAACTAATCGATCGCTTATCATGCACTGTGTAACATCCGATAAGATTAATTTAAACTAGGTTTTGTTAAACTTTGATTTTAACCTTGTATGGCGCAATTGGCCATAAGTGGTGTATCATTAAGACAGTTTTCATGATTGTATTATTACACAAAAAACAGGATTATAAATTTACTTACGATTGCTGTATATTATTTGATTCGATTATTCAAAAAATATGTATTACAAACCCTTTTTACACAATATTTTTAATGATTTGACATTTAATTCATTATTGTTTTTGAATTAAATAATCAGACTAGATTCTGAATTTTGCAGTATTAAACTGCAGTGTGACGGCAGTTTTAAAAGTAATAATTAGTTATATGCCATAAATACAATGGATTGTGCCATCAAAAATAAAAAATAAAATTGCCAACCAATCATTTTTCTAAATATGTTTGGATTACCTCTTCAAGATTTTATTTCTTTAATAATCAGAATTATAAATTTACTGACTTGCAGTTATTTTCAAAAACCACTGCTTTTTGGCCATTTTAAAGTGAAAATATTAACTATGAATTAAAATAAATGGACGGAAAGCCGTATTTGCAAAAAATATATGCAAATTAGGCAATAATATGCACTTATTTCATATTAAATACTTAAAAATTAAATAATAACATGTTACTCCCCTTTAACTTAAGATTTACAATTCAAATAATTCCGTAACTCGTACGTCACTAATTCACATTGAAATACTGTTTTTGACGCTCACGTGGTAGCACTTTTATTTATATTTGTTCTTTGGTCGGTCATTTTAACATAAATGCTTAATAGCGACTCACAATTATTGACATTGACAGAATATAAATGACAATTGATAATATTTGATTATTATACGTATTGTCACTTTGTTTTGTCGACCTAGCAACTATAGAAGAGTAGTGATTGTTTTATTTCAGTATATACTATTTGATTATTTTATAATACATTATTAACAGTCGCAGAGGTTCGATCCCCGTCTAGGCCAATTTGCATTTTTACAAAAAAAAAAAAGGCGTTCTACACATATTCACATACACACAAATTCACATACAAACATTTCTGGGTAATTATATATATAATAATACACACTTGCGTCAAATATAACCAACTACATTATTGTGCAAATATTAAAATAGTATTAAGACATCGATTCCCAGTAATGATTGCATTCTTTAGTTTCGCTTAATTTCCTGTATAGTATATTTAATATCCGTATAGGTAAGTATATATCGGAATAAAAGCGATATTATATAGTAATAAATAGATTTAATGAATTACTTCATTACGAGCAACTTACAAACACATCTAAAAGCGTTTAAGTACACTTTTCTCTCTGGGTAATGGCCACATGTTATTACAACGAGTTAAAACCAGCAAACTATTAATTAACATTCTTCGTTACATAAATTAGTTGCAGTATCACATATTCTTCATTTCTAATATGACATTAAAGTATAACATCAATTTCAATTAAATTTCTTAGGCTCTGAGATACGTCAGGTTATCACGCCAGCAAAAAAGCATCGTCGAATTATTTCTTATACACGCGACCGAACACTCGGATGCTTCTTATATTATACGTATGTGCACGTGTTCCGACTGGACATGACAGCTGCTTAGCACGTGCTAACTACATCCGTGAACAGGAATTACCCTTTTTTTCTGATTAATGTTCGGGAATTTACGGCATTTGAACAAACCCTCTAAAATATATATACATGTAGACTTACGGGTCATTTAGAGCTAGCGTATTAGTTATTATGAATCGTAATTGCGAATAGTAATAAATTGGACCATTTTAAAAATAAACGCTTCAAAACAAAATTACTTGCAAATGACACAACGTTGCCGCATCTATGATAATCTAATTAATTCTATATTTTTAATATAACAAATATGATATGATCTAGCACTGCTTCCACTTGATGGAGTTGTTGTTGTATTATAACAATAAATTCTTTAGGGAAGAGATAAAGCATGTACTGGAATAACAGGTAAATAAATGTGTATTGTTATCTAAATATTAAGCTTTTTGTTTGTCAACAAAATCACTGTTGATAAGGAAACCGGAAAATGTTTACTGTTTATTTTGTTTTGTTGCAATTGCTCACATATTAATACACTAGGGTCACCCGTGGGCACCATGTGCCCATATGGTATACAGTTGGTATGTGTTGTATCATTTAGACAGTTTCTATGATTGTATATAAAAAACAGGATTATAAATTTACTTACGATTGCTGTTTATTATTTGAATCGATTATTCTAATAATATGTATTACAAATCCTTTTTACACAACATTTTTAATGATTTGACATTTGATTCATTATTGTTTTTGAATTAAATAATCAGGCTAGATTCTGAATTTTGCAGTATTAAACTGCTGCAGTGTCACAACGGCAGTTTTAAAAGTGATGATAATTAGTTATATGCTAAAATACAATGGATTGTGCCATCAAAAATAAAAGAATAAAATTGCCAACCAAACATGTTTCTAAATATGTTTGAATTATCTCTTCAAGATTTTATTACTCTAATAATCAGAATTATAAATTTACTTACTTGCTGTTATTATAATTTGACGAACTATAAAATCTTACCGCAACTCATATTTTCAAAAATCACTGCTTCTTGGTCATTTTGAAGTGAAAAATATTAACTATGAATTAAAATAAATGTACAGAAACACGTATTTGCTAAAAATATATGCTAATTAGGCAATAATATGCACTTATTTCATATTATATACTTAAAAATTGAAATTATAACATGCTACTCCCCTTAAACTTAAGATTAAACTTTGAATTGAAGATTTATCACACAAAAACCAATATTGACATTTCATTCTGACGTTTGATTCGTTTTTGTCTATTTCAAAGCAGACTGAACTTCAGAATCGTAGTGATTGTTTTATTTCAGTATAAACTATTTGATTATTTTTTATAACATTATTAACAGTCGCCATGGTGCAGTGGCTAAGTGTCATGCCTTTCACCCTGGAGGTCGTGAGTTTGATCCCCGTCTATGCCAATCTGCATTTTTACAGAAAAGCGTTCTACACATACACACTCACATACACACTCACATACAAACATTTCTGGGTTATTATATTAATGATATTAATAGCTTCTATATAATTAATAAGGTACAACAATTTTTTTAAAGGTAGTTCACAATTTATAATTTTAAGACATTTTATTTTGCACATCCAGGGATTTTTCGAAAGTCACGAAACGTTTATATGAATATGTGAATATATTCTGGTATTGAGAATAATTGAGGCATTTTTAATTCTCAATAGTCAAATAAAGAATTAGTATTAATAATAATAATATTGAAAATGTTGTTTATAGATTGTTAGATGATTGCAACAGTAAATTTAGTATTTTAGTATTGTATCTATTGCGATTCCGGCGAGCCGGTAGCACTGGCGCTTGCGCCAGTTCTTGTTTTATACATCATTATATAAAAGAAATCAAACAATTGCATGTACGGCGTACTGAAGACATTGGTGCCAGCACCTGTGCTTGTTTTAATCTGTTTACATTCGAGTTGAATATAGTAGAAACAAACAAGCTTAGGTACAACGCACTTATGCGTCCAGCTCCTTTATAAGTAATATATGCGATGCGAGCAGCGGTTTTTAATTATTATGGCCTTTTGTTTAACAATTTGAAGAACATTTTTAGTGCATAATTTAAAATTATAATTTTTAATAATTCTTTATGGCCCAATATACAAAATTCTAGTAAATATAAAATATCTTAGTATTTTTAGTAGGATTCTTGGGTGTTTTAATTCATTTTATAAGGGCAGTATTAAGAGGGGCTCTAAATTTTGGACCCCTATAACTCGGGAAGTATATGGACGATTTGATTTAAACTGCGAGCGGATTCAAATGTGATACCAAATAATAAGTATCCCAAATTTGGTGTAAATCGCTCCGGTACCTTCAGAGGAGTAGAGTGCACATATTTGGTCTAACAAGCGACGACTAATATTGCAGCATATAAGTTATATTTTTGGAATCCGGGCGACGAGACAAACACATTTTGTTAAGAAGAATGCTACAGACACACGACCAAATTCTTTAGCTTCTTCGGTACTTCGTAGGGCGAGCTAAAAACACAGTTAGTCAGGTGCTGAAAACCAAGACGAGATGATTCTTGGAAATGTTCAAACAACAAACAACTCAAAGTCAAATGAGCAATATCAATTTGAATCACGTAGTAATATAATCTCTTGTATCTTGTCGTTGTTTGTATAAATACTGCCTACTGACAGGAGGCAAAATGCACATGATTTTCAAGGAAACAAGGTTGGCTGTGAGTCGGAGGGTTGTATTTTATGGCTGCAACTGCAAGACTGCGACCGCCGGAAGTCGCAACCCATCAAGGACGTAGCTGCTTCTTATACCCATGCCATCTGGGATGCAGATCACACGCACCGGCAGAGGTTTGTCGGTAAATTGACGCGCTGCTTTTACGACTTTTGACTCGGGGAAAATATACAAATGTGCGCAGTTTTATGTTTGTACAGACGTACACATTCGTTTTGTTTTTATATAATTGTTATTTCGTTTTCACGGTTACTTTTATACACGAAAGCAATAACAGTTAAATGTTCCAAATTTAAATCGATTTTGTTTTTATGCCTAAAAAAATGCAATTACCTTTATTACCTTCTTGTACGTAGTTATAAGATAGGTTTGTACAACAAGAGTATTTATACCACAATGTGAAATTTAACTAGCAAATCCGGTTTCTTGAATTTCAAAAATATTGACTACACACATATATATATATATATATATATATATATATATATATATATATATATATATATATATATATATATAAATAAAGATAGATACAGCCCCCAATGCCTTCAGCTTGATTTATAATCTATTTTGTGAATTAAAAATAAAATAGTAATTATGTAGAAAACATTTTTTTAGTTTCTTTTTTGTAGATTATAAAAACAATAATGAAAGTATTTGTTATTGTATGATTTCCAAACTAGATAGCAACAATAGGTTCAGCAAATTATTATTATTAATAAGGAATTATAATTTTTTGACGAATCTTTGTTAAAAAGAAAAGTAATGAATATTATATAATTGTTATTTTTAATTATTTACTTTCATATACATATTAATTTTACGTACAAGAAATTCCAGTGTAATTCACTGCAGATGTTTTTACTATGTGTTATAGTGATAATACGTGGTTTTGTCTGGCATATTGCAAATATAAACATATTTTTTTTTAATATTTGCATATATAAAGAAAGAATTACTTTATGAAGAATGCATTCTTTACTTTTTTCTATTTACTTATTTTGAAAATAGATTTGAGTCTGTGGGAAAATATTTTATGCAAAATCTTGTGAACAAAAAATTACATATTTATTTTAATAACTTTATTTTGATACTAAATATAAATTATAATATTTCTAGATGTTTTATTTTTTTTTATATAAAAAGGTTTACATACATATATACATAGGTTCTTCCTTTCATATCTTTCAACACAACATTTAAAAACAATCTGTTTAATCTTGAAACACGAAGCAGACAATATGTCTATATCTATACTGTGTTTCATCTACCGTTTGTAGTACACCCAGTACGACTGCGAATGAAATTTGAATAACCCAATTTTAACTTTTTTGATATCCGTGTAATTTGATACTAGATATATCCGGATACGTTCACATATTCAACAAGATTTGGTACGCGTAAAACGCACCAATGCGTAGAGCTCGCCTTTAAGTAAGATATGCGTTGCAGTGGTATTTAATTATTATGGCCTTTTGGTTAACAATTTCAATAAACGAAATAAAAAGTGTTACAATTTAGTGCATATTTTAAAATTCAAAATTATAATATTTAATTTTTTTTTTTCGGGCTTTGGATTAACAATATGAAATAATCTTGTAGACATATAATATCTTACAATTTTTAGTGTTTTAATTATTTTTCTAAGGGCAGTATTAAAAAGGGGGGTATTAAGGGGGGCTTGAAATTTTGGGGCCCTATAACTCGGAAAGTATACAAGCGATTGGGTTTAAACTATGAGCGGATTCAAATAGGATGCAAAATAATATGTGTGTCAAATTTGGTGTGAATCCCTCCGGTACCTTCAGAGGAGTAGAGGGCACAAATTTGGTCTTACGAACGAGCGACGACTAACATCCAAGTATATAAGTTATATATATTTTTCGATTCAGGGCGACGAGACAAACACTTCTTGTCTCGAGAGTGCTACAGACACACGACCGAATGCTTTAGCTTCTTCGGTACTTCGTACAGCGAGCTAAAAAATAACTATTTTTGGTTTCACTGAGATATCCGGTTATATATATATATATATATATATATATATATATATATATATATATATATATATATATATATATATGTATAATTTGTATTAAATTCATTATTTACGGTTATTTGCAGTTTTTAATATCCTTAGCAGATTATTAAATTGATACGATTTGGTGGATTAGGCTCCATAAAGGAGGAATAAGGATAATGAGGTCCTGGCAACCAGAAAATATTGAGAATAGTATATAATTGTAGTAAATATGTGAAACATAGTATAGATAAGTGTATATGCCTTCTGGTAGTTGCATGTAACTCATCCCTTGTTATCAGTTTGTTGAAGTAGGATGTAAGATTGGAAGGGCCGCTAAGGGCTGCTAAGGTGCCACTAAAAACTACCAGACCACTACTGGGTTATTCTTGTGTTATTTACCAAACATTCCACAACCTCTGATTATCAACGCACTGCGATTTCAGAACGACTACAAACTCAAGTCACAAAATAACAAGCACGGTCACATTACCAAATTCAATCGTGCATTTTGAATAATTACAACTACAGGGTTCTAATGCTAATTGAAAATGAAATTATTATTACGTCATGTATAATTGCTGATCGTTAATGATATTCAGGGGTATCGGTTGGTATTTACAGCAAAGCAAATTTCACGCTACACAAAAATTACTATTTTTCTTGTCGGAATTATCATTTGATTTGTTAGATGTGAACCAAACTATATTTATCCCAATCAATATCTGATTTCACGAACGTCACTGAAACGTATTCCTCTAAGAACAAAGAATAAACTGATGCGATTTTGCCAATAAATCTCATCTTGATTCGCTGATTAAATGAGTAACTTTAATATAATGCAGCAATTATAAGTAATATTAGTTATAATTTATAATACAAAAATAATACAACATTTTGACGTTTATTCATAAATCAAATAATAGGTGTGAAGTTATCTGTGCAGTGAACGCTGACAGCGGTTATAAATATACGTACTGCATCTCGCATTTAATATTTATTTTGACGTTTAACCCGTCAGAACTTACGTGAACTTTTCGGTGATCTTTACTCGCGTGATGAGAGATTTGCTCACGCTCTGTGCGCATGCACCAAATATCTCGCGCGCTTAGTTTTTATTTAAATTTATAAATCATAACCTCGTAACATATTTTTAGTTAGTTTTTTTACTTTCTTTTACGAAGTAATAAGTAAGTATAGGGATCACCAAAAATATCGAACTCGAGATTTCAACGGATATACACGTTTTGAGCTTCCCTGAATCGAATGTGACTATTTTCGGAGTGACGTCTGTGTGTGTGTGTGTGTGTGTGTGTGTGTGTGTGTGTGTGTGTGCGTGTGTGTGTGTGTATGTGAACGCTCTAGAGCCGAAACTGTCCAACGTAAAATTATGAGACTTCAAACTTAAGACTTGTATATGGTCTAGTTGTGCACCTCCTATTTTTGAAAAGAATATTCTAACCGGCAGTGCATGTTTACTCTATGCATTTTTTGTTCTATCTCCAATATCACTAGAACGGCTGCACTTACGGCAAAAATAGTTATGTTCATAATGAAAGATATTAATATTTCGCACAACTTTTGTTTGAAAAGTTTCTTCAATAAATGTACCAGTTACGAGAAAACTGCTACCGAAAATGATGAGAATCTTGTTTACGTTGTCATGGATTCGAATGTAGCTTAATAAATCGGATCATCTGCGCCTGTCAATATTTCGACAAGAAAACAAAATGGTCTGAATTAGATAAATGACATTTCAGAATATTTCTGTAGAGAATTGTTTAGTTTTGATAGTTAGTTAGTTCAAAACCATTACAAATTGGTATTGGTATAATTTTCAACCCATTCATTTATATAAGGTAAGCTTGGTTTTCATATTGTTTCTGTTGGATTATTATTTCCTAATATTATATTTTTATAATCAATAAATATTGATGAAAACTACGTAAAAGAAAGTCCCGCGTTGGCCACAACCCATTTTTTTAATGTATGATTAACAAATTCAAAATATTATACTTATTTGATTATTATGTGATCTTAAAAAGGTAAAATATTGTAGAAGGCAGTAGTTAAAATTTCTTTTAATCATAACCCAGATTATTAATTGGTGTCAGTATATTTGTATTTAAAATTTTATTTATGCATTTTAAATATTAAAATTAAATGTAATTTTTATAAAATAATTTAACACATAAAGCTAGTTCAATTGACAATCCTCGTCGTGTTTTTTAGTTTAGTTTCACAGTCCATACAATGTATATTGCACTTGTAACGGATGAGTTTTAAAACTAATGCGCTATAGCGAATGTAGCCGAACATCCGGAGGCAAACGAAGATGCACGATCAAGCCCGACCACTACCGAAAGTAAATTTTTCATGCATACACGTTTACTCTCGTGATGAGAGAAATGCTCACAATTTCCGACATGCATGAAAATAATAATTTTTTTTCAGCTTTACTTAGAATTGTCGGATTTGGGAAATTTATAATTTCAAAATAGATAATATTATTTGAAGATAGAAAAAGTTTCAACTACCCATTCCATTTGAAAAAGAAAAGTTATTAACATTTTAAATCGAGCGTGAGCAAAATGCTCATAACGTGAGTGCTGACGAGTTAACAAGAATTTAATTTATGTTTTTCTTTGTTCTACAATATTTCAAAATTTTGCTGTGACTTATAGACGATTTTTTTTTTTTTATAAACAAAGCGTTCTACACATTTATACATTACACAAACACCTACATTTATGTATATATATATATATATATACAAATATATACTAGGTTAACCCGGGGGCACCATGTGCCCATATCATATACATAATACAGATCACTCCTTACTGATTCATCTATCTAATTGAATAATTTGACGGATGGTGAATTTTCTTTGTAAATGTAGACCTAATTATGGCTACACTAAATAAACAAGGCATTTCCTTTACATGAGTGATCCCGGTTTTGTATTTTCGTTTTCTAAGTAAGTATTGCATAAAATAAGGTGACATGAAAGATTTGCTATTATATTTGTCATTGACAAACAATAATATATCAGATGCCACTATCTGCAAACTACACAACACACTAAATACACATTAAATCTTCAAATTAATATTTTATGAGATAACACCGTAACACCACTTTGACCCACCGAAATTTAAGGCATTTTCGAGAATTTTTATTAAAGACATAAAAAGGTTTTATGATAATCTAAGTATACCAATTTATTATTTATACATTAAAGTAGAAAATATATTTAAATTTTTTCGATATATTATAAAATGGCGGATTGACAGCTGATAATCGGGAACGCTGTGAAAGTAGATGTTTAAACGGTGGGCACGATTAGTCAGTTTACATGTGATCTAGAATACTGAAACAACAAAAAATAGTTCTATTAGTCCAAAATCTATCGAAATACGTAGCCGTTATAAAAAATATGCATTTTTAATGAAATGACATCGATTCAAAGTAAAACATACATTTTTAGCCAATCATTTCGTTACTTAAAGTTGCATAGAAAATCGGGATATGAATATTTACAAAAAAATACTACGTATTTCGATAGAAAAACATGTGACGATTATATAAAAAAATGGGTTGTGGCCAACGCGGGACTTTCTTTTACGTAGTTTTCATCAATATTTATTGATTATAAAAATATAATATTAGGAAATAATAATCCAACAGAAACAATATGAAAACCAAGCTTACCTTATATAAATGAATGGGTTGAAAATTATACCAATACCAATTTGTAATGGTTTCGAAGTACTAACTATCAAAACTAAACAATTCTCTACAGAAATATTCTGAAATGTCATTTATCTAATTCAGACCATTTTGTTTTCTTGTCGAAATATTGACAGGCGCAGATGATCCGATTTATTAAGCTACATTCGAATCCATGACAACGTAAACAAGATTCTCATAATTTTCGGTAGCGGTTTTCTCGTAACTGGTACATTAATTGAAGAAACTTTTCAAACAAAAGTTGTGCGAAATATTAATATCTTTCATTATGAACATAACTATTTTTGCCGTAAGTGCAGCCGTTCTAGTGATATTGGAGATAGAACAAAAAATGCATAGAGTAAACATGCACTGCCGGTTAGAATATTCTTTTCAAAAATAGGAGGTGCACAACTAGACCATATACAAGTCTTAAGTTTGAAGTCTCATAATTTTACGTTGGACAGTTTCGGCTCTAGAGCGTTCACATACACACACACTCACACACGCACACACACACACACACACAGACGTCACTCCGAAAATAGTCACATTCGATTCAGGGAAGCTCAAAACGTGTATATCCGTTGAAATCTCGAGTTCGATTTTTTTGGTGATCCCTATACTTACTTATTACTTCGTAAAAGAAAGTAAAAATGATCAAGGAGATTAATTGAAAATTGACGAAGCTAGAGTGCCCACCGACTTCGAAAATGCGGTTTCGAGAAAAACGCTCAAATATAAAGCTACAGCGTTCACACTCAAGCGTCGCGACGCGTCGGTTCTAGCCGTTAGGACTCTTTCTTCAAATGATTTCAACAGTAAACAGCATACACGTTATCTACTGGCAGGTTGAAAGGGTAATTACTCATAAGGGTAATGATTTTAGGCAGGTATTAGGCCCGAAAGTCGGTTTTTGTTGAAATCGCTGTGCGAGAACGTTCACGCACCGATGTGCACTTTAATTCTATAGCTCGAAAATTGTCATTTACTTTCGATATCGTTTTGTTAACAAGGCACTACAGATGTTTCGTTTTTGGCTGCCTAAATAACGTCTATGAGGGTATAACAAAAAGTGATACCGTTTCTGTAATGACTATTGGGAATGCGCAACCATGCCACGTTGGGCTCGAGGGGTTATGCTACTGTTCCTTCCTCTTCTTTCTCCTTCTAGCGAGTACCAGATCACCCATGTAGAGACCTGACACCTTCCTACTGTAAATTACTCGTTCAGCGCAGAAACATCGGCTTGTTCGCGTAAATCCGTAAATCAACGACACTGCAAATGCAATATTGATTGTTCCATACAATTTATTGATTACTTGTGGTTATGTCAATGGAACAGTAACAGCATTACGGTTATCTTTTATAACTACTAATTAAACACACAGAATCATTTTTATTACCATTTGAACATATCCGCTTGTTGAATGTTGATTTTGATTACATATTGTTGTTATTTAAGATTCATATTTTATTACTCATGAAATACAATTGCAATTGTTGGGGTAATAAATTTATTGTTGCAATCAATCAACAACATTTTAAATTTCAATATTATTTTTATTAATACATTTTTTTGACTATCAAGTTCACAATTTATAAATACGTTATAAATATAAAATGACTTGTAATTTTTTTAGCGATTTTGTATAGATTGTAAAAATCTTTCTACTGTATATCTATTTTTAATGGTATATTTGAGTAAATCTTCTTGTAATGTAGCAGCAACAGTGAAATAATGATGTTTAAGTTAAAAATTAAACTATAATACGAAAGTATCTAAATTTAGAAATGAACGGAAGCACGTGCAAACTATAAAATGAAACATTACTACTACTAGTACTACTACTAATGTGCTAGTCAGCTGAGCGTTCAGGTGAAATACTAGTCATAGCCAACTGCTTTAATTGAGTGCCATTGTCACTAAATTATATATATATAGTATAATTGTTATGTCTCATAAATTGATCAAAATATGTATGTACATTTGCGGGAAATGACCAATATTGTTTGCTGCTTGGCCAATGTACAATTATTTTTTAATATCAAAACAATCTACAAATAATTATAAGATTTTTTATATCTATAGCATTATTTCATATTTTCAATTTTGAAGCGCAATAACCCCAAGAAATATTAAAAAAATGGGTTGTGGCCAACGCGGAACTTTCTTTTACGTAGTTTTCATCAATATTTATTGATTATAAAAATATAATATTAGGAAATAATAATCCAACAGAAACAATATGAAAACCAAGCTTACCTTATATAAATGAATGGGTTGAAAATTATACCAATACCAATTTGTAATGGTTTCGAAGTACTAACTATCAAAACTAAACAATTCTCTACAGAAATATTCTGAAATGTCATTTATCTAATTCAGACCATTTTGTTTTCTTGTCGAAATATTGACAGGCGCAGATGATCCGATTAATTAAGCTACATTCGAATCCATGACAACGTAATCAAGATTCTTAAAATTTTCGGTAGCGGTTTTCTCGTAACTGGTACATTTATTGAAGAAACTTTTCAAACAAAAGTTGTGCGAAATATTAATATCTTTCGTTATGAACATAACTATTTTTGCCGTAAGTGAAGCCGTTCTAGTGATATTGGAGATTGAACAAAAAATGCATAGAGTAAACATGCACTGCCGGCTTGAATATTCTTTTCAAAAATAGGAGGTGCACAACTAGACTATATACAAGTCTTAAGTTTGAAGTCTCATAATTTTACGTTGAACAGTTTCGGCTCTAGAGCGTTCACATACACACACACACACGCACACACACACACAGACGTCACTCCGAAAATAGTCACATTCGATTCAGGGAAGCTCAAAACGTGTATATCCGTTGAAATCTCGAGTTCGATTTTTTTGGTTATCCCTATACTTACTTATTACTCTGTAAAAGAAAGTAAAAATATAGCGAACTAAAGTATAAGAACTAATCTAGCCAGCAATAGATGGCATTGCAATCTTCGTTTTTGTTATGCTACTTGGTTTTGGTGATTCTACCCAAAGGGCTAGCTGGACGCATAAGTGCGTCAGACCTAAGCTTGTATTTGCAACAAATGACAACAAACCGTGACAGTGACAGATATTACAAGAATATAATTCAGGGAAGTAATCCTGAAGTTGTAATTGAGCACTCAGAAGACGATTGTCACGAGGCTAATGAGGAAATATCGCGGTTGTCAGTTTAATAATTAATTTCTATTAACTTTACATATTATAATTATGGACTGAATTTTTATAATGTACATAAATTTATTTTATTTATTGTTGCATATCGTTTTATAGTTTATGAGTAAACTTAAAATTGATTCAATATTACGTAATTTTTCTATTTCCTGTATAAGTCAAACACAGCAATTTCCTTGATTGTTTATTACAATGTCAGCAATCTCCACATTGAAAAGAATATTTATGAAATAATTATAGTTTATCCAAGCCAAGCGACTATTTCCATTGCATTTTTTCAATTTTTCAATCACTACAAATCATTGTTACTAAATAAATGTCTTTCAAAGTAGTTATAAAAGTTTATCGTAAATATCTTGAATACTACGTAAAGGAAAGTTGAGTGCAGGCCACTCCAGCTTTTTAGCTCGCCGTACGTAGTACCGAAGAGGCTAAAGCATTCGGTCGCGTGTCTGTAGCATTCTCGGATCAAAAAATTTCATTAAGAAAAAGTGTTCGTCTCGTCGCCCTGATTCCGAAAATGTATATAACTTATATACTTGGATGTTAGTCGTCGCTCGCTCGCTCGCTCGCTCGCTCGCTCGCTCGCTCGGTCGCTCGTAAGACCAAATTTGTGCCCTCTACTCCTCTGAAGGTACCGGAGCGATTCACTCCAAATTTGGTACACATATTATTTGGCATCCCATTTGAATCCGTTCGCAGTTTAAATCCAATCGCCCGTATACTTCCCGAGTTATAGGGCCCCAAAATTTGGACCCCCCCTTAATACTGCCCTTATAAAAATAATTGAAACACTTAAAAATTCTACTAAAAATTCTAAGATATTTTTTGTTTACACGATTTTTTCATTTTGTTAACCCAAAGCCCAAAAAAAATTATTAAATATTATAATTTTGAATTTCAAAATTTGTTTTTTTTTTTTTTTTTAATATAATCTTAAATTAAATGTAAGACTTTTTATATCTATAACATTTTTTCAATTAGTTAACCAAAAGGCCAAAATTATTAAAAACTGCTCGCATCGCATATATTACTTATAAGGCGAGCTGGACGCATAGGTGCGTTGTACCTAAGCTTGTTTGTATTGCATTTCTGACATATGTTTATAAAATCTTTTAAATTTGAAATTACCTTATAGGTATATTATCTTTAGGCTAATGGCTTGACAATAGAGGAAACCTTTTAGAATGACGTTTTTTTTTTTATTGTAAAAGATATTTTGAATGTCAAGATTTTTTGTCATGTTTCCGGAACAACATACATATATTGTATACCGCTACCGCATCATATTATCAGTGTCTTAGCAGGAAACCAAAATGCATACATATGTATGTGTTATGATAAGATAAGTTATGTCATTTGGTTAACACACGTATTATCTAGTCAATTGCCAGTCATTTTTACATTAAGGTGACTTGTTTCAATTCTGTTGACCTAATTGTTTAGTCTTATATCAATTTTACACTATTATTTAACTACTAGGGCCACCCGTGGGCACCATGTGCTCATATCGTATACAGAACATAGGTCAGTTTTGACTGATGGCGAATTTTCATGTAATTTAATAATAATAACACGGTTTTTCTTCATTTTGTATCGTTTGACTATAATAGTAATACAAATTTCCACATCGCAAATAATAATAAAGAAAAAATCGAGTTCTTTCTTTGAACGCTATTTTGTTCTTAGATCACTATGCTGAGATTAACTAATCGATCTCTTATCATGCACTGTGTAACATCCGATAAATTTAAACAAAATTTTGTTTAACTTTGATTTTAACCTTGTATGGTGCATATGTGTTGTATCATTTAGACAGTTTCTATGATTGTACATAAAAAACAGGATTATAAATTTACTTACGATTGCTGTTTATTATTTGAATCGATTATTCAAATAATATGTATTACAAATCCTTTTTACACAACATTTTTAATGATTGGACATTTGATTCATTATTGTTTTTGAATTAAATAATCAGGCTAGATTCTGAATTTTGCAGTATTAAACTGATGCAGTGTCACAACGGCAGTTTTAAAAGTGATGATAATTAGTTATATGCTAAAATACAATGGATTGTGCCATCAAAAATAAAAGAATAAAATTGCCAACCAAACATGTTTCTAAATATGTTTGAATTATCTCTTCAAGATTTTATTTCTCTAATAATCAGAATTATAAATTTACTTACTTGCAGTTATTATAATTTGACGAACTATAAAATCTTACCGCAACTCATATTTTCAAAAATCACTGCTTCTTGGCCATTTTGAAGTGAAAAATATTAACTATGAATTAAAATAAATGTACAGAAACACGTATTTGCTAAAAATATATGCTAATTAGGCAATAATATGCACTTATTTCATATTATATACTTAAAAATTGAAATTATAACATGCTACTCCCCTTAAACTTAAGATTAAACTTTGAATTGAAGATTTATCACACAAAAACCAATTTTGACTGATTTCATTCTGACGTTTGATTCGTTTTTGTCTATTTCAAAGCAGACTGAACTTCAGAATCGTAGTGATTGTTTTATTTCAGTATAAACTATTTGATTATTTTTTATAACATTATTAACAGTCGCCATGGTGCAGTGGCTAAGTGTCATGCCTTTCACCCTGGAGGTCGTGAGTTCGATCCCCGTCTATGCCAATCTGCATTTTTACAAAAAAAGCGTTCTACACATACACACTCACTCACATTCACACTCACATACAAACATTTCTGGGTTATTATATTAATGATATACTTAAATGAAAATAGTCAAATTGGATTCACAACGAATATTTCTTTAAAAATGTCTATTTTTTGTGACCACAATACTTTCTTTTATATTTACGTGTAAGACAGTATAGACACTGTTCATGTACGCCCTTTAAAAATGTTGATAGGGTGGCGGTGTATATGAGAACACCCTAACCCTAAATGTGGTCTTTTTTAATGAGGCGACTAAAGTTAATAGACCAAAAATGTCATATCTATTTTTATGATATTTTACATGGAGTCACACAGAAGCTAGTGATACCAACTGTGTGGTGAACAACAAAAAATCCACTAAAAATAAAGTATATGAACTTGGACAGCATTCGTAACATGAATAAGTGTCAAATTTCACAGGTATTAAGTTACATGTTTATAGTTCCTTGGTTGTATGACAAGAATATTTTACCCGAATGACATTCTGATGAAGGTTTTACCCCGTCCACTACTACAACTGGAAACAGCTTAAAGATTTGATTCCCTTGTTAGTGTTTTGTTACTTGTTAAAGAGTATACTTAATCCTTTACTATGTCAATTCAGAGTGTTGTTATACGTTATACAAGTGTTGTGCGATTTAGGAACCTTTAATCGCCCTTTATAGGTTTTGCTTTGTGATAAAAAAAAAAATGCAGATTTCTCTTTCTCTTTTTGAGTACCTCGGAAATGGCATGAGTTATAGAAAATCTGTCCCGTTATAAACCCTAAGGCCATAAAAGATATTAAAAATAATAATTATGAATTTTAAAATTAGCAATACTTTCTTTTATTATACAGACAAGGAAATCCAAAGAAGGGAACTGCGTTTCTTTTGGGGTAAACCGTTGCTCAAAACGTCAAATTTCATTATAATAGTAATTTTTTTGTTTTCGTGAGTACAATAGTCTAATTGGTAGTTCATCCAAGTTAAGGAAAAACTCGGAAAGTATAAATACTGGCGGTCACGTGTTTGTATTAAAATACGATATTTATTGTGCATAAATAATAGAAAGGTGCATGCATTCATTTGTAAACAAATAAAAATAAATATGACATGAATATTTAATAATATGTCTACCTAGACTTACTATACCATCATTGAAAATTAAATCACGTTTTCTATAATGCATTTCTAAATTAATATCATTTTTAGCTCGCCGTACGAAACACCGAAGAAGCTAAAGCATTCGGTCGTGTGTCTGTAGCATTCTCGGATCAAAAAATTTCATTACGAAAAGTGTTTGTCTCGTCGCCCTGAATCCAAAAATGTATATAACTTATATACTTGGATGTTAGTCGTCGCTCGCTCGTAAGACCAAATTTGTGCCCTCTACTTCTCTGAAGGTACCGGAGCGATTCACACCAAATTTGGTACACATATTATTTGGCATCCCATTTAAATCCGCTCGCAGTATAAATTCAATCGCCCGTATACTTCCCGAGTTATAGGGCCCCAAAATTTGGAGCCCCCCTTAATACTGCTCTTATAAAAATAATTAAAACACTCAAAAATTTTACTAAAAATTCTAAGATATTTTATGTCTACAAGATTTTTTCATGTTGTTAACCCAATGCCCGAAAAATATTATTAAATAGTATAATTTTGAATTTTAAAATAAGCACTAAAATATTTTGTTTATCAATTTAATCAACAAAAAATTGTAAGACTTTTTATATATTAAGAAGCACTGCTCGCAACGCATATTTTACCAAAAGGCGAACTCTACGCGTTGGTGCGTTTTACGCGTACCAAATCTTGTTAAATTATCATTGTTTCATTAGAACAGGAAATATAGAATTTACTTTCATATACGAATGTATATAAAGAAATATTGTAATCCTGAAAATTTTGTAACTACATTTTAACGGAAATATACTTTTAGGCCATTCTGACTATTTCCGAACTGATGTCTGTCTAGCTGAGATCGCTCTACAGCAAAAACTGTTGCCGCCACAATTATAAATCGTTAAATTTAAGGGACTGTTTATAATTGCTTTGTTTCACTTCACTTTATGTCAAGTTTTCCGTGTAAATATTGGCTATCTCCTATCTAACGTACCAAAATGGACAACTCCCACCAAGTTTAGTGTGCAAGCAGGATGGTAGTCATTCATGTGCGCTAGATAAAGATAGCTATTTAACATGCCGTGACGCACCGTGTAGTGCCGTGGAAACATTCTATTATAAATGCACCCTAAGACCTTTAGCGAAGATTCTATGAATATGGTTGAAAGTTTCTTTTACGTTCTACTTGCAGTGATGTATCTTCGTGATATTCAACAGTCATCCACATTTTCCAGCTGGTTTCAATTATCAGTAAAAGGGAGGAGACTGGAACCATGTCTAATATCCCTAAAAGCCCTCAGACAGGCCATTGCAAGTGCAGTCGGCAGTCGGGTTTGCCCCATTCGTGATTTATTTGCAACGAGTGCACTGCCAATGAAATGCGAAGCAACACTGCACGCTTCTTCAAGTAAACACATTTGTGAACGAACGACTTTGCATGCCATAAGTTACGACATCTCTTGCCGACTAGTTGAAAACATACAGACATTAATTGTGTAACAGCTGCTCACACTTTGTTGTATTGTTTACAGGTTTACACGGTAAATGGAAAAATAAACAGGGAATTAAAATTAATGACAATTTGGGGATTCGATAATGGGGTACATTAGTTGATCGCACTATATAATGAGTGTATTTTTAGGGCTTTATCGACAGATTTGGTAGCTAGGGGAAGATGTTGAGTTTACCCGCGATTCATTTAAAGTACATATTTTTGTTGTATAAGAATTTATGCATTTTGACTACGTAGGTCATTTATAAAAAGAAAATGACTGCACATAATGCAATTGTCTTTTAGAATAAGAGCAGAAGCGGCCCCGGACATTTAAGGTTCTTTACACTGAAGATTTAAAAAAATATCTGGAGTGGTCTGCACTCAACTTTCTTTTACCCAGTTTTCACTAGATATAAATATATGTATATCTATATATATATATATATATATATATATATATATATCCAAAATCTGCTGTCAAACTAACCAATACTCTACAGAAGTATTCTGAAATGTCATTTATCTAATAGAGTCTTTTGTTTTCCTGACAAAAAAGCAGATGATGCGATTTTATAAACTACATGCGAATCCATGGCAACGTAAACAAGATATTTATAATGTTTCGTAGCATATTTCTCGCAACTGGTACATTTTTTGAAGAAATGTTTCAAACAAAAGTTGTGCAAGATATTAATATCTTTCATTATGAATATAACTATATTTGTCGTAAGTGTAGCCGTTCTAGTGATATTGGAGATAGAACAAAAAATGCATAGAGTAAACATGCGCACTTCCAGTTTGAATATTCTTTTCAAAAATAGGAGGTGCACATCTAGGGCATATACAAAGCTTAAGTTTGAAGTTTCATAATTTTTCGTTCGACAGTTTTGGCTCTAGAGCGCTCACAGACACACACACACACACACACACACACACACACACACACACACACACACACACACACACACACACAGACGTCATGCCGAAAATAGTCACATTCGATTCAGGGAAGGTCAAAACATGTATATCCGTTGAAATCTCGAGTTCGAAATTTTTCATGATTACAATACTTAGTTATTACTCTGTAAAAGAAAGTAAAAAATTTATATCTAATTGAAATAAAGATTTAATTACTTGCAAAAATTTTATTTTGACTTTAAAAATAGTCATTTTGTATAACTTCTAGTTATAATCTTATAATTATGACTTGAAATTGCTTATAATTAACTTGGCTTATTTAATATTTTTATGATGTTTTTTAAAGATTTTTTGTTCTAAGTTTAATTATCTTAATTATCACTAATACTAATTACAAGTTGTATTAATTTGCATTAAAGATATAATTATGCCTTTTGATAGCTTTCCGGTTCTGCATTGGAGCGAATCTCAAAATAGCGAATTTCTAAACAGAGAATTCACAACAGAGCAAAACAGACAATACTGAAAAGAGACAATGATAAAATACTTATAAGAGAGAAGGCTTAATAGAGAATAACAAAATCAAAGAAATGAGCAAAATAGTGAATGACCTAAACAGAAACAAATCAGAAGAGAGCATGAAAGAAACAGAGAATGTCTAAAACAGCAAATGTTGTAAATAAGGAATGCCCAAAAGAGCGAATTACCATAAATAGATAATACTCGAAATAGAGAATACATAGTTGCAATCCTTTAAAAAACCTGAAGTACTCGGTTTTCTTATACTTAGTCTTCACTAAATATGTATAAAGTTTTATTATATTTTAAATTAATTCTACCATTACCATGACATAATATCAATATTATTGTGATTCTTTGATCAATATAAATAATTTTTGGAATTTGAAAAGGAAATGGATTGAGAAGAAACTTTGGTATACCAGTATATGGTATTCTTCAGAGAGTTTGAGATGATTGGCGATGATGTGATGTCTACATGTATTGGTCGAAATATTCCAACATTTTTTTCTCAATACATTCCCATATTAAATTCTAAAAATTTACTTTATTGATCAAAAATTACAATAATTAACCTCAAACATGATATCAATATGTCTGGTAACTAGGGAATTGTAAATGTAATGGTTGTTTTCAAAGGTGGGTTTTCTCTGAATGTTATATTATTCGAAATACCTTCAAACAACAGTAGTGTAGAAATTTGAATATCTTTAACTTTTATAAGTGTTACGATGCGTTTTATAGATGTATGTCCTCTGTGTGTCGCCCACGGAAGACCCCTCATACGTAACCTTAACGCTTACGTATGAGGTTGACCCGTTGACTTGAGTAAGACGGTTGAGGGTTGAATACATAGGGTTTTGGTATGACTGTGTGTGAGGGAGAAAGGTATATATAGACTGGTTCCTCACTGAGTTTATACTCAAACCTGTATTCTAATTTCAGAGCCTAAATAGATGACGGGTCGTCACTTATAAATATTAATATATTTATACTTTTGTAATTGTATGATTATATTATTGGCTTTAATGAAATTAAGTGCCATGCAGGAAAAGTATCAGTGTTTAAATATCGTCGATAAGCTTCCGACTACAACATATTTACCAGTAAGAAAATTATCTTTAACATAAGATTCACTTTTTCTCTAACTCATGTCGTTTTCGAGATACTTAATAAATGATACGAGTAAACAAGTACTTTTGGTTGAAATATCCTTTTCAAAAATAGGCTTTATTTACCGGGATTTACAAATAGCACACACATTGACATTGTTTCATGGTGATGGTATATGATGAATTTAAAACACAATAAGAAAGTGATATTACATACACACAAATCTTTAGGGGACACCGGGGTCGAGTGAAGGTCACTCAGCGCGTATAAGAGTATATATATATATATATATATATATATATATATATATATATATATATATATATATATATATATATATATATATATAAAATAACGTTCAGATTTGCTTTGATCATGCTCGCTGTACGGCAATCTAAAGGCATTAACGCGCTTATGCACTTATTAAAAAGCTGTAATATAAAAATTATCTACTTACTAATTGCTAGCAACTCCTGCGGTTTCGGGATGAATTTCACACTTTTACACCTGTTACATTAATCTTAATGTGATCTTTTATGGATATCCGGATATTTAGTGTATAATCACCTCATACTTAAATTTCAGCCAGTGTGTTAAATATTAAGAATAATATATATATCTTTGAATCTTATAAATATGTGGTTTAGGCAGTATAATAATATTTCTCCAGTCAAATAGATTAATATCTTGAAATAACAGGGCCGTGTCTTAATAACATCATTAAACCAACTATCACAAGCGAATACAATAATAATTAACAACGAAAGCAATCTCATCCGTGTGATCCAGTACATATTATGAAATGCGTCGCCGGAGGAGCGACCCTCACGTGATGAAATGGGCGTAACGAATTCGTAAAAATAGCGACTTGATCTCGCTGCGTTCGGTATAATTAATGATGATACCGGTACGGTGCATCGGCATCGGCCACCGCCCGTTGCTGTTGCTCATGCTGATGCTGATTTCAATCACTATCATCACCGACACTTGGTTTTTGCGCATGTGCGACGAACGTGCCTTTCTTATTCTTATCTATCATTTATTCATGTCATTTCTTCGAATTTTTATAATTCCTACTTGTTATATGCACTTTTTGTTTTTGCATATAGTACACGTCAAATACGTGTGCGATGTATTTCTGGCCGAGAGAAAAGGCCAAAAATGAATAATAGGGAACTAAAAGGAATTTCTATATCCGGCCGCGAAATTTGAAAATTTGAATTATTCTTCATGAAATTTTCCGCTCTTATGTATATTTTTACATTCCACCGTATTTCATTAGAATGTAAAAGAAAATATAGAATGTTTTGCATCCACTGAGCACTGGGCACTACAATGAGTGCCGTTCGGCGGTCAAAAGCCAAAGTATATGCCTCCAAACAAAGGCGCTATAGATTTTGAACATATCAATGTTGTCACTGGGAATAAAATGCACGAAGCGGTGTTTTCACAGGTCATGAAATGCACTAAGCAGTGTTTTCACATTAGAGTGAAATACATTTAGTGGGCAAAACGAAGCTGTGTATGAACATGGCCGTGTAAACAATTTAGAGCGTTACACAGTCTCCCTATTGTTATTGATTTATTTACAAACAATAGAGAATAGAATACAGCGAACGCATAATGTTGAATTTCAAAATTATTATTATTTATAGATACCCAGTTGTATGTGTGTATATTATTTCAGAGATGATTCACCGATGAATAAAGGATCAATTGTATAGAATTGATTTCTTTTGTGAATTGATATTCCATGTTTGCCCGATTTGGTTGTGATCGGTTCGATAGTCTAGGGTCGCGTATAAACTGCCTAAATTTGGTCTTACAAGCGAAGATGTACGATGCATTGCCTTACTTTGAGATAATATTTGTTTTATATTTAGCTCTTGATATGTTTTATTTTTTATTTATTAATTTTTATGCAGAATATGAATAAAAATATCAATGAACACACATACTGATAATGTTTGTCGATTTATAAGTCTGTAGTGGATGAATGTATAAAATTTAAAAAATATGTGGATGTTAATGTTTCTTTTTCTTGCAGGACATTGGGGATATCACAGACAGGGTACATGCCAAGCCGGTCTTGGCGCTGCTGTAGCAAACGTAAGTACTATATCCTATTACCGTAGTTGTTTGATCCGTATCTTACGAGAGCATCAGTCCACGGGGTTTTCTATAAACTTGTGTTGATTTTGAAATTGGTCAAAACAAAACTTAAGTTTAAAGATTCATCATTTCACCAACAACGAACTTGGCTCCAGAATGACGAATTGGCACGCGGTTAGATTGTAAATCATGTAACCGTCAACATCTGTCGATTATTTGGCACAAATATTTAAATAGATAAAATGCATGATTTTAGGAAATATGAAAATAAGTTTACAGAATTTCATAATTTTTGTTTTTAGCATTTTAACTGTGGCTTTAGGGATTATTAGACCTTTTCTGCTAATCCGGGGCTTGTGCCAAAACGTATATATCCGTTAAAATCTCGAGTACTAAATTATTCATGATTTAGGTGTTTTCACAACAATTAGTAATTAAGCTTAGAAATTACAAGTAATAATTTCAGTTTGTTGTATAACATACAATGCGAACGTTCACAGCAACAACATTTATCATACATTGTGTTAATTTTGTTGCTGTGAATGCAAGCATGTCTTGTCATTATACAAACTAGATTATTATTTGTAATTTCTAATTTTAGTTACTTAGTGGTTCTCTGTGAATACAGCTTTATATGCGTATAAGAAAATGAAAACCAGTGACTTAAGAATTGTTTTCTACTATTGCCAAAAAGAATCTGAAGTTCACTTCACTCAAATTTCTTATACTTGGTTTTCACTATATATGTAATATAGCTTCATTGCGTTTTAAATTAAATTTTATAATTGTTAACTAGAGAAACGTAAATTAATTATTTGGCTATTTTCAAATGCGATATCTTAGTAAATGTTACATTTCTCGCAAAAAATTGCTACATATTTGAATATATTTCACTTTTTCTTTCATGTTCTACACGAGATATGCAAAAAATATAAGAATAAACAATAGGATGTCTTTCCCAAGATATACAAATATTATATTCAAACACTCATATTTCTATTTGTAACGATATTGGTTTAGAGCGTTCACATACACACACTACCCACCCACGTACACGCACAGACACACAGAAACAGGCGTCATAGAGAAAATAGTCAAAATGAAAGTCTATATTTTGTGATCAAAATTCATTACGGTGTTCAAACAGTGTTTTATTTGTAATTTTTTTTTTTGTTGAAAGCATATTGGTGTCTGTTCGTGATGCAAAGTTTCGTTACTTTTGAGTACTTGTAACTACTCGTTACTTTGTATTCGTTACAAGTATTCGTTCACTTGAGTGGCACTAAATGAGTACTCGGACTGAACCGAGTAACGATTAGTTTCGTCTTTCGTCGACTTTTAGTTTTGTCGGTATTTTGATCTAGCTTCAACAATCTGCTGTTGATATATCGTATTCAAAGTGATTTTGGTGTTTTATTTATAAAAAACAAGTCAATAATTTTCTTTGTCATATTTTATAACATTCAAAAACATAATAGAATAATAGAAAATACAAAATAAAAACAGAATTTCAAATAATTCTTGATTGCAATGCAAAAATAATATATTTTCAGCATTTTTGCTTTTGAATCGATTACGGCTATTCGAAAGTAACTGACCAGCATTGGAAAACAGTGTCTCAGATGATTACATGGTGCAACCGCGACCACGACAAAATGTAACGTAAAATCTGATTAGGTAACTGTTTGTAAAAGTAACGAATACTTTTTCATGTCACTACTAATTACTTCGAATCTTGCCTAGTAACGAGTACTTGAGTTACGAATAGGTACTTCTTTTACATCTCTAGTGTCTGTACCTATGCATATTGATTTTGGTTTGTCTTGAATAGAAATAGTTTAGGCGAAAGAGGATAGAGTTTACGAAATAAATAAATATTTGTATGAAAGAGCAAGTTTCTGTTGGTGTATTTATTGGAAGATAACGCAGAGCGTAATGTTATGTATTTATGCACATAAATTGAGACAAGTTATTGTCCGTGTAAAATTCTATACAACAGAGTGAAAACATTCCATATAAAAATGCATGTCGGTCGGTTTCTTTAAGACGGAATGATATTACGAGAGCGAGTGCGTTATGCTAAAAGCATTGTTTTCTAATGCATTCGACGTGTTAAGACACTCGATATGGGCAAAACCTTTACCGGCCGAACGGGGCTACCTACACATCATCATGTAATACGCTTACGCATATACTACATGCGTGTAAACGTTCCAAAACGAGGAATAGCAGGAGAATAAGAATTGCGTAAAGGTAATATTCCACTTGTCTCTCATTCTGTAATAGTTTAAAAATTCAAAAATTTAAAAGAAATATTTCTATAACAGATACGTAGAATATTTGTTAATATATATAAATATGGATAGTAATTCCGTGAAATGGAATATTGGGAGATTATATTATCGCATGAATCTCTTTTTAATCCCAGTTTACGGTATATATTCTTTGATTATATACGGGCAAGAACGTCCAGTGTAACTGTAGTAATATTCATCAAATTAACTTGTTATCTAAACTTTGAAATTCCGGGAAAAGAAAAATTGGAATTAAATATATCGGCAGACATCAAACGCGATGAAAGAAGAATTAACAAGCTGAGAATACGTTAAAATAAACAGTAATTGGCATGATTTTCGATATGAAATTGTTGAAAAAGTAATAACTTGTTATAAAGTGAAGTGAAGTCAAGTTAGCGGCTTTTGAAAATGGATGCCGTGTTGGTGGTCCGAGGTTGTGACATGAGTTAATGATTCCATATTATATATACGAAATGTCTTTGTATTTTTACGGAACACAAGCCTCATACCAATTCTGAATTATAATTAATTTGTAAGATCGACGAAATTGGATAAGAAACAATGAAGAAAGTTAGTAACCGGTCAAGCTTGCATTAAAAATTTACTTCAGTTATGGTGAGTGCTAAAATGCTACCACTATAAACTTCAGTCTCGTTTTTCATGTAAAACAAACAGGTGCAGACACCAATACCTTCAGCTCACCGTACAGCGCACTTATAGTGAAGCATAATACATTTAAGACATATTTTTGATGAGATAAACCAAACATGTGTACAAACTTCAGAGTTTTACTTATAATTTAAGATAAATCATTTATCCTTAATAAATGGGCTTCCCTGAATCGATGCCGAATATTTTCGCAATGATGTTTAGCTGTGTGTCTGTCTGTCTCTGTGTGTGTGTGTGTGTGAATAATTGTATATGCGTCTTTGTAAGAATGCACTAGAGCCAAAACTGTTGAAGTTAAAATTATGAAACTTTAAACTTAAATGTGGTGTAGATGTGCAACTCTAATTTTTGTAAACAATAACTTAATCGGAATTTAACGGTTTTCAATAATTTGAGCGGCGAGCCCAATCGCAATAAATGCAATACTAAAAGCGATATCAATTCATTATTGGAATATATATTTAACGAACACATCCAAATTCAAGTTTCTCTAATATTCAAATTATTGTTTTATACAATAATGTATTAATATACGACGAGTCTTTAATATTTGGTTTATGTTGTCTTGAATGTTTGATGACATTTCTTCTGCATTTAATATGAAATAAATACATTTCTGACTTTACGTATATAATTCTAAATCATCGACATTGTACTCACAGAGCCGGCTGAACCAATCCAACTAATTATAATCCCGAAATTTATTTATTCCTGTACCATAACAGTATTAATTTCCATAACCCCACATTTAAAATTGCACACATGGCGCTAATATCGTTCGTTTCGTGATTAACCATGGATATTGAAAATTATTTGATGAACATTTCCTAGTTTTATTTATTAAATCACAGAAGCAAATAGTTTATATATTGGAAAATATAAAGTTTGTAACCAAAGAAATAACTGTCACGTGACTTTTTCGTTTCACATATAGATTGCGTTCAATGCCTGATTTACTTCAAGATAGTTTTTTCAAGCCTAAAGGCTCGCAATTTGAAAAAACCTTGAAGACATAAAATATCTTAGGATTTTTAGTAGAAAATTCTAAATTTTTTAAAAGTTGTATTTAATAGGCCTCCTAAATTTGGATATGAAGTAAGCTTGTAGACATAACATAACTTAGATTTTTTAAATGTTTTAGATATTTTTATAATGGCAGTACTAAGTGGGGGCTCCAAATTTTGGCTCAGCTAACAATTATTAATTGTAATTATTTTGAAATGTAGTTTTGTTCCAATCAATCAATAAAAATGTCTTTATTGTTTTTACTTTCTTTTACGAATCATGAACAATTTCGAACTCGAGATTTCAACGGATGTACATGTTTTGACCTTCCTTGAATCGAATGTGACTATTTTTGGAATGACGTCTGTCTGTCTGTGAACGCTCTAGGGCCAAAACTGTCGAACAAAAAATTATGAAACTTCAAACTTAAGACACAAGTCTTAAGTTTGAAGTTTCATAATTTTTTGTCGCCCTAGATGTGCATCTGCTATTTTTGAAAAGAATATTCAAACCGGTAGTACATGTATACTCTATACAATTTTTGTTCTATCTCGAATATCACTAGAACGGCTACACTTACGGCAAATATAGTTATGTTCATAATGAAAGATATTAATATTTCGCACAACTTTTGTTTGAAACATTTCTTCAAAAAATTTACCAGTTGCGAGAAAAATGCTATGAAACATTATAAATATCTTGTTTACGTTGCCATGGATACGCATGTAGCTTATAAAATAGAATTACCTGCTTTTTTAATAGGAAAACAAAATAGACTCTATTAGATAATTGACATTTCAGAATATTAGTTAGTTTGATAGCTGGTTTTGGTTAGATATATACATACATACATCTATATCTAGAGAAAACTGCGTATAGGAAAGTCGAGTGCAGGCCACTGTAAAATTCAGTGATTATAAACAGGTTTCTTTCTTGTAATCATTAGTGTATAAAATAATGTTTTGTATATAAATAAAAATAAAATCCACTAAATAGATTATACGGCGAGCTGAAGGTATTTGTCCATATGCTTGTTTTTTTGTATGTATATTTTTTAGAGAATTTTTTATACAATTTATGATATCGCAGATGTTAAAATTATAAATTAGCAGTAAAATGATATAGTGAGTCTTTTGCGGTATAACGCAACGTGCTTGTACTATAGTTATGTTTAATTAAAAAATAATTAATAAAGTCTGGTAGTATAAGTCATACACATCCGATTTTGCAGCTCTTGTATACTTATATTCACTTTATGGCTGTAATAAATTATTATTTTTATTAATTAAAGTAAATGCAGCGCAGGTTTAACATGTCTGTTAAGTTCATTAAACGTATGGCTAATTCTCTAAATTCCAAACGTTGACAACATAAACACATCATCTGTTTTTCTCATTTAATTATTTCTTCTGATTTGTGACTACGTGTAATGGTTAGAAAACAGACATGCATCTATTTCTTGAATGCAATTTTTTAGTTTGCCACAGAACATGTGCAAAGTAAGCTATACAGGATAGGTGCCGAAATCGTACTATCTAAGAGATTAATTTATTAGTTAAATGTTTTCTGGCACATTCTCTTTACGTGTTTAGGCCTTTTTAATTTCTTGGACGTAGTCTAAAAAGCAGTATTGGAATCATGAACATTTTTGAACTCGTGATTTTAACGGAAATACACATTTTGATTATCTCCGAATTGAATCGAATCTGACTAGTTTCGGAATGACGTCTGTATGCGTGTCTGTGCATGTGAACGCTCTAGAGTCAAAATTATGAAACTTAAAACTTACTACTTTCTTATACGCAGTAATAAGTAAGTCTTGTAATCATAGAAATCATCATTGTACACATTGACCCTCCCAGAATCGAATGTGACTATTTTCGGAATGACGTCTGTGTGTCTGTCTGTCTGTGAACGCTCTAGAGCCAAAATTGTCGAACAAAAAATTGTGAAACTTCAAACTTAAAACTTGTATGTGGCTAGTTATGATATAGATAGAATATTTAAACCGGAAATGCATGTTTACTTTATGCATTTTTTGTTCTATCTCCAATATTACTAGAACGGCTGCACTTATGGCAAAAATAGTTAATTTCATAATGAATGATATTCATATTTCGCACAACTTTTGTTTGAAAAGTTTTTTCAAAAAAGCAAATCGCATGAACTATGCCTGACAATATATTGACAGAAAACCAAAATAATTTAACAATTGTCATTGGTCATCACTAGGGCAACAAGAAATATACTCTAAAAATCAGTTTTAAGCGCTTTTAAAATGCCCAATAATAGAATAATGGAAATATGCTGTTAAACATACAAAATATGCTCTTAAACATTTAATATTTTCGTCAAAACGTTACAGATATAGACAAGAATATCTGAAAAAAGAACGATTTTTTCGGTCAAATCATGTACATTTAATACAGCCAAAGGTTTTGAAGGTCAAATAAGTTCAAAACTCTCTTTGTAGATTAACTTATGCTCTTTATTATAGTTATAATTACATTTTTAGGCGTACATCACTCATAATTTATAGTACATATGAATTAGTCATTAAAGAATTTCTGCAATTTTTGTATAAAGTGATTCGGATAACCCGGCTTTCAGTGACTCGAATTTGGTTAACCGTGGTTTTACTATATATATATATATATATATATATATATATATATATATATATATATATATATATATATATATATATACATATATATATATATATATATATATATATATATATATATATATATATATATATATATATATATACATATATATATATATATATATATATATATATATATATATATATATATATATATATATATATATACTTTTTTTCGTACATATAATATATTTTTATATGCCAAAACTAAACAACACAAAGAATGCAGGATTAAGCTTGTTATCGAACATACATTACATTCATTAAAATAACAATAACAAACTTAGTTCAAATTTTGATTGTAATAAATGATAAAAATTTCATTTAACGCACTTTATAATAAATCGCGCATTCAAAAAGGACTATTCGCATTAATAGCCAAATAGTCAATAGAAATGCATATACGATTCCTATGAATAAATATTTATTGTAACATTAATAGTATTATAGTTGTAACATGAGCGTCGGGATGTCATCTCGCAATTAGCACCGCTAATAATTCTGAAGTGGTGGGGGTTGTGATTCAGGAGAATATTTAAAAAATAAATTTTCGAAAATAGTTTTTTCATTTTGCAAACATCTTTTGTCAAATAACTTCGATAAAGTTCGAGTATAGTTAATATTAATCATTTTTAACTAAGTATCATTGCAATATATGCATTAAAAATATGTAAATATTAAGAAACATGCCATATCAACCTAAATATGCAAAAATATGAACTTCCAGGTAAAATATGCAAAGCTGTGCCCTAACAAATACGGCATAAAATTCGTAATTTCGCCTAAAACAGATTTATTAATGGCCTATAAGCTAAACAGTCCCTTGAAAAAAATATATGCCCGAGCATATTTCTGGTTGTCCAAGTCATCACAAATAGATCGACTGAGAACGGGTTTCGAGCGATAAATATTGAAATTAACATTGGATATATTGATACGTCGAATATTAAAGAAACAATCTATATTTTATATTGAAGAAACATTATGGATTGCCGAAGTCATATTGTACATATTTATTGAATGACCGTAAAGTATTTATGATAACAATTATTTCTTGTACAGGAAATTAAAATGCTAAGTGAATCGAAAGAAAAAAAACTAAATAAAGATAGCGCGGACGAACATGATAAGCTTAAGAACGCTTTCAAATCCAAGTAGGCTGATTGCCTGAATAAGTAACAAAGTGTATCATTTAAATGAATGTAGAGTGGCCGTGGCGGTGCGGTCGGTGGTGGCTGGTTGTTGGCTGTTGGCTCGCCTTGATTGCCGTTATTATCATGTAACGAGTGTTCATTTAGAGAACGCCACTAAATCATGTAGCAATTATATTAAAAGCATCACCACTCTCAGTCTGTCCGTCTGTACGTTATTAAAGCGTGTTATACAATATTTTAAACTCATTTCCATCAAGTGCTCACATTTCTGTTATCTTCACTGTTTTTAGCTCGCCGTACGAAGTACAAAAGAGCTAACGCAAACGGTCGTGCGTCTGTAGCATTATCTGATCAAAGAATATCCTTAAAAAAAGTGTTTGCCTTGTCGCCCTGAATCCAAAAATGTAAATAGCTTATATACTTGGATGTTAGTTGTCGCTTGTAAGACCAAATTTGTGCCCTCTACTCCTCTGAAGGCACTGAAGCGATTTGAAAAAATATCAGGAGTGGTTTACACTCGACTTTCTTTTACGTAATATATATATATATATATATATATATATATATATATATATATATATATATTACGTAAAAGAAAGTCGAGTGTAAACCACTCCTGATATTTTTTCAAATCGCTTCAGTGCCTTCAGAGGAGTAGAGGGCACAAATATATATATATATATATATATATATATATATATATATATATATATATATATATATATATATACATATATATATATATATATATATATATATATATATATATATATATATACATATATATATATATATATATATATATATATATATATATATATATATATATATATATATATATATATATATATATATATATATCAAACAAACTTTACTATTTTTGCCATAATAATACACATTTATTTGCCATAAGTGCAGCCGATCTAGTGATATTAGAGAAAGGGCAAGAAATGCATAGAGTAAACATTCATTTCCGGTTTGAATATTCTATTCAAGGCGGTGCATATAAGGACCATATACAAGTCTTAATTTTGAAATTTCTCACTTTTCGGTTCGACAGTTTCGGCTGAATCGGAATAATGTTGCGCCCCCCTCGAATAAAAACAGTAACGACGCCCCTGGTGTGTACATAATATATAAACCTACTTAATAACCTATAAAACTTGTATATGTATAACAAGCGAAAAGAATTATGATACTTGATCACGGTTACGTTAATTACTGATACACTATTAAATAACTATCAACGATTTGTCTTCATGTTCTTTTTCTTACCTTATATGTCTCATTTATAACTTATTAATAAAATTGATTACAAGTAATTGGAATCATTTTTAAAAAAAATAGCTTATGAGGACAAGGTTTTATATTTGCATACAATAATTCGCCTTGCTGTAAACGTTATTTTAATTAATATGAGGCACGTGCACTTCCGTTTACTTATATTTATTGTGAGAAATTTTGTTACTAGAAATCGAACCATTTCCTGATTAATTTGCTTTTGAACTGATATTAATTTCATAAGAAATCTATACACTGGAGTTTCTTCTAAAATCAGAGAATATTTATATAATTTTTTAAACTATTACGAACTTAAAATGCGTTCAAAAAACAAGCATTGGTGCTAGCGCCAGTGCTACCAGCTCGCCGTTCCGGCGAGCGCGGTCACATCAATAAATACAAAACTAAAAGCGATAGCAATTATTATAGTACAAAATTTATTGTTGTTATGATATTTCATCGGCATTTAATATGAAATTAATAAATTTCTAAGTTTACGTATATAATTCTAAATCGTCGACATTATACTCACATTGCCCATTGAACCAATCTAACCAATTATGATCCCAACATTTATTTATTCCTGTACCATAACAGTTTTAATTTCCAAAAACCCCACATTTAAAATTGCACACATCCACATGGGTAACGTTAATATCGTTCGTATCGTGATTTGCCAAGGATATTGATAATTATTTGATAAACATTTCCTAATTTTATTAATTAAAACACAGAAGCAAATGGTTTATACATTGGAAAATATAACCAAACAATTTACTGTCAAATAGACATAACTTCTTCATTTCACTAACAGATGGCGATCAATGTCTGATATACTTCAAAATAAATTTATATTAATTTTTTTAAGGCTATGGGCTCACAATTTGAAAAAACTTTAATCACATAAAATATCTTAGAATGTTGAGTAGAAAATTCTAAAAATTTTAAATGTTGGCTAAGGGCAGTATTTAGGAGGGTTCCAAATTTTGGGGGCCTATAACGCCGGCCCTGTACTGACGATTGGATTTAAAATGCGACGGGAACATCACGGGCATGGAAATTATATACATACCAAATTTCATATGTATATGTATACATACATCCAAGTATATGAGTTATATATATTTTTGGATTCAGGGCGAAAATACAAGAACTTTTTGTTAAGATTTTTTTTCGATCCGAGCATGTTACAGACACACGACCAATCACTATAGCTCTTTTGTACTTACTGTACGACGAGCTAAAAATTAATAACTTGTAATTCATATAATTAGCTCGTCGTACAAAAGAGCTATAGTGATTGGTCGTGTGTCTGTAACATGCTCGGATCGAAAAAAAATCTTAACAAAAAGTTCTTGTATTTTCGCCCTGAATCCAAAAATATATATAACTCATATACTTGGATGTATGTATCTCGCTCGTTCGCTCGGTCGGTCCGTCGTAAGACCTGAGTTTGTGACCGCAACTCGTCTGAAGGTACCGGGCCGATTTTGATGAAATTTGGTATACATATAATTTCCATGCCCGTGATGTTTTCCCGTCGCATTTTAAATCCAATCGTCTGTACAGGACCGGCGTTATAGGCCCCCAAAATTTGGAACCCTCCTAAATACTGCCCTTAGTCAACTTTTAAAAATTTTAGAATTTTCTACTCAACATACTAAGATATTTTATGTGATTAAAGTTTTTTCAAATTGTGAGCCCATAGGCTTAAAAAAATAATATGAATATATTTTGAAGTATATCAGACATCGATCGCCATCTGTTAGTAAAATGAAGAAGTTATATTTATGTGACAGTAATTTGTTTGGTTATATTTTCCAATGTATAAACCATTTGCTTCTGTGTTTTAATTAATAAAATTAGGAAATGTTTATCAAATAATTATCAATATCCTTGGCAAATCACGAAACAAACGATATTAACGTTACCCATGTGGATGTGTGCAATTTTAAATGTGGGGTTTTTGGAAATTAAAACTGTTATGGTACAGGAATAAATAAATGTTGGGATCATAATTGGTTAGATTGGTTCAATGGGCAATGTGAGTATAATGTCGATGATTAAGAATTATATACGTAAACTTAGAAATTTATTCATTTCATATTAAATGCCGATGAAATATCATAAAAACAATAAATTTTGTACTATAATAATTGCTATCGCTTTTAGTTTTGTATTTATGTGACCGCGCTCGCCGGAACGGCGAGCTGATAGCACTGGCGCTAGCACCAGTTCTTGTTTGATTGCAGTTTTTGTAATTCTCACGCATTTAATGCCAGTATAATTCCTTATTTATATTTAATTTTCACAATATATATATACAAATGTAATACCTCAACGTAATATAGCTTTATTGTGTTTTAAATTCCTTCTACCATTGCCATGAAACCATGTCAATATGATTGCAAATTAAGTAAACGGAAATGTTATTTGGCAATTTTCAAAAGCAATTTTTCAATAAATGCTATATTAAAAAAAATATATCTGGAGTGGCCTGCACTCAACTTTCTTTTACGTAGTTTTCAATAGATAGATATTAATATACATATATATATATAATATAATGAAAATAACTGGATAATTATACCAATTTATGGATCTGAATTTGAAGTACTTATCGTATTCACTCTTAAACAGTCAAATTTCACAGTAAAACTCTGAAATTGTTAATTAATTATGTCAGCAAATATATAATATAAATTGATTCTATAATAATTTACCTGATACAATTTATTCTAATAAGAAATTAATATTTAAAATATTAATTCAAAAAGATAACTGTCAATGTAAGCTTTGCTTGTTTTCAATTAACAAGAAACAAATGCTGTAACTCATGGTTGATTCGTTTTAAAAATAATAAAATTTGTCACAATTGTAGGTATCACCATGGCAACGTAAATAAGATATTTGAGTTTTTTCGTAGCAGTTATCTCATAACTGGTACAAATTATGAAGAAACTTTTCAAACAAAAGTTGTGCGAAATATTAATATCTTTCATTATGAACATAACTATTTTTGCCGTAAATGCAGCCGTTCCAGTGTTTCTGGAGATAGAACAAAAAATGCATAGAGTAAACATGCACTTCCGGTTTGAATATTCGTTTCAAAAATAGGAGGTGCACATCTAGGGCATATACAAGTCTTAAGTTTGAAGTTCACAGACACACAGACAGACAGACACACAGACAGACAGACGTCATGCCGAAAATAGTCACATTCGATTCAGAAAAGGTCAAAAAACGTGTATATCCGTTGAAATCTCGAGTTCGAAATTTTTCATGATTACAATACTTACTTATTACTCTGTAAAAGAAAGTAAAAAATTCAAACAAAAATTGCTAAGAATTTAAATATATGACCTAATGTGTAATAAGATGACACGAGTAAACAAGCACTTTTAGTTGAAATATCTTTTTCAAAAATGAAACGGGGTATACAAATCATTTCACACACAGATCTACAGGCACAGAGACATATAGATTAACAGACACCTAATCGTTGCACATAAAATTTTAAATTAAAAAATAAATGTTTTTAATTATTATGGCCTTTGAATTCACAATTTGAAAACGTATAGTTATAAAAAGTCTTTTGAATTTCAAAATTATAACCTTTAATAATTTTTTATGGCCTTTGGTTTACCGATATGAAGACATATCTTAGAATTTTTAGTTGAATTATTGAATGTTTTAATTGTTAGCTAAGGACAGAGGGGCTCCAAATTTTGGGGCCCTATAACTCGAGAAATATATGGACGATTGAATTTAAACTGAATGAATGGGATGCCAAAGAATATGTGTACCAAAATTGGTTCAAATCGCTTCGAAATGACCGATTGCTTTAGCTCCTCCTGTATTTCGTACGGCGAGCTAAAAAATATTCAAAGCAGTGAATTATTTATCAATTTAACACTTGTTACGATACGTTTTAAATATATGTATTATAATATCCGCTTATTAAATATGATATGTGAACACCAGTATTCTTTAATTCCTTATTTTAGAACGTATAACCATTTACAGTTTATCTACCAGTGAAATAGGTCGTGTATTGAGAGTGATTTAGTGAGTGATAAAATTGAAGTTTATTATTATTTGAGGTGAGGTTGATAGCTAATCTATAACGTATTATGGTATTTGGGTATTCTACTATATGAATTGATGTTGATGTATTTGTCTGAATATGCAGTATGAATAGGTATGAATCAATGTGTGAAGTTATGCTAATCTATTGAATTGTTATTAATATGTGGATTATGAGACGAAGTATCAGATTTGGTATAGAAGTATAATTATGGAGTAAAGTAAAGAATATGAGCTAGACCTATTAAATGAGTTTTTGAGATAATACTAAAGGGCTTATTATATAGAAAATGAGGTGTGTTAAATATGTGAGGACGATGAGTATTGACAATGGCTTAGCTGGTGTGCGTTCGGGGTGATACCACTGATTGATGGGTGTCGCCCACGGAAGACTCCTCATATGTAACCTTAACGCTTACGTATGAGGTTTGACTGCTTGACTTGAGTAAGACGTTTGAGGGTTAAATATATAGGATTTTGGTATGAGTCTGTGTGAGTGTGTGTGTGTGGCAGAGAGAGAAAGAAATAGACTGGCTTCTCACTAAGTTTATACTCAAACCTGTATTCTAATTTCAAAGCCAAAATAGATGGACTACGTGGGTCGTAATGTATAACAATATTTATATATTAATACTTGTGTAATTGTATGATAATATTATTGGTTTTAATGAAATAAAGTGCCATGCAGGAAAAGTCATCAGTGTTTAAATATGGTCGATAAGCTTCCAACTACAACAAAATCTACAAGTAAGAAAAACAAGATTTGGTACGCGTAAAACGCACCAATGTGTAGAGCTCGCCTATAGGTAGTATTTTTGCTAACAATTTTTTGTAGATTATATTGAAAAAAAAAATCAAAATTATAATATTCAATATTTTTTTATGGTTTTTGGGTTAAGAAAATTAAAAAAATTTGTAGATAAAATATCTTAGAATTTTTACTAGAATTTTTGAGTGTTTTAATCATTTTTATAAGGGCAGTATTAAGGGGGGGGGGGGGCACTTGCAAAAAAATGTTATATATTTAATATTATATTGCTTTATTTTGTTTTAAATGTATGCTAGATTCCGTGAAAAAATATCAAAATGTGTAGGAACTAGGGAAACGTAAACGATACGTGTCTATTTTCAGTACATTTTTCGAAAAAACTTTTAAAATAAAAGTTGCTCAAAAATTAGTTTTCCTTCAACAGTTTTAGCTTAAGAACGTTCACACAGACGCATACATAAACAGACGGCATTCTGAATATAATCAAATTCGATTCAAATATGGTAAAAATGTGTATATTTTTCATAATTACAATACTTCCTTATTTCCGTATCAGAAAGTAAAAATAAGAATAATAAAACTAAGCTTATTTTGAGAGATGGTCTCCCATTCGACCGAGCCCTTCTTTTGTTGGGATCCTAGGCTATGGCCTATTGCGCCTATTTATAAGTACGGCACTGTCTGAGTGATAAACAACTGTTCCAATACTATTTAGCACATTGCCATATTTAGCAAAGTGTAAATTAGATTTAAAATGAATTAAATTTTCTAATCGTAAATCATATAATTTTATGTGGCTATTACACATAGTTTAATTAAATATTACGCTTCGAAAAAATTAATTTAGCAAAAATTTTAGTAGAACATATAAAAGCTTTCCTCATTTGCAGCCATCATAAAACGGGCAAAATATGAACGAATAAACGTCAACAATTGTTTATTAAATTAGCTTGTATATTATAGCGAATATTCGCAAATAGGCAACTTTCTTTAGTGCGCATATAATAAACGTAAACTAGTGCTGAATAGCTGATTATCAAAATGGCCGTAGTTAATGTCTATTCTATTTACGATCATTGTAATGGTTCACATAAAAACTTGTTCTTATTTTCGAAGTGAATTACCGGTAAGCCGCCCTAGGCCCTATAGTTATATTTTGTGAACGTTGCAGAGACATAACCTAAATAGTAATATATTAAAAGAACGAAATTATTGTTGTTGGTGTTGTTATGCTGGGAATGCACATGTTTATTAAAAGTATATTTACTATTATTATTATCTAAACAACCCTTTCAGCAACGTCTCTTTATCTAAAAGTGTTTAAGTGAAAACACTTAACACCTTGTTTTTTACTTTCTTATACGTTATGTATAAAAGACACTATTGTAATCACAATAGAACATCGACCTCGAAATTTTAATGAAAGTGACCATTTTGAGTGTCCCTCTGATTCAATTTTGACTATTTGCTCACGTGTGTCTGTGTGTGCATGTGTGTACGCTCAATATCGTTGAACGTAAACATATATTTTGAATATTATATTTATTTGACCCGGGAAAGTCGATCACTATTTACTTTCTTTTACGAAGTAATAATTAAGTCTTGTAATCATGAGTAATATTGAACTCGAGATTTCAACGGATATACACGTTTTGATCATCCCTAAATCGAATGTGACTATTTTCGGAATGTGTGTGTGTGTCTGCGAACGCTCTAGAGCCAAAACTGTCGAACGTAAAATTGTGAAACTACAAACTTAAGCCTTGTATATGGTCTAGATGTGCACATTTTATTTTGAAAAGGATATTCAAACAAAAAATGCAATTTTCTCCAATATCACTAGAACGGCTGCACTTATGGCAAAAATACTTATTTTTGTTTGCAAAGATCCTCCTAAAATTCTTATTTATATTGTCATAAAAATACATTTATGAGATATTGATATTAATAAATTGTATGAATTATGCCTGAAAATATCTTGATAGAAACATAACAGAAATAATGTATGTCATTTTCCACCGGTTAACACCGGTTATATTTATAAATCGACTGAGAATGTGTTTGAATCGCAGTACGTATTAAAAATTATATTTGAATATATTGATAAGGTGATTATTATAGAAACAAACTATATTTTATATTGATAAAACAGTATTTGATAACGAAATAATAAGCTAAATTGTACAATTTCTGGGTGTTACTGTTGAGTATTGGTATTTTTAGCTCGCCGTACGTAGTACCGAAGAGGCTAAAGCATTCGGTCGTGTGTCTGTAGCATTCTCGGATTCAAAAAATTTCATTAAGAAAAAGTGTTCGTCTCGTCGCCCTGATTCCGAAAATGTATATAACTTATATACTTGGATGTTAGTCGTCGCTCGCTCGTAAGACCAAATTTGTGCCCTCTACTCCTCTGAAGGTACCGAAGCGATTCACTCCAAATTTGGTACACATATTATTTGGCATCCCATTTGAATCCGCTCGCAGTTTAAATCCAATCGCCCGTATACTTCCCGAGTTATAGGGCCCCAAAATTTGGAGCCCCACTTAATACTGCCCTTATAAAAATAATTGAAACACTTAAAAATTCTACTAAAAATTCTAAGATATTTTTTATCAACAAGATTTTTTCATTTTAATAACCCAAAGCCCGAAAAAAATTATTAAATATTATAATTTTGAATTTCAAAATTTGAACAAAAATTTTTTTTTTTTAATATAATCTAAAATTAAATGTAAGACTTTTATATCAATAACATTTTTTCAATTAGTTAACCAAAAGGCCATAATTATTAAAAACTGCTCGCATCGCATATATTACTTTTGACAGTTTCTTTGGGATATATATTTTTAATGAACATTACGTAAAAGAAAATCGAGTGCAAGCCACTCTTCGATTTTTTGAATATGTAATTTCAACCGGAAGTGCTTATATAATCGTGTCGTATCTCGAATACGACCCGAGTTAAAAAATTAGTGAATCTTATAAAAGTTAAAGATGTTAAAATTTCTAGCAACTTCTGTTTATTATTGCAAAATCGCCATATTTCATTTATCTTTCCCTAATTAACACTTATATATTAATATTATTCCATGGCAATGGTAGAATGAATTTAAATAGATATGAAAACTAAGTATAAGAAACTCCAGATATATTTAAAAAAAAAATTGTGGTAGTCTACTAGAACAGATTGTTAAGTAGAACCATTTACGTGGTTAAAGAATTTTAATTTTGATTAAGGTATGCATTCCAAAAATAATCACATTAGATTCAAAGAGAGTCAAAACGTGTATTTCCGTTGAAATCTCGAGTTTGAAATTTTTCATAATTACAAGACTTATTTATTACTGCGGAAAAGAAAATAAAAACATTCCCGATATTTTAACGGTACCTAATATTCGTTTTGAGGGTTCGTGTCTGGTGTGTCTGTGAATATATAAATAACACATTGAAAATTTGTTCTAACTATGAAGAAGATGTAATTTCTTTGTTTTAAAATAGTGTATAAGGTATGGTCATAAATCTCTGACAATATGCGGTATCTTGAATCCCCATATGGTCAACAGGTCATCTTATATGTACGTATGTATAAGTCCGCAGCGCATAGGTCGTCGTCGCGTCGTGTCGCGTCGCGTCGGTGGCTCGTGGCCGGTTTCGGTGGTGGTGACTGGTGAGTCAGTGTTTGCCCCGGCGACAAACGGCAGTCGTGTCGCCACCGTTGCCTTGTATTATATGCATGTTCGTATTGTATTCTATGTATGTTTGTTTGTTCGGTTTGGTTGCGGGATGAGAGAATGAGAGTGCGGGAGCTCAGAGCAGACCAGACGACAGGTACGTGCATGCGACATGCGCGCTTTCGTCGTGCCACTGACTTATGGACACGCTTAAATGCAATGCTAAGCAGCCGTTATGTTTCACCGCCGAATACATATCATCATATACAGCCTCACGGCGACGGTCACCAATTTTATATTATGATTTCGGCACGATTCGGTTTCTTTTTATTTTCTTGAATAAGTGCATTTTCGGTAATGCAGTCATGCGATTATTAAGACACTCCAGTAATTTGGGCACTGCTACAATTTGGACGGGTTTGTTTTCATTTCCCTCTATAACCCGGACACATTTAAATATTCTGCGCAATGTGTGCCGAAATTAGTTATAAATGTGAATTATAGCAGCAACAAGGCGAAGCCCCTAGTTAGATATATATTGAAGTGTGTATACTGTATATTGGCAGTGAGTATACAACTGATAGAGGGAGACCTAAAGGTTGTGTTCTTTACTAAGACATCTATAGTTGACGGTTCGAATCAAAAAACAATTTCACATCTATAGGTGACGGTTGTCAAACATATTACCTGCATAAATATTGGCATTATTTCTCTACTTGCTAATTAGTCACTGATATTGGGCAAAAAATATCTGGAGTGGCCTGCACTCAACTTTCTTTTACGTAATTTTCAATAGATAGATATTAATATATATATATAATATAATATAATGAAAATAACTGGATAATTATACCAATTTATAATGGATCTGAATTTGAAGTACTGATCGTATTCACTCTTAAACAGTCAAATTTCACAGTAAAACTCTGAAATTGTTAATTAATTATGTCAGCAAATATATAATATAAATTAATTCTATAATAATTTACCTGATACAATTTATTCTAATAAGAAATCAATATTTTAAATATTAATTCATACAGATAACTGTCAAAGTAATGCTCATTTGTTTTCAATAAACAAGAAACAAATGATGTAACTCATGGTTGATTCGTTTTAAAAATAATAAAATTTGTCACAAGTGTGAACGCTCTAGAGCCAAAACTGTCGAACGAAAAATTATGAAACTTCAAACTTAAGACTTGTATATACCCTAGATGTGCACCTCCTATTTTTGAAAAGAATATTCAAACCGGTAGTGCATGTTTACTCTATACATTTTTTGTTCTATCTCCAATATCACTAGAACGGCTGCACTTACGGCAAAAATAGCAATATTCATAATGAAAGATAATAATATTTCGAACAACTTTTGTTTGAAAAGTTTCTTCATAAATTGTACCAGTTATGAGATAACTGCTACGAAAAAACTCAAATATCTTATTTACGTTGCCATAGTGATACCTACACTTGTGACAAATTTTATTATTTTTACTTTCTTTTACAGAGTAATAAGTAAGTATTGTAATCATGAAAAATTTCGAACTCGAGATTTCAACGGATATACATGTTTTGACCTTCCCTGAATCGAATGTGACTATTTTCGGAATGACGTCTGTGTGTGTGTGTGTCTGTATGTGTGTGTGTGTGTGTGTGTGTGTGTGTCTGTGAACGCTCTAGGGCCAAAACTGTCGAACGAAAAATTATGAAACTTCAAACTTAAGACTTGTATATACCCTAGATGTGCACCTCCTATTTTTGAAAAGAATATTCAAACCGGTAGTGCATGTTTACTCTATACATTTTTTGTTCTATCTCCAATATCACTAGAACGGCTACACTTACGGCAAAAATAGCAATATTCATAATGAAAGATATTAATATTTCGCACAACTTTTGTTTGAAAAAATTTCTTCATAAATTGTACCAGTTATGAGAAAACTGCTACGAAAAAACTCAAATATCTTATTTACGTTGCCATGGTGATACCTACAATTGTGACTAATTTTATTATTTTTAAAACGAATCAACCATGAGTTACATCATTTGTTTATTGAAAACAAACAAGCATTACTTTGACAGTTATCTGTATGAATTAATATTTAAAATATTGATTTCTTATTAGAATACATTGTATCAGGTAAATTATTATAGAATCAATTTATATTATATATTTGCTGACATAATTAATTAACAATTTCAGAGTTTTACTGTGAAATTTGACTGTTTAAGACTGAATACGATAAGTACTTCAAATTCAGATCCATTATAAATTGGTATAATTATCCAGTTATTTTCATTATATATTAATATCTATCTATTGAAAACTACGTAAAAGAAAGTTGAGTGCAGGCCACTCCAGATATTTTAATTGGATCAACCATGAGTTACATCATTTGTTTCTTGTTTATTGAAAACAAAAACTATAAAGCATTATATTGACAGTTATCTGTATGAATTAATATTTAAAATATTGATTTCTTATTAGAATAAATTGTATCAGGTAAATTATTATAGAATCAATTTATATTATATATTTGCTAATATAATAAAATAACAATTTCAGAGTTTTACTGTGAAGTTTGACAGTTTAAGAGTGAATACGATAAGTACTTCAAATACAGATCCATTATAAATTGGTATAATTATTCAGTTATTATTAAGTTATAGTAATTTAATTTGCATTTTCATTTTATATTGGTCAGCAAAAGATTTTGTTATAACTTAATAATAATAATTATTATCTGCGTCCGTTTTTGCCAGGAAAACAAAATAGACATTTTATAGTATTCCTGTAGAGTATTGGTTAGTTTGACCCTTTGTTTGGGACTATATATATATATATATATATATATATATATATATATATATATATATATATATATATATATATATATATATATATATATATATATATATATGTAGACAGTTTGTTTGGGATATATATGTATATTAATATCAATCTATTGAAAACTACGTAAAAGAAAGTTGAGTGCAGGTCACTCCAGATATTTTCAAAACAAGATTCTGTACGTACAACGCACCGTTGCGTCCAGTTCGCCTTATAAGTATATAATATATGCGATGCGAGCAGCAGTTTCTAATTATTATGGCCTTTTGGTTAACAATTTGAAAATATGTTATAAATATAAAAAGTCTTACAATTCTATGTTGATTATTTTGATAAAAAATAATTTGTGCATATTTTGAAATTCAATATTTTTTTACGGCATTTGGGCAGTCTACTTGTTGACCCATGGATACAATATTTACAAAACAAATGTAATGTCGTACCTATTAAAAATATTGTCATGGAAGAAAGCATTGTTTATTTGTTAGGTTGCTTACGATATAGTACATCGATAGCAACACTGACTGACCACATTTCTGAACAAAACAGAAAACCATTGAAGCAGAGACTACATAAATATTATTTTAAACACATTGTTTTCACCATCGACCGAAATCTTGATATTATCTCGAAATAAATGTTGCTATAGTCTATCTAGCTGTTATTTTTTGTGTTTCTCACTATGTTAGAATGTAAAATTTATGGAGTATTAAGAATGTCAACACATATTTGAATTATATTACGAGAACATGTTTATAACCATTGACTTTTGAAGTGATAATATCTAATTATTGTGTACTCACTATCAAATTTATACTATCATAGGTTAAAGATTTATCTCATCATTTTTTGATTCCCGACAAAGTTATTTCCGCATTTTAACCTAGCTCTCATCTTATTCTGGAGTTCCTAAGACATTTAATACCAAATTTGAACTCTCTCTTACTTTTCTTAGGCTTAAGATTTTCTCATAATTTTGGAGTACCTTAGAGTTGAAAGTTGAAGTTGAAACCGATATGAATTTAGGCAGACGTATACTGTAATCTGTAAAGGAATGACGACAAGATGATAACATATATATAGGTGCTCATACTGTTTACTGAACTAATTGTTATTCTTGTATTGTTGTTACTGGTTGACAACACAGTCGCAACTTACAAACAAACAAACAATGGGAAGACATAAGTAAACATGTATAGAAAAATAATTCAATAGTATAATAGCTATTCGAAATATTCCAAGTATTTTCAATAATACAATGGATTGTTTTCAAGTTAGGCTCTAAATTTTATAACGAAATTATTTGGCTATAAGTCTGAATGGTTTCCCTGAAAATGGTAAACCACATGAGATTCATTATTTATGTTGTGTGGGTGTGAACATTCTACAGTAAAAACTGTTGACAATTAAAATGTATGTAGAAAATTTTGAATTTAGAAGTTGGATGAAAACTTCCTATGTTTGGAAACAAAATATAAACCGGTGGTTAAAATTTACTCTTGGTAAGTTCTTATGGAACAAGTTAGAAAAAAAAAAAGAAATAAAAGCTAAAATAAATATATGTTTATATTAATATGAACCTTTGAAAAAATATCCAAATAATACATTTACATTTCCCAAGTTACCGCACATATTATTTTTTTAATTTCCGAATATAACTTCTAATTATGAAAGCAATATATTTCAAGTCTATTAAATATAATCAGATATATTCTATAAATTCATAATAAATAACAAATATCATATATTTTAAAAATCTATACAGAAATTAGAAGATTTGCAACACGCTGACAAGCGACCATTTCCTATAACCTATAGAGCTGCATACATTAAAGTAATATATTATGTTATTATTATTAATATAATAACCCAGAAATGTTTATATGTGAGTGAGTGTGTATGTGTAGAACGCTTTTTTGGAAAAATGCAAATTGGCATAGGCGGGGATCGAACTCACGACCTCCAGGGTAAGAGGCGAGTGTCTTAGCCACCATGCCATGACGACAAATAAGAATTTTGTATATAATATCAAATAGTTTATACTGAAATAAAAGACTACACAACAGCAATGAATAAATTTCTAATCAAGTAATCTGCCCTACGTAAAAATAAAAGGTTATACGTCAGAATAATTCAAATGTCAATTTTAAATATATTCCGAATCTGAAAAATGCATATCGAGTTGTGTACATTGTGCCATTGTGTGTTAGCATAGGACCCATTATCACTTTTAAAACTGCCGTGGCACTGCAAAATTCAGAATTTAGCCTGATTATTTGATTCAAAAATAATAACGAATCAAATATCAAATCATTGAAAGTGTTGTGTAAAAAGGTTTGTAATACACATATTTTTGGAATAATCGATTCAATTAGAAAACAGATACCGTAAGTAAATTTATAATCCCGATGTTTGTGTAATAATACATGCATGGAGACTGTTTTAATGCACGTGTACAAATAATGTTCAAAATATTGTTTGTATTATTTAGTACGCAGTAATAAATACCGCAGTTACAACATCTAATAAAAGCAATAGACAAATTATGAAATAATATTAGATTTTTGAAGAGGTAGCAAATCTAGCGCCGGTTTTTTAACTAAGGTACATCTGTCAATAAAATATATCAAATTATGAATATTTTATTTCTTTTAGGTTTGTTAAGCGATACAAACTGAAGGAAAAAGCGTGTAAGGGTAATCCCTTATTTTTATATTGTAACTATGATTTACATGAAAATTCTCCACCCGTCCAAACTGACCTATATTCAGTGTACCATATGGGCACACGGTGCCCACGGGTGACCCTAGTTATTAATAAATAAGTATATAAACTTTATTGATTCAATATATTTATTTCTTTGTTCTAGGATGGTGATAGACTTTTCATTGGTGCACCGGGAAGTTGGTACTGGCAGGGTGAGTACAAAGCTACAAAAAACTACATAATTACATTATGTTAACTATTATTCGTAAAATGATTTAACACCAAAGGACCAGTGTTTTTCACTTATGTCATTAGTGCACTCAGATTCAGCGCTACCTCATACGTTTGATGCACATTGGCACTGAATCACTGATGGCTCGATGGGTGCAAGACATGCATTGAAACTCTAAGTGGAAAACGCTATTAGGCGGCGCCACCATCGAATTGCAAAATTACTGTTCACGGCTAACATTAATGTTTTTGGCGTTTGATTAACATTTGTTTGATACAGCATCATACAATAAATACAGATAAGTGGTTTGATGTGACCAAAAGGACACAGTGAAAACAATAAATGGCGGCCGACGAACGCAATTTTAATTCTAAAAAGGTGGCGTCGCGTTAAATAACTTTACGAATATTACATTTTATAAATATATAGGTACAAAATGGGACAAAGCAAAACAAATTTTATATCAATCAGAGTTTGTTTGAATTGTCCAACAATATCTAAATTGTAACCTTCCAATATTTCAGTTCTTCTTAGGCGTGTGTTAGCCGTTGAAAATAATGATTGTAATATTTTTGTTTCAGATAAAATGCAAGCAGTCGTTTCCTATGCATATTTAATTGTATTATTGAATTGTTTTCTATATTTCAGGTCAATTATATTCTGTAAACAATACTGTAAAGCTCCCCTATGTACCGCCAGGCAGGAATTTTTATGGAGAAGGTAAACAATATTTCTGAGATCATCGCTGATATCACAACTCAAGCAAAATATGCTTCAATTTATTTATTTATTCACATTTTTTGTATGTTTTCATTTCGTGTACATTATCATTTAAATAGAATCACAAAAACATGATAATGTTTCTTTAGAACTAAGGGTACATTTATAATAGAATATCTCCACGGCAAGTTAAATAGCTATCTTTATCTAGCGCACACGAATGACAACGATCCTGCTTGCACACTAAACTTGGTGGAAGTAGGACAGGTTGTCCATATTGGTGCGTTAGATAAAGATAACCAATTTTTACTCTTGACGTGAAACAAGGAAATTATAAACAGTCCTTAAGTACCCACCCGTTTTAAAGTTTTATAATATGAAGGGTTCAGAAGACAGAAGTAAATTAATAACAAACATAGGTGCAGGCACTAATGCCTTCTGCTCGCCGGTTATTCTAAAAAATTAAGTAGAACACATTATTTTAACCGCTGATACTTTTAAGGAAGAAAACCTAATTATAACTAAATATTTTTGAAGAGATAAAATAATAAAAACAATAATTAAAACGATAGTTATATCCGTTGAAATCTCGAGTTCGAAATGTTTCTTGATTACAAAATTTACTGATTACTGCGTATAAGAAAATAAATTACGTTATAAATATAATTTTTTAAAGATGTTTCTCTGTGTATTTAATAGGCTCTATTATTACAGGGAAATGTTGCCTTTCTGGTTTCTGAACTCTCCATAAATAAATAAAAGCAAAAAAAAAAAAAAAACATAAAGAATATAAATGAAATTGACAAAATTTACAATACAATTTGAAATTAATGTGCTTTTAAATTGGTACTGGAGGTGATAGAAAAATTGGTTTGGGCAAAATTTTGGGGATTATTGGTTGGCAACAATGAAAATCTAAAATTCATAATTTGGTTCTACAAAAATTTCTGGCATCCAAAATCATTATTTTCACTTATTTTTAGGGACATGTTTGTTTATTTGCAGGTGGCATTGTACAATGGGCTTCGTTATGCTTAATTATGATTCTGGAAAAAGTAACGTGTCTTTTTTCTGCTATCGGCATGTATTTTATTTGCTTTATGATAAAATTCCAGGTCAGATGTATTCCGTTGATCCGGATACGAGATTTCCATATACACCGCCGAGATTTTCCAATTATGGCGCAGGTAAAAGCGCTTTTTGCAAGAGAAAACAAATGAAAAACACACCGATTCAAGTTGTTTGTTGAAATGTTTGCTTTATCATGCTGTGGTTGTTTCCGATTGCTGCTTTTGTTGGCCATTTTCGAATGCAACATTTGTTATTCTTAATACCATTGATATAGCTTACTGGCTTTCAATTTTATAAATCGTAAACGAAAAAGTTTATTGAAAGTCGATAATACACCGAAATACGATCTAAAATCGAAAAAACTTGATGAAAAACCGATTAAAATTTGAAAATCAATCAAAATGGATAAAATAATTTAGTCGATTAAATTCATTACATATCTGAAAATATGTCATAGATATAAAAAGTATTATAATTTCTAGTGGAATTCTGTGGACATATATACATTTCTAATAGGTTATAGATCTATAGCGTATAGATGATCTATAAACTATAAGTTCCTTATAAATTTATTGATAAGCCTATTCTGAATACATAAAAATAAGAGGCTATTTGCAAGGAAATTGAGTGTTGCTAGATTTTAAATTTCCATAGCCTTACACGCACTTGAATTATTATATTATTTTTAAAATTACTTTTGTACTTAGTGTAATTTTTGTATGGTGCATATGATTTGTTAAATTTTCTACAATACTTATCAAACGACGCTTGTCTAAGCGAAACATTTCTTTAAGAAAATCGGTTGTGACCAACGCAGAACTTTGGCTTATTTTGTTTAGATGCGATAGAAAAATATAAATTCCATTATTCAAATTTAGCATCACGAAATTTCAGTTTTGTCAAAGTTTGTCATTTCTAAGCAAGTAGATCTATACCAAGATTCAATAGAAAATTCGGTCAAACTGTCGATGTACTACATCATCTCCGATTTCAATGAAATGTTGGCAATACATACTACTAAACATAACAAAAAACGGGAAAAATAATAAAAAGGTCAGATTCGGTTGACCTTCAAAACTTGATTTGCTTATTTTAATTCTAATAAAACATATAAATCAGGTGTACGTGTGTGTGTGTGTATTATTTTTCCTCATCGGTGTGGATAGTTTAGGTTAGGTTATGTTAAGTTAAGTTAATAGTTATTATTTTTTTCAATCTGTCAATGTACTACTTCACCTCCGATTTCAATGAAATATTGTCAAAAAATACAACTAAAAATAACAACTACTACCTACTACTAACCTAACCTAACTTAACCACACTTTCCTTATCAATAATTATTTTTAAGAGTATTTTTTGACAAAATTTCAACGAAATCGGAGGTGAAGTAGTACATTGACAGTTTGAAGAAAATAACAACTACTACATACTTAGGCTAACCTAACTTAACCTAACCTAACCTATCCACACTGATGAGGAAAAATAAAACACACACACACACATCCGCACACAAAATTATTAGAATAAATATCTGGAGTGGTCTGCACTCAACTTTCTTTTACGCAGTTTTCACTAGATATAAATATATGTATATGTATATATATATCCAAAACCTGCTGTCAAATTAACAAATACTCTACTGAAATATTCTGAAATGTCATTTATCTAATAGAGTCTTTTGTTTTCCTGACAAAAAGCAGATGATCCGATTTTATAAGCTACATGCGAATCCATGGCAACGTAAACAAGATATTTATAATGTTTCGTAGCATTTTTCTCGCAACTGGTACATTTTTTGAAGAAATGTTTGAAACAAAAGTTGTGCAAAATATTAATATCTTTCATTATGAATATAACTATATTTGTCGTAAGTGTAGCCGTTCTAGTGATATTGGAGATAGAACAAAAAATGCATAGAGTAAACATGCACTTCCGGTTTGAATATTCTTTTCAAAAATAGGAGGTGCACATCTAGGGCATATACAAAGCTTAAGTTTGAAGTTTCATAATTTTTCGTTCGACAGTTTTGGCTCTAGAGCGTTCACAGACACACACACACACACAGACAGACAGACGTCATGCCGAAAATAGTCACATTCGATTCAGGGAAGGTCAAAACATGTATATCCGCTGAAATCTCGAGTTCGAAAATTTTCATGATTACAATACTTATTACTCCGTAAAAGAAAGTAAAAATAAACAAATTAAATTTTCAAGGTCAACTGAATCTGACCGCAGCTTTTTATTATTTTTCCCGTTATGTTTATTTTTAGTAGTATTTATTGTCCAAATTTCAACGAAATCGGAGATGAAGTAGTACATCGACAGTTTGACCAAAAATTCAAATTGCTTAGACCATAAATATGTATTTGTTATAGAAATACAAGATTTAAATTTTTATAGAATTATTTTACAGGTTAACATGTTCAAAATTTCATCATTATAGTTTTATTTTACTTACATGGAATATGTATAATATATATCCACAATTCACAAACTATATTTTTATGTCAAATATAAATTTCAAAGACAATTAAATACCATTAATAGTTAACTTTGATTTATAGAATAATTAAAATATTTCAATTGCAAACTCTGGAAATAAAAGTTGTTTAAAATTAGAATATCTTGAGTTTTTATATCTACAAGTTATTTTTGTAAATGTAGCCAGTGTCACGAGTAAACGAGCATTTCCAGTTGAAATGTCCTTTTCAAAATAGGAGGTTTTTATTCTGGGGTACACAAAGCCTAAATTAAAAACATCATATTATTACGTTGAACGGTATAGCGTTCACACACACACACACATCATAGAGAAAGTAGTTCAAATGGATTCGGAGACCCTCAAAATAAATATTTACATTAAAATCTCGATGTCGATTTTTTTCTTCGAAGTAATCACATATTTAAGCATAGTATGATAAAGCAAAACCATGAATCACATAAAATAACGACAATAAACAGGTGTCAATGACTACAAATTAATACCAATGGATGAAAAAGTTGACTAAAACCAAATAAACAAAACAGAAGCATTATAATATCGTTTTCACATGTCATTATTACAGGCTTTAGCTTTGGACATCAAACACAAATAATCTAAGCTTCATAACCCATCAATAATCATATTTATGTTAATTTCTTTTCAGTATGCGCATTTATTATTATTATTATCAATGTCTCACACAAACCATTAACAGGACATATGGAGCAAGCACAATATTTATATACCATATACTTCACAATATTACTACTGATCATCTAATATTTATGTTATTCACCACAACATTTTCCTTATTTCTATTTGTTATGTGTCGAATAATATTGCTTAACAGTTCTTGGTGTCGGCAAATTAAATTTAGTTTAATATCAATATACGTAACGTTTATTATTGTTTAACAATTAACAACATTAATATGATTTTGGCACATTAAACAAAATAATTGTTGTTTTACATTATTATTATTGTAATAAGAATGTTGTTAGACGTACTAACTGCTATTTTAACATAACATGAACAACTAAGCAATATTATTTGTTGTAAATTTTGTGTAGCATAATTTATGTATTGAGTTATTTTTATATTACAACGCCTATGCGTCTGCAAACAGCATTACACCACAGTCAATTGGGTTGAGCGTATTTTCATGTATTTAATCATGTTTGAACGGAACCAGTGGCGTAGCTACAGGAGTTGCATTGCATCCCGGCGCCTTCACTTTATAGAAATGCTAAAAATAACGTTTTTTTAATAAATAAATTGATATATTTACTATTAATCTACAATATTTAGAATAGGCATCATAAAAAATTGCAATCTGACACTTTCTATTTGCTACGATATTATTTAAAAATTATAATCTTTTTCGATTCGAGGCGATACTGACCTGCATATAATTCTATCAAACTTTCAACTTGAGGGGGTATTACTCTTTCGACGGCCTATTTCAGACGGTTTTCAGGATTTTTTTTTGTGGGTAAACTAAAACACTTGGGACCTTGAGCTTTTTTGCATCTTGTTTATTAATTCTTGGAGTACAAAATGTATTTTTTTTTATGTATATGGTTCATGTCGATCCGTCTCAAAATGGCGACCATGTCCGGCGCCTCAGTCTGTGCGGCCGGAAAGGTTTTGGCACTTTCCGCTATTTGAAACATAAAATCGAGTAGGTATTATTAATCTGCATTAAATTCTACGGAAATTGACCCTCGGGCGAAACATTTTATCGAAAAATGAGAAAATTGCAGCCGTCTGAACAAAAATTTCAATTTTCGCCTGTTTTTTCAACTTTGAGGCGCTCTGAAAAATCCAATTTTCAATATTTTGTAACGACAGAGGTTCAATTTCCGTAGAATTTAATGCAGATTAATAATACCTACTCGATTTTATGTTTCAAATAGCGGAAAGTGCCAAAACCTTTCCGGCCGCACAGACTGAGGCGCCGGACATGGTCGCCATTTTGAGACGGATTGACATGGACCACATACATAAAAAAAATACATTTTGTACTCCAAGAATTAATAAACAAGATGCAAAAAAGCTCAAGGTCCCAAGTGTTTTAGTTTACCCACAAAAAAAAATCCTGAAAACCGTCTGTAATAGGCCGTCGAAAGAGTAATACCCCCTTAATTTGAATTTTAAAATTCTTAAATATTTCAGTAATATGTACAGATTTTAAACAAATAAAATGTAAACAGAAAAAGCAACGTAATTGTATCTCCAGTTAATTATAGTATTTTAAAACCCTGGAGAATCGGATTAAAAGGAATGCATTATCAAACAAAATACATGAAAATAAACTCAAACATCATAGTTTTATATCACATTACAAATCATAAATGCTACAACTATCACGCTTAAGGCTACGGCACTAAATACATATATTGAATGGTACAATTGAACACTTTTGGTAAACGAGCATGTTTTGTTTATTTATAGGTCAAGTTTTCAGCCAGAAATTAAAAGATAGAGCAGCGGTTTTGTTTACGAAGGAAGGTTCGGCCGTAGACGACGACTCATACATGGGTTATTCGGTAACTGTCGGTAATTTTACCGGTGGTAAATATCAAGGAGTTGCTGCTGGTATGCCTCGAGGATCAAAATTACATGGAAAGGTTTGTTATCTGATATTATAAACATAATTTATCATCTACTTCAACTATTAACAACAATTGCGAAAACAATACAAGATATTATATTAAAGTTATCTAAAAATCAAATATCATCTGTATATACGTATATATATTTCGACGAGACATGAGAATGACTTTTTTTTATTCGAGAATACTATAGACACTCGACCGAATGCTTTGGCTCTTCTGTACTTCATACGGCGAACTAAAAATCAAATATCGCTCGCTCTATTTGATGGAATGTTGAATTCTTTGATGTTTGCTTCATTATACCATATTCAACTGTGATTGATACTCATTTAAAATGATCCGTTTTCATTGTAGGTGTTGCTGTACACATGGGATCTAGTCAATCACCAAAATATAACCGGTTCACAGCTGGGTGCATATTTCGGTTACGCGATTACAGCAGCCGATGTGAATGGTGACGGTTTGGACGATCTAATCGTTGGTGCACCACTACACACTGAGCCGAACAACGAGGGTAAATACGAAGTGGGCCGTTTGTACGTCATCTATCCAGTCAAGATAAAAGATGATAGAAATGCTAAACCCGACGCAAAATGGCCGACGCTCAGTAAATTCAGTATTCGCGATGGTGTTTACTCGAAAGGGAGATTCGGCCTTTCAGTCGCATGTCTGGGTGATCTTGATTTAGATGGGTATCAAGATATTGCAGTCGGTGCACCATACGCAGGTTGGTTACACTTCCTTCGTCAGGAATTATTAACGACATTTTATTACTGTAGCTTTAAATTGGTATATAGATTATTATTTTTTTAATTGGTGATAGTAACTAAAAAATTATGTTTATTTAGGTGCTCGTGAAAGAGGGGCGGTATATATCTATTATGGGTCTGCAACGGGTATACACGAGAAAGCATCCCAAGTGATCTATGCCGAGGACGTGTCTCAGTCAGGGATGTACACGTTTGGATTCTCTTTGGCTGGTGCTGGCATTGATTTAGATAATAACCTCTATCCAGACATGGTTGTTGGCGCGTATTTATCCAATAAAGCGTTCGTGTTCCGATCACGGCCTGTAGTAAATGTGGACGCCTACGTGAAGTTCAATACCAAATTCATAAGTTTAGAAGAGAGAGCTTGCCAATTATCGAATGGCAAACTGGTTAGTTGTACCCAATTTGAAGCGTGTGCAAAATACAGTGGAATTGGCTTAAGGGATGAAATAAGTAAGTATTCGTCAAATAGAGGTGCACAATATAAACCTCATAGATTTTTTAAAATTACTATCATTTATCGTCTTTTTCTAAAGGGTGTATCCTTTGCAAACAGTTTTGATTTATGTAAATAAGTAAATTTTGCTTAAAATGTACTTAAAAGTCATAAGTGTGTGTTCTCGTTGGTCGTCGATTTTCTTACATTTCCACTATCTATTTTATTTACTATTGCTTTATTTTGTTTGAAATTCATGCTAAATTGGCTTAAAAAAAATGTAGCATATTTTTTACCTTTTGCATTCTTTATTTTATATTTGATTAGTTTTTAAGCAGTCGTTACAAAGAGAAAATAATTTTTTAGTAATATTTTTCATTAAGAACTAATTCACAAATCCAAATCATGAAAAATCAATTTTTTTAACAATTCATAATTTCAATTCATTGTCAATGTAAATTGCACATAAAGGAAATCACATGCCCTCAGTGAATTTAGCCTCGAGACTTCTGATTTAAAAATACGTGAGGAATTAAATCACATGAATAATGGGAATGTTTAAAAGAAAACGTTTTATTTCCACCACACTCCCAAATGCTTTATTTAAATTAGCACGTATGATAAATTAATTTGGTACGTTGTGGATTAACACAATTAACTGTTATTTCAACAGTTTTTTTCCAATCCACAACATGATTTTACATAATTTGAACAATTTATTATTTTGTTTAGGATTGACAAATTATATAAAAAATAAAAATTCTTCAAAAATTATTTAAGATTTTAAGTCTTTATTCGCCGAATTCGATAATCGCATAATGAGGGTTATAAAGATAGGTCGGGCTTTCCAGGGATGTACTTTATTTTTATTATTACGTAAATAGCATTGTTATTTGCAGTAAATTTCGGAAATATATCTAAAATATTGCAAAAATAATAATGCCATTTACAAATTACATTTTCTCGAAGAGTATCATAATTTAAGAAAGAATTATTAAAATGGAGTACATCCCTTGCAAGTCAACCGCCGAGGGGCTAGACAAAACCGCATAGGCATTGTTACTTTTATAACCCTCGTTATACGGTGATTATCGAATCCGGCGTATGAAGTCGGCGATTATTATATATCTTATAAATTTGTTATAAAATCTTTTAAATAGACTTTTTTATGCAAGTGTTTAAAAACCTTGTTTTTTATGAATTGTTTAAAACAGATTTTCAGGTACAAATTATAATATAATAACTATTGCAATAAAATATTTACGCCCAACAAACAAGGTTTCCTTATTACTTAAACAAGTAAACCACAGATCTCAATTCAAAGGTTTAAATCATAAAATTAAAAAAAAAAAAGTGTTTTCAAATCAAAAATGTAAATTAATATACAAATCTTTTTGATATATGCCCAGCTATGTAATTATATCGTTGATAATCAGAATAATTGGTTATTTATAGTTAATTGAGGTTTAATTGATTATTTGACGACTAAACAGTTTTAAGTATTAGTACTTAATAAAATTATGTCAATTATTTATTTCAGCTTTGAATATGCAATATATATTAGACGCAAGAAATACAAAAGATCATCGTATGTTTTTATATCCTCAAGAAAGGCAATACAAATTCAACGAAACATGGATTTTAACTCGGAACGAGTTACGCTGTGCAAAGCATAAAGTTTATATTAAAGTAAGTATATATCGTTCTGCAAATTGCAGGTATTTGTCCATAAGACCGGTTCAATTATTAGGGAACTAAATACTCGAAGACCCTTTTACACCAATTTCTGTTAAATAATTTACTCTTTAGGTTAAAATTACTTGAAGGATAAATAGTACTTAATTGTAGATTTTTGTTTTACCAAGCACGTAGGATTAATCTTTGTTAACTAACCTACATCGAATTTTCTGACTAATTTTTTGTCAACAATGTGTAAAATACACATTCAAATGGTACATAGATAAATTGATATATATTTAATGTATATGTATATTATTTATTAACATAGTCGTTACTTGATTAAATACCTTACATTTATCCTTAAATGTCTGCAAGTTAAAGCATATTGCTTATATTCTTAACATACAAAAGTTGCATTATAACAAATGGTAAATAAAGATTATTTTATTTGAATTTAGGAAAATATCCGAGACAAATTAACACCATTAGAAGTAACGATGACGTATGAAATAGCTGGCCAACAAAGACAACATTCATATATTCGCAGAGATCCTCGAAGTGCGCTTAGACCTGTGCTTAATAGCAACAGACCCTTGGTACATAACGATACTGCTGTCATCCGAAAGAACTGCGGAGCGGACGAGATTTGTATACCAAATTTGCGACTTATTGCAAAACCGTAAGTTTAAATAGATTTTCTTAGGAATATTAATGATACTAATTTGTATACATATGACTTTGCATCCAATAAATGGAAACAGATCTGGGCACAATATTATTTTTAATTAGTTTTCAGTAATGCGATTTACACACGGCTAAATATATTAAAATCTAGCAATCGATTTATTTTATAATTCCAATAAATACTTGCTTCATAAGAAAACAGCAAAAATATTAACAATAATAACCATAATATTATTTTATATCTTATGTCTTGTCCAAACGAAATGATTTTAGTAGTTAGACCTAGTTTATAGTATTTATGAGAAAAAACGAAATCGAATAAATATTACAACAATTTTAGGTTGTAATGACGAATATGTTTTTTAACATAACTAATATATGTACAAGTTTATTGAATTGTTAATAATAATATAAATAGTTTTTTTATTATAATAGTTAATATGCATTACAAGTTAATACATGAAATGTAAGTTATAGTCTGACACGTATACTGTTTAATGAACAGATTCAGCAAAAGCTCCTTCCACAATAATTTGTGGAAGGAGCTTTTGCGCTAATGCGATACATTTTAATAAAGTATTCCTATTGGTAAGTCGGTTATATACAGCTCAACAAATCGAAGGCAGTGACGGTCGATATCACACAATCCCCCATTATTGCTTGATAATGTCTTCGATCTATATTTAGTCGTTTATAACATATATTGTTATTTTCATTCGAGATTCGCTGTTATTTTAAAACTAGGGTCACCCGTGGGCACCATGTGCCCATATGGTATACAGAACATAGGTCAGTTTTGACTGATGGCGAATTTTCATGTAATTTAATAATAATAACACGGTTTTTCTTCATTTTGTATCGTTTGACTATAATAGTAATACAAATGTCCACATCGCAAATAATAATAAAGAAAAAATCGAGTCCTTTTTTTGAACGCTATTTTGTTCTTAGATCACTATGCTGAGATTAAGTAATCGATCGCTTATCATGCACTGTGTAACATCCGATAAATTAAAACAAAATTTTGTTTAACTTTGATTTTAACCTTATATGTGTTGTATCATTTAGACAGTTTCTATGATTGTATATAAAAATCAGGATTATAAATTTACTTATGATTGCTGTTTATTATTTGAATCGATTATTCAAATAATATGTATTACAAATCCTTTTTACACAACATTTTTAATGATTTGACATTTGATTAATTATTGTTTTTGAATTAAATAATCAGGCTAGATTCTGAATATTGCAGTATTAAACTGATGCAGTGTCACAACGGCAGTTTTAAAAGTGATGATAATTAGTTATATGCTAAAATAAAATGGATTGTGCCATCAAAAATAAAAGAATAAAATTGCCAACCAAACATGTTTCTAAATATGTATGAATTATCTCTTCAAGATTTTATTTCTCTAATAATCAGAATTATAAATTTACTTACTTGCCGTTATTATAATTTGACGAGCTATAAAATCTTACCGCAACTCATATTTTCAAAAATCACTGCTTCTTGGCCATTTTGAAGTGAAAAATATTAATTATGAATTAAAATAAATGTACAGAAACACGTATTTGCTAAAAATATATGCTAATTAGGCAATAATATGCACTTATTTCATATTATATACTTAAAAATTGAAATTATAGCATGCTACTCCCCTTAAACTTAAGATTAAACTTTGAATTGAAGATTTATCACAAAAACTTTTTTGACATTTCATTCTGACGTTTGATTTGTTTTTGTCTATTTCAAAGCAGACTGAACTTCAGAATCGTAGTGATTGTTTTATTTCAGTATAAACTATTTGATCATTTTTATAACATTATTAACAGTCGCCATGGTGCAGTGGCTAAGTGTCATGCCTTTCACCCTGGAGGTCGTGAGTTCGATCCCCGTCTATGCCAATCTGCATTTTTACAAAGAAGCGTTCTACACATACACACTCACATACACACTCACATACAAACATTTCTGGGTTATTATATTAATGATAGTATTTAACAATACATTCAGTTTTGTTAAATTTTAAGAGGTGCAATGGGTTTTTGCGCGAACTGCACTGCACAATTCCAGCTCCTCTCAAAAAGATACTTACTGAATCTGCTCATTAAACAGACTATACCATAGCAGTAGGCGGGACTATTCAGGAGTATTATTTCAAAATCTAAATGATTAGGCTAACATACTATATTTGTGACGTCAATGTTGACGTTTTAGTATATTAATGTAGAATTTTCTTGAATTCAGACACAGCATTATAATCAAATATGAAATTTTGCTATTATACACTTGGTATTTTTAAGTAATACGGCCTACATAGACACACACACAGCTATATTCATTAAAATCTAACAATCGATCATTTTCACGCTCTATGTTATCTTTACAAAATAAATATTAGTATAAAATTAGCTATGTATAAGTATTTTAAACATAGATATTCCTAAAAATAATTTCAAAAAATGAGCCCATTACATCTATATTTGTTCTTTTTTACAGAAATGTCGAAAAATATCTTTACGGTTCTAACAAAAAATTGGAAATTGACGTCAAAGTCTTAAACGAAGGCGAAGATTCATTTGAATCAATGTTCTATATGAAATTACCAGCTGGCATCAATTTCTTCAACACTGAAAGAATTGATAGTGACCGGGACATGTCTGTGAAGTGTTCTCCACCAACAGAATCGACAAATCACACACTGAAATGCGATATTGGAAATCCGTTGCCCAGCGGTAAATTAGCACATTTCAAAGTACTGCTAGATCCTTACAGTATGGAAGGAATGAACCCAAGCTATGATTTCCTTATGCAAGTAAACAGCACAAATCCCGAAGAAGACTACACAATGTCAGATAATTTCAAACAATTATCCATCGATATTTGGGTCAAAACAAACTTGTCATTGACTGGGTGAGTTTTATATTTATATGATGTGAAATCGTATAAAATCCTGAATTGGAGAATGAATAATAAATGTATTGTTTAAGATGGGCACAATCTCCAGATGTGCATTATAAGGAATCCCAATACAAGGAAAGCAACTACACTATTGAAACCGATATCGGCCCACAAATTGTACATTTCTATAGTATTAAAAATCATGGTCCTTCAGATATTAATGAAGCTGAAGTAGTGTTTCTTTGGCCGGATACGACACTTGGCGGTAAGTTCGCAATTTTTGCCACCTGGCTGTGGTGGTACAAGTAACAATGTTTTGTGGTATTATTTAAGTCATAAGTAGTCGAAAATCGAAGGTGACTATATAGTTGTCATTAGAAGTTGAAAGTAATATTTGTTTCTTGATTAATATTTATATAATATTTTATTTATTTTGTAGGTGACGATATGTTGTATCTCATGGAACAACCTGAAACTTCGGGAAATATCAGATGTGAACTTGCGCATGCAAACGAACTGAATGTTGAAGTAAGTCTTGCAATAAATATGCCTACATTTTGATATGTTTTGTTCGAATTAATATTAAATATATATTACAAATATTATACAATAATAAATCTTGTTTATTATAGTTGTTGCTAAAGAAATCAATTTTGGAATCTAGTGGATTAAAATCGTACCATGAAACAGAAAGTCGTTTCACATCTAGTTATGGCAAAGACTCTGTAGGAACGATCGGTAGCGATAGTGGCATAAAGACTGAAGTCCAAACTTCCTCTGTATCTGTACAACGAGGCGGCACTGTGGAAACGGATCACAAAAAGATTGTAAAAGATGATAAAATCGACGAGGGGGGTGATGCTTCACAAGTTCACGAAAGACGTAACAAAGAAAGCAGTCAAGGAGCAACTGGTGGTGCTGTGACAACACAAACTCAAACATTCACAACAAGTTGGAATTCGTCATCAACTAATGGTGGACCGGTTCAAACACATTCCTGGAATCGAAGTTCTGTAACAGGAAGTGATGGTGTCACACGATTCACTGAGACTTCAGGAGGCCAACACGGAAATGCTGATAGAAACAAGCAAACGATTTATTATACATCCACGATGGATAAAAGTCGTGGCGGCCAAGCTGCAGGATCTAGTTTTTCGGTGACTGGACAAGGTACTGATCAATCTATCTCTGGCCAAGGAAGTACTGGCAATGCTGGAACTGGACAAAATAATGCTGGTGGACAGTTTGAGTCTGAATATAATAGTCAGTCAGGATCGCAAGGTTCTAGACAATCTGGGCAGTCAGGCTACTTTAATTGGGATCGCACAAATGGAAACAGAAACTCTGAATCAGGTCAACAGGGATTCAATTCACAGGGTTCCGGCGGTATACATGGAATTAGAACTCAAGGTGGAACTAGTACTTCGACGCAACAAGGTTCTGGTTCACAAGGATTTAGAACTCAAGAATTTGGGGGATCTAGTACGTCCACGCAACAAGGATCCGGTTCACAAGGATTTAGAACTCAAGGGTCTAGTGGATCTTCGACACAGCATCAAGCATCTGGTGGATCATCTCAACAACAACAAGGATCTAGAAATAGTAACAGTGGCACAATCAGCTCCTCTGGGGAAATGATATACGCTGGCGTTAGTGACGGTAATATTGGATCAGATCATCGGACTATCCATACGATGGCAGGTCAGAATGTCAATGGACTAATCTCAGACGATGATTTACGGAGGATGTTCGAGCAAGGCAGTGGTGATTTCCGTAATAAGAGTCATTACATTCAATGGTCTACCGATGGGAATCGAGTTAGTTTCCGTGTGCAAAAGAGTGACGGTATCCAGAAACCATTTAGCATTGCAACAGAAGAGTTTGTAAATCAAGGAATTGATGATTACACGAGATCTGTGACTCATAGTGGAGTTACTTCACGAAGTGGGGGCCATGCTCAAGGAAGCAGTAATTCGCAGGGCAGTGCTCATAGTCAAGGAAGTACGCATGCCCAAGGAGGTACTTTTGGCCAAGAAAGAACTCATAGCCAAGGAAGTGTACAAAGCCGAGGAGGTGCCTTTGGTCAAGAACGGACTCATAGTCAAGGAAGTACAAATAGTCAAGGAAATACATATAACCAAGGAAGCTCATTTGGTAAAGAACAAACTCATTCTCAAGCAGGATCTAATACTCAAGAGTCCTCCCAGACCCAGGGTAGTGCGCATAATCAAGGAAGCAGAACATCTACTGGAAGAGATCGGTCTACGTACGGAAAATATGACCAATCAAACTATGATGCTTCAGCAGGACTAGGATCTGCAGCACTTGGAACCGGTTTCCGTACAACAAGCTTAGATTTGGGAGCATTGAATCCAACTGTAGATGACAACCAGTCAGGACACGTTGAAGCATCTTACGAAGACACTGGTTCTCAATACTATGATCCTGATCTCGGATCGTATGAAGACCGGTCGAAGGCTTCAGCCGGTGGTCAAGGACGCGTAAGCTACGACTCATCCCGAGTCTATTCGGGCGAGAGACAACGTGGTGGTCAGTACGGAACTCAAAGTTCACGCACGCATGAATCGCATCAAACGGGTGGAGGGGATGGAGGCAATTTTGAATCGCATAGCTCTAGTTCCAGTCACCGTTCAAGTGCATCGGGAACACGGCAGTTTGTTGGTGATAATGTACCCACTGAATATCCATCGGATACTGATCATAGAAACCGATTGTATCGTAACAAAAGAGATGCAAGCATTGACGATATTATTCAGTGTAAGGCAACGAATTGTAAAGTTCTGAGGTGTACTGCTGGACCGTTAACAAAAGATGAAGAAGCATGGACTGCGTTAAGGTTTAGAGCGAACGCTGAAACATTCAGAACGGTAAGTTCTCATATTTTCGCAGAATTTTCTTTTTCACTTGTCTGATATCAATAAAGAACAATATCATTTTATTTCTTTAAAAATCAGTGATTTATAATGATAAACTTACTTCTGTCCACAATTACAATATATTACAATATGAATATTATGATGTTATTTTTACAATTACGTTATCGGGTAATTTAACAGTTTGACATAACTGACAGCATTAAAATATGAAGTAATAAATGATTTATTTATAACTAGGGTCACCCGTGGGCACCATGTGCCCATATGGTATACAGAACATAGGTCAGTTTTGACTGATGGCGAATTTTCATGTAATTTAATAATAACACGGTTTTTCTTCATTTTGTATCGTTTGACTATAATAGTAATACAAATTTCCACATCGCAAATAATAATAAAGAAAAAATCGAGTTCTTTCTTTGAACGCTATTTTGTTCTTAGATGCTGAGATTAACTAATCGATCGCTTATCATGCACTGTGTTACATGCGATAAATTTAAACAAAATTTTGTTTAACTTTGATTTTAACCTTGTATGGTGCATATGTGTTGTATCATTTAGACAGTTTCTATGATTGTATATAAAAAAAAGGATAATAAATTTACTTACGATTGCTGTTTATTATTTGAATCGATTATTCAAATAATATGTATTACAAATCCTTTTTACACAACATTTTTAATGATTTGACATTTGATTCATTATTGTTTTTGAATTAAATAATCAGGCTAGATTCTGAATTTTGCAGTATTAATCTGATGCAGTGTCACAACGGCAGTTTTAAAAGTGATGATAATTAGTTGTATGCTATAATACAATGGATTGTGCCATCAAAAATAAAAGAATAAAATTGCCAACCAAACTAAATATGTTTGAATTATCTCTTCAAGATTTTATTTCTCTAATAATCGGAATTATAAATTTACTTACTTGCAGTTATTATAATTTGACGAACTATAAAATCTTACCGCAACTCATATTTTCAAAAATCACTGCTTTTTGGCCATTTTGAAGTGAAAAATATTAACTATGAATTTAAATAAATGTACAGAAACACGTATTTGTTAAAAATATATGATAATTAGGCAATAATATGCACTTATTTCATATTATATACTTAAAAATTGAAATTATAGCATGCTACTCCCCTTAAACTTAAGATTAAACTTTGAATTGAAGATTTATCACAAAAACTTTTTTGACATTTCATTCTGACGTTTGATTCGTTTTTGTCTATTTCAAAGCAGACTGAACTTCAGAATCGTAATGATTGTTTTATTTCAGTATAAACTATTTGATTATTTTTTATAACATTATCAACAGTCGCCATGGTGCAGTGGCTAAGTGTCATGCCTTTCACCCTGGAGGTCGTGAGTTCGTTCCCGTCTATGCCAATCTGCATTTTTTCAAAAAAGCGTTCCACACATACACCCTCACTCACATACACACTCACATACACACTCACATACAAACATTTCTGGGTTATTATATTAATGATCATGTTCATTAGTGTTTTCTTGTCATATCATCTATATCTCTTTTTAAAAGTTATGAATGTTCCGTTTATTACTGCAATTACAGCAGTCTGATTTTTACTCTCCAGGTTGCTGGTACACAACAAGTCACCTTCTCCACGATGATGTTGGCACGGATAAATAAATTACCATACATTGGCACCCCGAATGACCGACCAGTTCATACGCATGAAATTTTTACTACAGTGACGTTAACAGAGACAGAAATCAAGCCGGATGTTGTACCACTATGGGTGGTTGTGCTATCAGCATGTGCTGGCGCCATTATTCTACTATTGCTCATATTCCTGCTGTACAAAGTAAGTTTTCGTTTCGCATATTCAATTTTAACAATTTTAAGTTTGAGGTATGTTAATTAATTACATATATTTATACTATATATTGCAATGTGTGATATATTTTGCATATGCATTAACATAATGTTTTTAATTGTTTACAGTCGGGATTTTGCAAGTAAGTTTGCTGTACCGTGTATCTATGTCTCTAAATCATACATCATACACCTTCTCAGTCAACACAATACTAAATAACATTTACCAATTTGCACTTTTCTCTACCAATGCAATAGATATTATCGAAATAATATTCACAGACTTGCGTCATCTAAAAAAAAAAATCTATTTATTTATATTGTGTTTTTAGATGAAATTAGATTTATTATAACATTTTTTTATTCTTGTTGTTGGCGATCCATAGAGGAAATAATACAATTAGAAAATAATGAGTGTTATATATATATAATGATACACTAAACTTAGATTAATTAATAATGGCGTACATTATTCTTAAATATTATCGTCCCATTAATATTACAACTAGGTAACTTGAAATAATGAGTTTCGCAGAGAGTAAATTTTATGTTTCTAATTGCAATAAATAGTATTTAATTATATATTTGTTTCTACTTAATTTTTGTGCTTTAGACATACTTATCTAGTTATGTGCATGTAGATACCCAAAATACTGAAAATTCGAATTATCCAAGTTGTAGTATTAATGGGATAATATATTTAGTGATTTCGCGATTACGCGACCCAGGGTTTCGGAACCACCTGGGTTAATAGAAATTTCAGAACGAAAACTTAATTCTCGAGAATCAGAAACTATGGTAAGACGCCCAAAATGTTTATTTTTGCGATTATACGTAAATATTTGCTATGGTGAGCACCTACTTGAACTAGAGGCGGGTTGGGTTCGAATCCCATCCACCAACGAAAAATGCATGGACGTTTGTTGTACAGCGTTATTTTAAATAATAGATTATTTTATTTAACTACAACTTTGTTCGTTTGTCCTGAATTGACTATTCAGTTCATGATTTGTCTCTCTTTCACTTATAATGAAGAGAAAGGACAGATTATGATGATGCAGGTGGAACGAACAATTCTTATAATTTATTTGTATACCCTGCTTTCTAAAATATTTTCAAAAACTCAATTGTACATATCATTTGTATGTATTTTAATATTAAATCAATTTTAATTTTATTATTTATCGTTTTAGTGTGGGTTCTTCAAGAGAAACCGACCAACAGATTCTCCTGAACGGCAACCATTGAATAGAAATGGTTATTATCAAGGTGACGAACAACTTTGATACTGCCAACCATATGGATTCGGTTTTGAAACTGATAGATACTGACAAAGAACTGAAAATGTCAGAAGTGTAAAAAAATCATGAAAAATATTGCTGTTATTCTGGTGTTACTCCAAAATAAAATCTCCACGATTTCTGAAGTGGCCCATTCGCATAAAAAGAAAACTATTTACGAAAAACAAATGTAATGTTTTCCTAGAAGTTCAGGAATAACCAGATTAGCAATTTTATATTCAAAGTGAAAACTCGACGTTGTTGTTTTTTTGTTTGTGTGTACATATTTTAAGTCAAAAGTGCTTTAAAATGAACTTTTAATAAAAGCTAATATCAAATTTTGATATTCAATAATTAATAGAAAATTTATAAACACTAATAATTGTCATATATATATAGATACTAATTTATTTAATTTTATTATGGTTGTAGATGTGTTATATTTCATTACAAAAGCAGAATAATTTCTAATTGTTATTAATTTATACGAAAATTGTTCAACTAAAACTGATTAAGGATAAACAAAATTATATATCAAGAAATATCTTTCATCGATTTAAAGCAGTGTATCTCATAGGGTGGCATGTGTACAACTAGTAGTAAGGTCTCCACTTTCCAGTGTTACGCGACACAAAATATTAGATACGCAATTTGGTGTCGAAGAATAAAACTATTCAATGAAGATAGATTATGTATCCCGGTATTTGCTTATATTTAGATTAAAAAAATCTATGAATATAACTATAACAAATAGACCGTGAATTTGTATCTAAGCAAAATGATAACTACCTGCCTTCATACATTCGACATACTAGCACTGTTCGCAGCGCCGCATTTTGCAAGTTCAGTTGGTAATAAGTGGTATGTTGAAAGGGTGGATTTCTTAGAATTGCATTTAGTGGGAAACACTGCTTTAAAGTATATTAATTTTGCAATTAAATTTACATATCGAAATTCTGAGCGATACAATTTAATCATTAATTTAACAGAAGTAAGTTTCGTTTTTCTTGACTGGAGTTTACAATGATGAAAATGATTCATAGGAATGTAGTCATGTGTTTTAAATTATTTATTCATTCTCGATATTTCGGCCTTCTTCAAGAGTTAAAATAAGTTACATATTTTAAAATGAATCATCAGTTTTATGAAAATTATTATAGCATGTAACTTATTTTAGATTCAAAAATTAATTTTGAATGTAAAATAAGTTTCTCCTAGCAATCATGTTCATCATTCAATTAATTGTTTCAATAGGCGTGTTTCTTCGAAGCCTGATTCGCAATCATGATTAGGAGAATTATGTTTCTACGTTCGTTATTACTTATCCCTACTTTTTCATTTCGTGATCCCCTTTCCCTTGCTAATCATACAATTTCAATGATTACTTGAATTGAATCACAAAACTGACGGGTTAGGTTCAGTTAAGATGGCTAAACAAAATGAGACAGAATTGCGTCTTTAAAGGAGTGTTATCATCAACTAAAAAACATATGGAGACATATCTTCTAGTCATATAACATAAAATATGTTTAAAAGTTCTTTAAGAAGTTTTTAAATTAATATAAAATGTATATTTTCTGCTTGAGCATCGTCCAAGTTAAAGTATTTATATTTAGAGATACTTTTTGCTTAGGGAATCATAATCATAAAGCGAAGAAACACGTATTATATTTACTATTTTCAGGATAACTTAAACATATACAACTAAACAGAAATATCTTTGCGTGTGAAAGATCGTCAATGTATATCTGCCGAATATCTGATTCTTGCATTACGCACGCAAAGCTATTTCTGTCATGCTGTATTTATAAATAAAATGGATCGATGGATCCTTACATGTTTAGTTTTAATATTGTTAGTATAAACCTCCGTCTAATTGTTGCACAACTCCGAAACGAAAACTGCCGAAATCGACTTATTTTGACGTGTCAAATTAAATGTTTAATGCGATTTAGTTAATCACTAGATCAACACAATTCTCAATCACATATTTAATATACTCGATTAGAACTTGTAGATATTAATTTAGTAATTATTTACTAAAAGAAATTGCCATATTTTTACTCACTGATATATTTTTTAGATGAATGCAAAACTAACTAAGTCAAATTTGAAAACTTTAAATTAGTGCCTTATTAAGTTGAACGTGTGCCTAACGATTTATTGTTACAAAGAATACAGTTAAGTTTCAGTTTATATAAGAATATGTGTCCAATACTTATATCAAAATGCGCCATTTTATGATTTATACAAAATAATTTAAACTAGTGAGGAATAACTAAAATGTTACCGTTTTAAACAAGCTTAGGTCCAGGTACCTATGTCTGGTTAACAGATAATAAATTACCCCTACCCAGAGCGCTACCAGCTCAGCGTGTATAATATTTTAAATTTCAATATAATTTTTGGGTTCGCAATCAGACAAAATATTATTGTTATTAAAAGTCTTATAATTTTCCTAGATTTTGTTAAAGTACACAGAAAAGTTTATATTTAAAAATTCAAAATTAGAAATTTTTATGACCTTTGGGTTAAATAGAAGAAATATTTATTCAACTAATTAATTGTATTAACTCGATTAATTAATCGATGAAGTATATTGCTAAAATATAATTTATTAAATGCAGTTTTACATTCAAGTAATATTGTTAATAACGTTTAAACATGGGATTGGACTTTGTTTTTATTTCTTTACACATATAATATGAATTTATATACTGCATTTAAAGTGTGCGCAGAAATACAAACATTTTGTTGTATAACTATTTTTGAAAATATCTGAAACTAAACTTATTGTAACATAAATCGAACTGGTTTATGTAAATGTGAAGAATTAAGTTATTTATATAATACATAATATAATGTTATTAATGTTTGTACTTAGAATATAACGTCAAAATTGTTGATTAATTTGATAATGAAAAAAAAAAGTATTTTAAAAAATAAAATAATAAATTAAACATTTCTGATACTCATCATTTCGTTTGTATTTATTCGTGGTTCGAATTGATTTTTCGTAAATCTAGGTTACTGGGAGCGAGTTGGTCGGGAGCGAGTTGGCCGGGAGCGAGTTACTGGGAGCCAGTTGCGCGGGAGCAAGTTGGCATGGAATCCAGTTGGTGGGAGCGAGTTGCACGAAAGCGAGTTGGCATGGGATCCAGTTGGTGGGAGCGAGTTGGTCGGGAGCCAGTTGTCCGGGGGCGAGTTGGTGGGGAGTGAGTTACTGGGAGCCAGTTGTGCGGGAGCGAGTTGGCATGATAGCCAGTTGTCCGGGTACCAGTTGAGCGAAGCGAGTTGGTGGGAGCGAGTTACTCGGCGCGAGTTGTCCGTATGCCGTTGCATAGATACCCAGACAACTGGTACCTGTGTCCCACGGAACCAACATATTTATTTCATTTGCCCATGCCCAGTTGAAATGCTGTATATTGTGTCCGTAGTACTGGTCTCCGTGCAAACCGCTTTTGACCAACTCGTTGCCGGCAACAGTTTCCCAGGCAATATCTTACCCGAATAACGTATCAGATATATTATCTCCACAATTTAACTTATGTTATAAATTATTTTCAACTATTGTAATGCTCGTTAAGAGCCAAATTGACATCCTCATCTATAAAAAGTCGAGTTTTCTCCAGTTTAAATTATTTTAAGCTTATCGATTGACAAACAGCAACAACTGAGTTGACAAGAACCTTAGAATTATAAGTACCGAAAAATATTTTAATGCTAGCAGATGTTAGCGGAAAATTCGGCGCTAGCATTGCCAGCTAGCAAAACTGGCGCGGCGATAAAATGCATTGAAAATATATGACGTCACATTCGTTTTGCTAACCTCTTTGAACGCACCTAATGTGTATTTCTTAGTATATCTAAATACCGTTTCAAACATCAAAAATTAAATTTAATCTACATATTTATTAATATTGGAGATTTCTCTGATATAGCGCATTTATTGGAATTTCTCCGTAGTAACACTTATGAAAGATCAGAATTAAAATTGAAGTTATTCTTATCAGTGGACTGTGCCGGTACAACATTCAAACACAATATATTTCCTAAAGAATTAACAAATGATTCGGAACTAAAATAATCTGAGCAAATACATATATTTGGAGGTCAATTGTTAACACTGGATTTCCTAAAAGTAAATACGTATTTAATTAAATTATTTAAACCTTTAGCGAATGAATTAAATTTAAGTACGTTTGTTGTAAAAGCAAAAGTATTATATAGCAATTAATAATTGAAAAAGAATTACCCAAATTGGGGTTCTTCAAATTGTAAAAATAATAATTAAAATAATGGTGTGGTTTGCTCTTCTTATACGTAGTTTTCACTAGTAGTATAATAATGAACTGCTTTTTAGCTCACCGTACCAAGTACAAAAGAGTTAAAGCAATCGGTCGTGTGTCTGTAGCAGTCTCGGGTAAAAAGATATATATATATATATATATATATATATATATATATATATATATATATATATATATATATATATGGAAAATTTAACACGAAGTAATAAGTAAGTATAGGGATCACCGAAAAAATAGAACTCGATAATTCAACGGATATACACGTTTAAGCTATTTGGTACAATTACAGGGTATTACTGTGGAGTATTTGTGTTTTTTGACAGTTTGTTTGGAATATATATATGAATACTACTAATAGTTCTGTGTTGGTCACATCCGATTTTTTATTTAATATAATAAGAATTTGGTAATTCAAGTAAATTAACTTTTTTATACTATTCTTTTACAATGTAATAAGTACGTATTTCATTGTCTTTCTTTCTTTGCTTCGGTTCACTTCATGATAAGAACTTTTTATTCAGCACCCCTGTTCTAGAGCGTTCACATTCTGGCGACATACTGAAACATTGAATCCTCGAGTAATATTTCATGATTTATTTATTACTGCGTATAAGAAAGTAAAAAATTACTAAATGACGTGAATAGAACACAATTAGCGGAATATTTACCTGTATAGAAATTTTCAATTGCGCTTTTAGTTCCTCCGAAAAAGAATTGTTTGTGAAAAATAAATGTCCAGCAGTTCTTATGGGAAAAAAGATAATAGAAAATACCAAAACAGGATAATGATCGACTAATTGGGTTCCAAGCACATTTGGCAACTTTTAAATTTTTATTAGCAAATTGGCATTAATCAGATATATGTAATAATTTACAAGTGTGTACGGCGAGCTAAAACGCGGAAATATTAGTTTATAAATGTTACATGAGATTGGGGCCAGTACTTCTCTGAAAATAGTGTTTGTCAATTAATCAGTATTTGCTCTCTGAACTTATCATATCCAATAAGATATTTTAATACAAAAAAACTTTATTTTATAATCTCGTTCGACTAATGTTCACACATGAACATTTATGATATTTACAGAAATTGTAAAATGCAATTAATACATAGATATAATACTGAGAATTACTTATTTATGTTATAAAAGAATAAATTCCTAGATTTATCAAGCAAAAAAAAAAAGGAAACAAAAACAAAAAATGTATAACACAAGTTTTGCTGTAATTTACCAGTAAAAGTAAGATTGTAGACGAGAATGTTGATTTTCAAAGGCATAGGTTTGTTAAAATATATACAAGTTATCTTAAATAGTGAATGTGTTAAGAATATGTTTTAAACATTGTTTATAGTGCTTTTGCTATGGTGTTTACAAAATGCTTCTGCCAATAACAATCCAAATCAACGTGAGTATTCCTTTGATGCAAATATAACTGTGGCAAATAATGCATCCACTGATATTTCACAATGGGGCCTATCTGGAAGACTCAAAATACAGATATTTAAAGGATTTCAAACTATGCAGGTAATTTCATACGACAATTTTTAACTGCGATTATGAAGTACTATATTTTGATCCAACGAATTCCCAACGGTCACTGCCATTCAAATGTATTTACCCAATTCTTGACCATGATATTGAAATAAATAAGTACAATGACTTCTCTTAAGGTCAAATAAATTTCAGTCGATGTGAAATTGCATACAAAAATACTTCATAAAAATATGATTTCCTTTAATACACAGTTTCGAAGATAAAAAATAAATACTTCTTAAATAGGGCCTTTTTACTTTTTCTTACGAAGTAATAAGTAAATATAGGGATCACCAAAAAAATCGACCTTGTGATTTTAATGAAAATATCCATATTAAGGGTCCCTGCGACCATTTTGACTATTTTCTCAATGATGTCGTGTCTGTGAACGCTCTACAGCCTATATCGTTTGACGTAAATATATGATTTTTTTTATTTTAAGATTTGTGTATCCCAGAATAGAAAACTTCCTATTTTGAAAAAAAGATATTTCAACCGGATGTACTTGTTTTCTCGAGTCATTCTTAATTATCTTGGCAATAGCTGTATTTATAGAAAAACATATATATATATATATATATATATATATATATATATATATATATATATATATATATATATATACTTTTATTTCAAATGTTTTCACGAATACTGCACCATTCTCTAAGAAATTATTGCAATTAAAGTATTTAATTTTTTTTGTATCATAATTTTCTATTATAGCCATTGTTACTTTTATACCCCTCGTTACAGTTCACATGCTCTTCCGGTTCGAATATTCATTTCAAAACTAGGAAGAACACAACTAGACCATATACAAGTCTTCAGTTTGACAGAAAGACACACACACACATACACACAGACGTCATTCCGAAAATAGTCACATTCGATTCAGGGAAGAGCAAAACGTGTATATCCGTTGAAATCTCTAGTTCGATTTTTTTGGTGAAAAAAAATAATAGCTATAAATAGTCTTCCAATTTTTTGTAGATTTTTTTGATACACAAAGAAAATACATATTTCAAAATTTAAAATTATAATTCTTTATAACCTTTGGGTTACCAATATGATGAAATCTTGTTGACATAATATATCTATTATGGATGTTTTAATCATTTTTCTAAGGGCAGTATTAAAGGGGACTCCAAAGTTGGGGGCCCTATAACTCTGAAAGTATACAAGCGATTGGATATAAACTGCGAACGGATTCAAATGGGATGCTAAATAATATGTTTAGAAAATTTGGTTCAAATCGCTTCTGTCAAAAAAGTTTTTGTGACAAATCTTCAATTAATTTGATGATTTGAAGTGTATTCAGTGTGTTGTGTACTTTACACAGAGTGGCATCTGCTATATTATATTGATATTGTATGTCAATGAGAAATATAAATAATTGATAGTTAATAAAATTAAGTTTTATTCATTCTAATTTGAAGTTTGTGAATCGCTATTAAGCATGTATGTTAAAATGACCGACCAAAGAACAAATATATATAAAAGTGCTACCACGTGAGCGTCAAAAACAGTATTTTAATGTGAATTAGTGACGTACGAGTTACGGAAACATTGTTTGAATTGTAAATCTTAAGTTTAAAGGGGAGTAACATGTTATTATTCTATTTTTAAGTATTAAATATGAAATAATTGCATATTATTGCCTAGTTTGCATATATTTTTAGCAAATAGGTGTTTCCGTCCATTTATTTTAATTCATAGTTAATATTTTCACTTGATTTTTTCTTTATTCTTATTTGCGATGTGGAAATTTGTATTACTACTATAGTCCAACGATACAAACTGAAGAAAATCCGTGTAATTATTATTAAATTAAATGAAAATTCGCCATCAGTTAAAATTGACATATGTTCTGTATACATATGGGCACATGGTGCCCACGGGTGATCCTAGTATATATATATATATATATATATATATATATATATATATTGTTTATATATATATATATATATATATATATTGTTTATATATATATATATATATATATATATATATATATATATATATATATGTATATATATATATATATATATATATATATATATATATATATATATATATATATATATATATTCACTCTTCATCGATCCATCTGCCTAATTGAATAATTTGACGGAATTCGCACTAATAATATGAGAACGATGCCTATATTTATAATTCTTCATTACTAGAACACTGCACTACAAACTGAACTAATCTTATGTGAACGTAGCTAATCATTTGTATTTTATAAAACAAGTGCATGAAGGACTTGCTAATATATTTGTTGTTGGCATATAATAACAATATAATATATCGGATGCCACTATCTGCACAACACACAAAATACACATCAAATCTTTAAATTAATATTTTAAAAGATTTTTCACTTTAACATTTCATTAGGACGTTTGATTCGTTTTTGTATATATATATCAATGTAGACTTTAAATTTTGATAAATGGGCCTACGTTAAAATAAAACTGCCCAAGCCATTAAAAATAATTATTTTGAAATATAAAATATTTTAACCCGACACTAAAATATATACAAATGTTTTGAATATCTTAAGATTGTTGGAGAGTTATCTTAAGTAAACACAGAAAATCAATTATTAACCTATTGTTGTAATGGATAAGACTATCGTCTTTCACCACTGCCGTTGGTTGTGGATGCCATTTACTAGGAACCATTTTGCCTAGGGGGCGCCATGGTACCCTAGATTAATCTACACAATTTCGTTAAAATATAATAAACGATCTAATGTTTTACTTAGTTCGCAGATGTTAGAACAACAGCATACAATGGGCCATTTAATGAACTTGGTGATTCAAATACTGGAAATTTAATTCAAGATTCTAATGTTCTTTATGAGCCATTTATTGTGCATGTTAGAAATGATGATGGAACACTGGATTCACTGAGTTTTTTACCACATGACTTAGCTTGGTCAATGAATTTGAAGAAAGCGTTTGCAAATTTCTTTCAGCTCGAATCATCGTCTGAACAATCACAAACAAGAGAAAACAGTACTAAAATAATTGAAGTAAGTATATTTACACACATCTAATATATATTCAGCATTAGAATGTCTAAATTACAAAATAAGCATATTGTTATTGGTGTTGGCAAGAAATAAAACTATATAAAAACAGCTGTTTGATTTAAGTCGCTACTTATTCTTTCATTAGAACAGTTTTGATCGCTAGTAGTACTAGGTACTACGGATTAGTGGTGGGGTACTCGAGTACAAAGAATCGATATGTACTCGATTCTTGAAAGTAGTAGGCTGTACTCGAGTACACGCTCCTGAGAATCGTTACATTTTGTACTAGTCAACTAGTCCGATGCCAGCTGAACCTAGTGAGCACGGCGAAACGCGTACACACCCGCTCCGTTCGATTCCACCCTATGCGTGTACTCGTACCCGTACCCGTACTAGTTGAGTATTCGAATACATTTTGTACTTGGACCCCTATTCTGAGTATCTCAACTCAATATATTGAAGTGAGATTTGAGATAACGATGACGTACCACTAGTGAGACGCGCATGTGAGATCTTTAGGGATTTTTCTGACTTCAAGTTTACAACACTTGTTACAATTATTATTTTAAAAAGATTTAAAACTACAGTAAATACAAATAATATATATATATATAATAGCCCGGAAATGTTTGTAAGTGAGTTTTAAACAACACAAAACAAGGAAAACACAAAATACAAAAAACACAAAGAGACCAGCAAAAGATTTCACAAGTAATAAATGGGTAACAGTCAGTTCAAGCGATTTCATTAATCTCTGCGCTTGTACAAAGATGTCATGGCACACAACTAATAATCTGTCAATTTTCTCACTAGTAACTTTTCTGGTCTCACTACCTACCGAGGTAGTGAGATAAATTTACGAATTGATTGAGATCCATGACGTCACATCATGTTTACGCAATGAATCCAATAGATGGCAACAGCGTTTTTGATTGAGATCTCACTTCAATATATTGAGTTGAGACACTCAGAATAGGTACCTTGGTTAAGAATCGATACCAGCTGTATCGTATACTACATTGAGTACGCGTCTCGTCGTGCTTACACAATCTATCCGATTCCGCGGTACTTTGTTGTACTATTCCCGACTGCTTTACTTTTTTTTATTGTAGTTATCTTTATCTCTGTCATCATGCTTAATTTTGCCTGCAAAAATTGTGAAATGTAATTATTTGTTAACCCGTTGATCTATCTTTCATAATTTGTTATATAAATTTTTTATTTCACCAGAATTATAAATAATACGCTTATCTAAAATATATAGTCAACAAAATCGTTTTCATTTTGCTATACAAATACTGCTCGGTTTTTTAAAATTACCATAGAAAATCATAAACTGACCAAATTTTTCTTAGATATCAAATTAACAATTCTACGTATATATATATATATATTTACGTAGAATTGTTAATTTGATATCTTATGTATACGATTTCATTGATTTGTTTGCAGTAAATAGGTTACAAGTTGCATCCACTATACAGTGGACAAATTTAGGCAACGGGTTAATTGCTAATATTAGGGAGTGGTTCTCTGTGTCCTTATCGTGTATCTGTATTCATTCAAGTACTCAAGTACTCGGACTCGGATAAGTATTCGATTCTTGAAAGGACTCGAATACCGAGTATTCGATTCTTAAAAGTATTCGATTTTTTCCATCACTACTACGGTTAAGACATTACTTAAATCATTTATCAGCTATCCAATTGATACAACCTTAAGGATACCACAAACTATAACAATTTCCGAGAAAATAGTTTAAAATAATTGTAAAATTAAATTGTTCAATCTCCAGTAGCGGCTAAAACAACACAGCTAAACTTTCTGCACGTGCAACTCCGAAACTATTAGAATGGGTTTAAAAAAAAACCGCTGTGTTTCGCCATATAATTTTCTTAACAAGTAATTACGAAAATTATATAAGTTATATACTTGGATTATGTCGCTCGCTCGATGCTCGCTTTATGCTTTTATGCTTCGTTTACGCATGGCTGTTCTATGCCAAGTTACGCATATGCGGTCCGTCGACGACCAAGTAATCGTTTATGCATCCGACCAAGTTTTGTCTTGTCGTGGCGTTTATTGTGGCATGTAATTGAACTATTTGCTCTTCCCTAACGTCAATATCTGGAACTACTATTAGAAATGAAACCTAATCAATGGTAATTATATCACGGACACTCACAGTTTACTACGTCAATTTGTCCTGTCAGCCTTGATCTTGTATTCTTTGGTATATTTGCATTTAAACTGTTAATTTCTTTAAAATACAATTTTTCTAATTTTTTAAAATATTGGTCCTCTCTATTCTAATAAATTAACTAAAATAATAAAGGTATCTGTATTACCCAGACTAGGCTGGCCATCTGTGTTCCTATGTTATAAGCTTCGACCATGCGCTATGCCATAAAGTTGAAATATCCACGTACGACTATGCGTCGGCAGTTTACGTGGCATGGTGGAAAAGTAAGCGTAAACACTACATAGCTTTTCTGTATATCCATCTTTTGTCGGCCGAGCGCATATGCGCGCATATGCGTTACTTGGCATGGAACAGCCATGCGTAAACGAAGCATTAAAGCTAATTCCACGCGCAGCGTTGTCATCGTAGAACCGTTACAAGTTTTGATTGGCTGGTCTGGGAATGAATAATTTGGTGAACATTACACAGCCCATCAAAACATGTAACGGTGGTAACGTCGAACGTTTAAATGGTGTAACATCGTTGCATGTGAAATTAGCTTAATAATTCTGGTGTCATATATCTTTTACATTGTATAAAATTAAATTTAAATTAACCTTTTTAGCAAACAATATTTGGAAAATGTAGTGTTAATTACATAGTACCTTCTGCTGAAAATGAGTACACTTTATCAAAAGAAATTGATTACGACAACTGTGAAGTTGAAAATATGTCACGACATTGGTGGAAAAAAGAATCTTTTGGACACTTATCTGGTAAATCCATTCGGCAGTATACATTTGATGCCATTCCAGATACTACAAAAAATTCAATAAAACAAATTCACTCAAATACAATATTAAAATATAGAGTGGTACTAGCTGATCGTATTATACATGAAATTCGACAAAAGTAAGTTTTTCATCAAATATATATATATATATATATATATATATATATATATATATATATATATATATATATATATATATATATATTAAATTTCTTGTATATATATCAGAGGGGAGTTCCATAACATTACATTTTACATTCTCATAAAGAAAGTAAAGAGATTATGTAAAAAACTGATTGCTAAATTTTATGTCGAGTTTGAATTTCAATTTAATGATAGTGAAATTGTAGTCAAAAATAGCATCGCTATTGTAATTCACTTCCAGCCAAAACCATTTACTTGATTTGTTTAAAAACAAGTATAGTTACAAGTTCCTATGCTTTCAGCTCACTTCAAAAAAATTGTAAATGCAAACATCGCACTACACTGGTCGTTATGAGTTAATGAGCCCCACCATTGTTATTTTTTTATATGATTAAATAATTATTTTTAACTTAAATGGGTTATGTTTTGGTGATTTAAAAAATATATTTTATACTGCTCAACGTTTCGGCACCATTTAGGAGTTTGATTAATTAATATTATGATTAGTTTTTATGTAAATATTTTGAACTAAGAATAATTCTGTTTGTTTCAAATTATTTTGGTTTAAAAGTATATTTATAATTTGTTCTATCTACCTAAACCTTTTGTTTGTTTTATTTAACTTTTATTAACATTAATTTATTAATTTACATATTACCTAACTTAAATTAATATTTTGCTTAATTAAATTATATTTTATTTATTTCGTGTATCATATTTCTTTAATCCACATCACACTCAAATAGGTGAACTCGTGAACAGTAACCATCAGTTACATGTTCACATAAGAATGTCCGACGTAAATTGGGGTTGGATTCTTACATAAGAATTTTTCTTGTTAAATAATAATATGAACTTGTTTTTAGGCAAGTCTTTAATTTACTAATGGCTACGTCTACCGAGCAAGAAATAGATGTTTCCAAGTTTACAGTCAAGAAAAATATTGAATATGAATTTTATAACTTTGATATCTATTCAAACATCAAATCTCAAGACATACTGAAAGATACATGGTTATCACATTTTGAAGATTTCAGAAAGATGTTGAATCAAAACTCATTAGATTTTATCGATGACCACACATTCAACGTAATCGACAAGTTATTCTCAGCGACATCGTACCTAGACTTTGACAACATAGACTTCTTTGAAGATGAAAATATGAAAGATTTACTACTGTCGTTGCTACCGCACATTGGTTCCCAAAGTTCTGTTCTATTCTTAAGTAAATTAATATTCAATGAATCACTAGATGAAATGTCTCAACTGAAGCTTTTGGCAACATTTCCATTTTTTATCGAGAAATTAGATGAGGATTCGATTAGTAACTTAGAAAAAATATTAGAAGTGGAGAATAACATCACCAAATCAGTGACACAAACATATATATTGAGTTTCTCGAATTTGATATCCAAATTGTATAATGATAACTCAAGCAATATGAAGCAAAATGGAATTTTGAAGAAATACGTCAATAAATATTTCAAATTATTTACAGGTAATGTTTCATTACTTACAAAATCAAACTTTTATGCAGTACCTATGTACTCTATAATATTCTATATAAATAAACAAGCTTAGGCACAGCCACTAATGATTTCAGCTCGCCATTTTCTATTTTTGGTGGATTTTTTTTTTTTTTTTTTTTTTTAATTCAATTTATTGGCTCTTCGGCAGTTATAGCCACTAGTGCCCTGGTACAGTATATATATTACATTTGATTTGGTAATTTTTTCATTTGATTACGTTTCTCGGTTTTACTTTATAGGTTTTTTATTTAAATTGATTTGGTGAGGTTGATGTCTGCTATAAAGTTAGTTAGTCTTTTAGTATTGTCTGTTGTGTTGTTTAGTGCTTCTTTAAGTGTGTTTGGTATGCTGTGTTTTTGTCTGTGTGCGTTATAGTTTGTACAGTCAATTATTATGTGTTCGGTTGTTAGTGTTGTATTGCAGGTGTCACACATTGCCGGGGGGTCTTTGTCTAATATGTGTTTGTGGGTGATTAGTGTATGTCCTATTCTGAGTCTTGTTAATGTAACTTGGTCTTTACGCTCTCCCAGTGTGGGCCAGGGGGTCACTGTGTCTTTTACCACTCGCAGTTTGTTGTTTACTGTGTGCGTCCATTGTTGTTGCCATAGGTCCTGGAAATGCTTCTTTATTGTTGTTTTTATGTCTGCTCTTGGTATGTTGATTTTTGTTGTTTCACTTGTTGTAGTGGCCTCTTTGGCGAATTTATCAGCTTTTTCGTTTCCTAGTATTCCGACATGGGATGGTATCCATATAAACTTTATATGTATGCCCTTGTTTTTGGCACTTTGTAGGTTTTCGTGTATGTGGCGGAAAATTTGTTCGCTTAGGTCGAGTTTGTCTAGGGTTTGTAGTGCACTCAGAGAATCAGTGCATATTGCGTAATTTTTTTCCACTCTATCTGTTGTACTAATGAATTTCGTTGCTTCTTGGATACAATATGCTTCCGCTGTGTAAGTGCTGCATATGTTCGGTAGGTGGAATTTTTTTGTCGTGTCGTCCATTACCATTGCTGCTCCCGTTTCTTGGTTGATTTTGGATCCATCTGTGTATATAAATTTGTATCCGTGTAGTCGGTTTCTTATTTTGCAGAAGTCGTTTCGGTAGAGCTCAGGAGGTGTTTGATTTTTTTGGTGTCTAGTGAGGGATATGTTAATGTTTGGTTTTTGGAATAACCATGGTGGGGTTTCTGGGTAAGTTTTCAGGTTTGAGTTTTGTAGTGGGATATTACTATTGTTTAGTAGGGTGCTTATTTTGCATTGTAGAGGTGTGTTATTATTTTGTATTATTTTATTATTTATGTTTTTATAAAAGTGAGAGTAGGTTGGGATGTCTCGTTTGTTTATTAGATTAGTGATATAGTTCATTATTATTGTGTTTCTTCTAGTTTCAAGTGGTACCTCTCCTGATTCACAGATCATGCTTATTGTTGGGCTTGTTCTGAATGCACCTATCGCTATTCTTATGGCGGTATTTTGAATGGTATTTAGTTTTTTTAGTAATCCCTGTTTGGCAGTAGCATATGCTATGCAGCCGTAATCAATTTTTGCTTGGATCAAAGTTTTGTATATTTTTAGCAGGCTTTCCTTTTGAGCTCCCCATTTCGTATGCCCTAGAGTTTTTAATATGTTGAGTCTTTGTGTGCACTGTCTTTTTATTTTTTTTTATGTAGAAAACATTTCTTTAACCACTGTTATACCTGACCATTAATTTTTGAAGGGCTAAAATGATAAAAAACAATAATGAAAACGAAAATTGTTGCTATATCATATTTGTTTTTGTAAACATTCGAATAATCAACTCAATCAATCAACAACATTTTAAATTTCAATATTATTATTTGGCCTTTGGGCTCGCAATCTGAAAAAATATCCGTTGAAATCTCGAGTTCAAAATTTTCCATGATTACAAGACTTACTTATTACTTAACTAAGAAAGTAAAAAAATGCATTGATTTAAAAAGGACTTTTTATTTTTGATAAACCGTTACTTCCGGCTAAGATATTTTTTTCGAAAATAGAATGTGCACATTGGGCCATATACAGGTCTTAATATTAAAGTTTCCCGTCTTCCTGATTGGTAAAATGTATACCAATACGTGGATTACATCTCTCGCATAGCCCCACCAAATTGGTTAGAGCATACGACGAGTTGAAGATATTGGTGTCTGCACCTATGCTTGTTTTCAGAACTATGAAAGGGTTATATTTAATTATCTACTGAAACTAACATTTTACAACGTTTGCAAATGCCATGCTTCTTTTTATTGCAGAGAGCAAGACCTATGACACTCGTATGAATTACTTACTTGGTTTGATGAATATGGGTGTTGTTGCTAAGAAGTCGTTACTGACAGTGGTGTTAAATAGCACTGAATCCCATCACATAAGATCTATAGCAACATATGCAATTACACCACTCATCCGTATGAACTCGATTGAGGTAATTTTTTTATTTGGAGTTATATATTTCATTCGGATTAAGACTCGACTTTACTTGATTTTGTATATATTTAGATATGTCTACTGTATGCCAATTTGTTTGTAATAATTAAAAATGTACCAAATTTCATGCATAAAACACAATTATTCGATAATTTCCCGATTTCTATATACTTAATTACCCTTTTAGTTTCTCTTAATAACTGTCGGTCATTGATCACTTTATGATCGAATAACTGTTCTACCGGGGAAGAAAAAGTTAAATTGAAAATATCAATACAGGAAAATTGATAAAATCAAGTAAAGACCAGTTGTAATCAGATAAGCGGTTAGTTTTTTTCGAAAACCATTTTGACAGCTCTAATATTCATCGATGAATAAGTATTAAAATATCGATAATTTTACAACCCCAAATTACAGGTATTCAAATATTTCTGGCCCATTGTGAAAAATACGACCGCAGCATTTGATCTGCGAGTGGCAGCTTTATATTTATTACTGGAATCAGAAATTGAATCCAAAGATTTATATGAAATGATGAATTATATGAATCATATACCTGATGATCCAAAACATCAACATTTACATCACTATTTTTATACATCCATGCAATCTGGAAAGGATGATTGTGATAATTGTACCATGTAAGTATTGCGCATTAGGGAAAACTCAAATCTGCGTCCGATTCTTGACACACTTGTAATTTGTGATTGTTGTCTGAATATATATAATATTGTAGCCTGAATTCTTAACCAGTCAGCACTCACGTTATGAGCATTTTGCTCACGCTCGATTTAAAATGTTAATAACTTTTTTTTTTAATGGAATGAGTAGTTGAAACTTTTTCTATCTTCAAATAATATAATCTATTTTGAAATTATAAATTTCCCAAATCCGACAATTCAAAGTAAAGCTGAAATAAATTATTATTTTCATGCATTTCGGAAATTGTGAGCATTTCTCTCATCACGAGAGTAAACGTGTATGCATGAAAAATTTACTTTCGGTAGCGGTCGGGCTTGATCGTGCATCTTCGTTTGCCTCCGGATGTTCGGCTACATTCGCTATAGCGCATTAGTTTTAAAACTCATCCGTTACAAGTGCAATATACATTGTATGGACTGTAAAACTAAACTAAAAAAACACGACGAGGATTGTCAATTCAACTTGCTTTATGTGTTAAATTATTTTATAAAAATTACATTTAATATTAATATTTAAAATGAATAAATAAAATTTTAAATACAAATAAACTGACACCAATTAATAATCTGGGTTATGATTAAAAGAAATTTTAATTATTGCCTTTTGAAGATCACATAATAATCAGATAAGTATAATATTTTGAATTTGTTAATCATACATTAAAGAAAAACTATCTAAAAATATGTTGAGGTTATGATTTATAAATTTAAATAAAAACTACGCGCGCGAGATATTTGACGCATGTGCACAGAGCGTGAGCAAATCTCTCATCACGCGAGTAAAGATCACCGAAAAGTTCACGTGAGTTCTGACGGGTTAACAAGACTTAACGATTTTCATATCAAACAAAATATTTGAAATTCGGCTTATTAATATTATGAATAGGTATGTTTGTGGTTAGTTAATTCCCATTGTGAGATTCTGGCCGAGTTACGGTTTTTGCCATAACAGACTATCTGTATAGCGGGCTGCTCGTCGAGTATATATCCCGATTGCCTTGTGTTGATATCGAGATATGCAAAAAGTAGCAAGAATAAAATTTTATTTCCGATTATAATATAGTTTTGAAATATAGGAAGTGAACACCTGGGCAAATCTTAAGTTTATAGTTTTATAATTTTTCCTTCAACTGATTTGGTTATAGAGCGTTCACACATGGTATTCGTTTCTTTATTTCTCTATATTTGTTCATCTGAGATGTACATATATATTTGTATAATTACAGAAAACTATATTCAAAGAAAATTTTATCAGAACTTAACCCGCCGGTGTCGTTCAAGGGTCTAATGACAGGAAACTACCATATTAGCTACTCTGATAGTGCAAAGAATTTCGAATGTGCAATTGATACACACGTGGTAGCGAATCCGATCACAAATTTTCTCAATGTATACCAAATGTCATTTAAGAAGTACATAAATGCCCAGATCACCGATTCCTTTGGAATATTTATTCGGGCCGAAGGAGTAAGCTGTAGATTATTTAACGACTTACCCACGCATCAGCATCCAATTGAGGAATTATATAAAATTCTGCTCAATAACAAATTGACTTTAAAGAAAGAGGAAGATTTACATATTGAACTAATCATTTATCATCGAGAACGAGCGATTTATGGATTTTTCTTAAATGAAGATAATTTTGATGATATTGAATATTGTAAGTATTAATCATAATTAAATATTATGTAAACTTGTAATTGTAGAAAAATTGCATTAGTCTTCTGGTACTGGCGCCCTCTCAAGTAACACTATTTGGCGCGGGATCTGTGAGTCATTTTTTGTATTTTATGTTTTTTAATAATTGTCGCTATTCTATTTATTACTTTTTATACGAAGTAATAAGTAAGTTATCATGAAAAATTTCGAACACGAGCTTTCAACGGATATATACGTTTTGACTCTCCCTGAATCGAATGTAACCATTTTCGGAATGACGTCTGTGTGTGACCGCTCTAGAGCCAAAACTGTCCAGCGTGAAATTGAGATACTTAAAACTTAAGACCTCTTATTTTGAAATGAATATTTAAACCGGAAATGCATGTTTACTCTGTGCATATTTTTTCTTTCTCCAATATTGCTAGAACGACTGCACGTTTGATATTAATATTTCGTACAAGTTGTGTTTGAAAAGTACAGACCACTCCACATTTTATTATTATATAGATTTCTTCTATTGTTTAGACTAATAATACATTTGATAGAGATTCTATTGTTTATCATTATTCGAAGATAAGAAATCAATGCATCAATGTTAAGTTGAGATCCTTTATTACATTTTTTCCATATTTGAATATATGTATAAACTGTACTTAATTTGTCACAAGTGTCTGTGAGACCCGACGCCAGTGTTTGAAGGTTAACTTCTTTTAATCATAAATATACCTTTCATTCATAGAAGAGAATAGATTAATTTTGAATTAAAAATTGGGATTGAGGGATGTCAATTATAACGTAGTCTACAAATTCTTATTTAATTAAGAATTTATATTAAATGAAAATATGATTTAAGTTACAGAAGAAACATATAAAATATGAGATGTTTGTTTTTTCAGTTATAAACGAATTGATCCATTACTTAAGGAACAATAACATTTTGTTTATGAAAGAGACTGGAAGACTGGAGTTCGTATCTGATATAGGAACACCAATACGAGCTATTGTTAAACAAGAATATACGTTAAGTACTAAAATACGAAATGCAGATCTAATATTCTTTTATAGCGACGAAGATGATGACAATTGGGTTTCCACAAAAATTAAGTAAGTCATTCTAAATTACTCATTTGACTCAAATATTTATTTTTACTATTTAGCATTTAACCAATCGGAGGTATTAAATGACAAGTTTATTGGTAGCGAAAACAAAGCTATTGAGAACGTGCATGAAGTTCTTAAGAGAAGCTTTGCTTGCTTATTAAGAAACATCATTAAGAGGAATCCCCATGGTTGGCCGTCCTTACAGGTCGGTGTAAAGGGGGGCGCATGAATATCGTAGCGCCATAAGAGCCAATGCTATTTACTACTCAGTTGAAGCGTTCGTTTGACCCTTAAAATACATGCTAATACATTTTTTTGAATAAAACTTTTAGAATATTCCGGTAGAAAAATAGTCAATTTGCGCTTGTCTAGTTTTGAGTTTTTAAATTTGTCCTCTCAATATAAACTATGGACATTTGAACATAGGGTAAATATAGAACAATATAAAAAAAAATCTAAGCAAACAAGCTTAGGTACGACGCACCTATGCGTCCAGCTCGCCTTATAAGTAATATATGCGATGCGAGCAGTTTTTAATAATTATGGCCTTTTGGTTAACTAATTGAAAAAATGTTATAGATTTAAAAAGTCTTACATTTAATTTAAGATTATATTAAAAAAAAAAAATTTTTTTCAAATTTTGAAATTCAAAATTATAATATTTAATAATTTTTTTCGGGCTTTGGGTTAACAAAATGAAAAAATCTTGTAGACAAAAAATATCTTAGAATTTTTAGTAGAATTTTTAAGTGTTTCAATTATTTTTATAAAGGCAGTATTAAGGGGGGCTCCAAATTTTGGGGCCCTATAACTCGGGAAGTATACGGGCGATTGGATTTAAACTGCGAACGGATTCAAATGGGATGCCAAATAATATGTGTACCAAATTTGGAGTGAATCGCTCCGGTACCTTCAGAGGAGTAGAGGGCACAAATTTGGTCTTCCGAGCGAGCGACGACTAACATCCAAGTATATAAGTTATATACATTTTCGGAATCAGGGCGACGAGACGAACACTTTTTCTTAATGAAATTTTTTGATCCGAGAATGCTACAGACACACGACCGAATGCTTTAGCCTCTTCGGTACTACGTACGGCGAGCTAAAAATTGAATTTCGAAAACTAGAGAAGGCTAGAGCGAAGTTATGGCTATCTGAAAAATTAAAATTTCCTTCATTTTAATGTTGTAATAAAGGAGTTTTAGGGGTTCGACGAAACCTTGTTTAGCTATGTTTACAGCGGGTATGGGGATTCCTCTTAAGAAAACAAGCGCACCTACGGTTTCAGCTCGCCTTATAAGTAACATGAGATGCGAGCAGCGGCTAACATCCAAGCATATGAGGGATATATATATTTTTGGATTCAGGGCGACGAGACAAATACTATTTGTTAAAAACCTTTTTTGATCCGAGAATGCTACAGACACACGACCGATTACTTTAGCTGGAGAGATATAAATCAATTTAAAACACAACAATAAGAGCAATTTCTTTATTGAATATTTAATTATTATTATTTCAACGTTTTTACTTTCTTATACGTTATGAACAAAGAAAAATATTGTGATGATCTTCGAAATTTTAATAGACATATCCGTTTTGAGGGTTCCTGAAACCACTTTGACTATTTTCTCAATAATGTCTGGGTGTCTGTCTGTATGAATGTGTGTTTCTGTGATATCGCTCTACAGCCTTACCGTTGAACATAAAATGTTTTGAATTTAAGATTTGTATATACCTGGAAATAAATCTGCCATTTTTGAAAAAGGTGTTACAATTTAATCCTGAAGGTCAAGAAAATAATTAGTTTAATAATAATCTTGAAATATTAAACATGCATAAATTGTCCAATCAAGTTTGTACTCATGTTAGGTTTATTTCTTCAAAATATGTTTTATTCATTATATTTATGGCAAAGGATTTGTTTTCATCAATATTTTCTTCGCTGATTATGAGCTCGTTAAGATAAGAGGCGAGCTGAACGTATTAGTGTTAGTGCCTGTTCTTGTTAGTTTTATTTTTCTAATAGCAACCTGGTAATATAATTACTTGTTAGTTTATATATTGTATGCAATTGTAAATTATATTTCATAGAAGAAATTTGATTTGCTTAAAATATTTTATTACATTTGAGATTGTTTGTTGGCGTGTTTCCCATTGCTCGTTATATTGTGTTGTGATAGTTAGAAAACCAAATAATTCCTTTTAATTTTACAGATCGATTTGGAATTTAAAAGCAAATTTGATTACGTATAATCCAATAACTGATATAAGTCATGGTGTATCGAAGATACATTCGACTCAAATGTTTTTAAATTTAAAAATATTTTACAATATAAATGAATTTTATATTAAATGGAAAGATGATGAGAGTTATTTCGACTTTCTGATCGACTACGAACACGCAGTATATGTGGACAAACCAAACGAGTTGGAAAAATATTGTTCGAAATGTTCATCAATTAAATTTTATACTGTACCAGAAAAAACAAAACTTGTAAGTTAACTGATCCATAGACCACTTTCGAAACGATAGAGACATCTATTGTTATTTTGTAAAAGTTATAATTATTGTGCAAATTTTATTTTTAGTACAATATTCCTAATTTTATTATTACTAATTACCTAACCGGTAAATTACGAATTATTAATACATTTACATTTCCTTATAGAGATAATTCACCAATAGCAGTATGGAACCCATTTAAGTAAAAAAAACCTTTCCTTTCATAATATTAACTGCTTTATTATTTACGCAACTTGATAAACAACAAATTCGGCATTTGACAATAAATTTATTAATTATATTTTGACGTTTAAGAACATAGCACATAGCGAAATATTATTATCTTTCATTATAAACATAACTACGTTCTGAATATTCTTTTCAAAAATAGGAGGTGCACATTTACAAGTCTTAAGCTTGAAGTTTCACAATTTTACGTTCGACAGTTTCGGCTCTAGAGCGTTCACCACACACACACAAACACACACAGGGAAGGACTTGACGGGTATAACTGTTGAAATCACGAGTTCGATTTTTTTGGTGATCCCATATTTACTTATTACTTCGTAAAATAAAGTAAAAAAAGTGTTCCACACATATAAACATACAAATATACATAAAAACATCTTGGTGATTGTATATAAAATATTTAAAATTTAAATATGTATCACTAATTATTAAATATGTAATACATAAATTAATTCAAAATCAATTTTAAAACATTTCAATACTACCCTATTTTTTTCTCATCACCCAAAACACCAGTGATACATTAGAATATTAATTATCATATTGTATGGTTATTGTAAATAATTGACATTCATTTGTTCGGTCAAGTTTGCTATATTGTTCGAAATTATTTTAAACTGTAACACGTGCATTTATCTCTGATGTACAAACAAAAAGCCGGGTCCCGGAGATGATTTTATTATCATTTTGTTAGATTTATAGTTGATATCCTTACAAACTGTCCAGTTACATATCACTTATGAAGCTGTTCACTTTATAAATTTTTGAATAATAATAAGTTTACTTGTATTATACTTTATTTGTTATACATACTGATAGATGAGTATGCGGGCCTAAACAGTGTGTGCATTTTCATCAATATATTGTTGTGACGTGAAAAGCTTCAGAAGTTGAATATACTGTAAATCGCGCTTAGCATCCATGTCTAACGGAACATTGCAACATTGAATTTCGAAAGTGATTTATATAAATAAAATTTGTATCTTCTACGTACTATATGTCTTCCATTTGTTCCAGGATATAGACGCATGGTTATGGGTGAAGCAAGTCACATTCAAAGATGTAAATTGTAAAAACTTGGAATTCCTAAAAAAATCTCTACCTGAAATTATGAATAAATCTCACATGTCATATGTGTAAGTATACTCGTAAATGTAGATTTATTAAAATTATCAAATTTAGATTTTGAGATCTATGTTTACGGGCCAGCAAAAATACTATAACTATGGTAATATCACTGCTCCTTTAATATGTATAAATATATTATTTTAAAAATGATTCTCCGATTTCAACGAGAAAATGCAAAGTTTTCGAAAATCCCTATAGTAAAATGTTGTAATTTAGTTCTTGATTTTGTTACAAATTATCGTAATCTATCAAGCTCGCTTAAGCAACGTTCTGTAAAATGTCATCGATGCGTATTTGCATAAAGAGTATTGGGTAAAAAAAAAAAACCAAATGTATTGAGAACTTCGAACGCAGTCTTAATAGTGGAATTCTGAGCTAACCTGTACTTCTATAGGGCTATAATATAAATATTTAAACGCATATAGTAACAAAATAAATATGTTTTGCAGCAATACTTGTAGATAAATCAGATAATGTTTTTCAATTTATTTAGCAAATTCAATAATAAAATGATTGTTTAAATTGATGAAATTGTTATAGCGTTGCCAATATTTTGTAGAAAACTATATAGATTTATTTATATATATATATATATATATATATATATATATATATAGATTTATATATATATATATATATATATATATATATATATATATATATATATATATATATATATTCAGAATTGACCAAAATGTTAATATACGGAAACGGTTGTCTGATAGTAAACTATTCATAACAATCATAATCTAATGTGATATTATTTTGTTTTAGGGGTTATTCGTTAGCACAACCGGTAATTCTCATTATGTATATAATAGATTATTTATATACTTTACCACCAAGTGATACTTGTAGCATTTCAATAAAAACAAAACCTGTTCTGAAAGTACCAAATATGGTAAGAATTTATTATAAACATCACTAAAGCTAATTCTCAATTTCAAATTTCAAACGGAGGTAATCGAATAAGCAATCAGTGCCATTAATATAATCTTAAGTTTGCATTTAATACTGTAATGATAATATAATACTCCCTATGTCTCAAATGCTGGTATAGTTAAATAATAATTTGAAATATTAATATATGTATGCCCCTGTGTGGAATACATATTTTCAAGATTGATTAAAATATCAATGACTATATCCTCGTTGGCTCCGAGATAGACTGCTTACCTGTCATGCTTGGTGTTTTGGCGCATAGTACAATATTTAGTGTAATATTTTAAACATTTTACACTGCCTCAAACGATTTAAACAAAGGATTAAACCATTAAAATTAATAATTATGAAATTGAACTGGTGTATTTTCTTGACTGGATCTTTTGATGAAGGAGAAAGAAAATATTAATGTCCGACAATCAACGTATTGTATATGTTTGGAATATCTCTTCAAGATATAATTCAGAAATTTAAAACATTTATGCCTGCCAATACACATATTTGGAATATCACTTCAAGATTGTAGAACAGTTTTCTTGATCTGAGGAAGACTGCTTGCCTGGTATGCAGTTATAGTGGTTCGAACCTAGGGTGACCATATAATTTTCTGAATAACTAGGACAAAAAAAAAATGAATGAAAACTAGGACATTGACTATTTTATAAAAGAGGACAAAACCAGGACAATTTCACTCATTTAGTATCTTTATAAATAATACAATGAAATTATTAGAAATATCATATAAATTAATGAAATTACCACAAAATCCGTTTAAGTAAACAATTAAATTTAAAACAAAGCCAAAAATATATGTGATATAAATAAAATAAATAATAAACAATAACATAATTATATGCTAAATAAATATTATATTTAAAAAAAAGAGACATATAAGAAGTTAATACTTAACTGATGAACTTATTTCACCTAAAATTTTGTTCTCATTTAAAATATTAATTGTACAATTTTCAATAACTCGGAATTTAATTCCGAACTCGCGGACTAGGACAGATTTTAAAAACCCGCCAGGACGTAGGAGGACGTGTTAAAAAAGAGGACATGTCCTGGAAAACAAGGACATCTGTTCACCCTACTCGAACCCTCCCTATAGGGTATATTTATAAATAATGCGTTCTACACAAACACATACACACATATATCTGAGTTTTATTTATATATAATTACCGGTGTTATATTCGTCCCCAATTATAGCATATTAAACTCTCATAATGCATGAATTAATTTTTTACTATATTAAGGGGGCACATACCTTTCTAACGCCTAAAAGTAGCTATTCTAATGAATTATTTTTTGATACAACGAAAAGGTTTAGACGAATGAAACTTTTTGCAGTTTATAGAGCATAAATTTCTCTTTTAAAAAACATTTTTATCATCCCTGTAACTTTTTTATTCCGCCCCCTACACCCTTTTCCGTAGGATATGTTTAAAAAACAGAGGGGCACAGTTCCCAGAATTTCTCCAAGCTGCATTAAATGAAACAAAAAAGCGAAACGGATTTTAATGTCAAGTTAATTTCACGTCGTTTGACAATTTATTTTTTCAAAATTCGAATTTATCATTAAATGGCGACCTGTTTAGAAAAGAAGTCGTTTTTTCGTCTTATTTTTTCGTATTCATTTGTGTTAAAAAATACTATTTATCAGTTCGAAATGTACCGATATTTTATAATAATCGCGTGCTCTTCGCGATGCGTGTCTGAATTTCACTGATAGGTAACCTCAAAACAAAGCAAACGGCGCCAAATAGAAAACTCGCGCGTAGGTAGCGCTCGGAGGTTGCTCGACCTAAACCGCTGCAACTTTTGTAATTATTCGAATTTCGATAAACGACTTCAAAAATCGAAATCTTAAATAGTTTTTCTAAAAGAATATGTAAAGAAATACGATTTTTTTGAAATAAATTTCAAAAATAATGTAACAGGCACAGCAAGTGTGGTTTTCAATTAATTAACAATTAATAACAGGTGTATTTCGTTTCAGTCGACGTTGCAATTAATTTTTAATTCAGATCCAGTTGATGAATATAGCAATATCAATGTAAATTTCAATATTACATTAGCACTTACACAAAATAGATTATCAGACAGTGAAACCATGAATCAATGGAAAGTTAACATGCAGAGACAAGAAATATCTAAAGGAGATATGTATGAAATACTGTACGACAATATCGGAAAATCAGTTAAGGTTTGCATTTGCATTACATATAATAGAACACAATTAGAAGAATTTCAATATTTTAGTTGGTGTTAAACTCCAAGATTGACTTTAATCCATCGATTCCAAATGTTAATATGTTTTATTTGCGAGATGCAGAACCGATTATAAGTAAAACTACCATCCATTATGACGAAGAACAAAGAATTTCAACAGATATTGAAATTAATAGTATATTTTCGGTAAGTATTATTAGCTCCTTGTACAAAAGGGTTAATTGTCTCTCTGTAATAATGAGAGAAAAAAAAATGGTTGCACAAGAACTCGTTTTACGACTTCCTGAATTCGAAAATACACCTATTCATCAAATAAGCTGTTAAAATAAATAATTAAAAATAGTAATTGAGAAATATATGTGTACCAAATTTGGTGTGAATCGCTCAGGTACCTTCAGAGGAGTTGAGGGCACAAATTTGGTCTTACGATCCGAGAATGCTACAGAGACACGACTGAATGCTTTAGCATTTTCGGTGCTTCGTACGGCGAGCTAAAAAGTTTTTTCTAATAATAGTAGTATTTTAATTCGTTTCTGGGGTAGTGGAAATGTGTATTTCGTAAATTTTTTGGGTGAAAATTTAGGCTTTGTCCAAGAAAGTAAACAACTAATGATTTTCTCATGATTCTTATACTTTATATATAAAAAGTGAGAAAAGATATGTATTCTATTATACTAGGGTAACCCGTGGGCACCATGTGCCCATATGGTATACAGAACATAGGTCAGTTTTGACTGATGGCAAATTTTCATGTAATTTAATAATAATAACACGGTTTTTCTTCATTTTGTATCGTTTGACTATAATAGTAATACAAATTTCCATATCGCAAATAATAATAAAGAAAAAATCGAGTCTTTTTTTTTAAACGCTATTTTGTTTCCATGATTATAAATTTACTTACGATTGCTGTTTATTATTTGAATCGATTATTCAAATAATATGTATTACAAATCCTTTTTACACAACATTTTTAATGATTGGACATTTGATTCATTATTGTTTTTGAATTAAATAATCAGGCTAGATTCTGAATTTTGCAGTATTAAACTGATGCAGTGTCACAACGGCAGTTTTAAAAGTGATGATAATTATTTATATGCTAAAATACAATGGATTGTGCCATCAAAAATAAAAGAATAAAATTGCCAACCAAACATGTTTCTAAATATGTTTGAATTATCTCTTCAAGATTTTATTTCTCTAATAATCAGAATTATAAATTTACTTACTTGCAGTTATTATAATTTGACGAACTATAAAATCTTACCGCAACTCATATTTTCAAAAATCACTGCTTCTTGGCCATTTTAAAGTGAAAAATATTAACTATGAATTAAAATAAATGTACAGAAATACGTATTTGCTAAAAATATATGATAATTAGGTAATAATATGCACTTATTTCATATTATATACTTAAAAATTGAAATTATAGCATGCTACTCCCCTTAAACTTAAGATTAAACTTTGAATTGAAGATTTATCACACAAAAACCAATTTTGACTGATTTCATTCTGACGTTTGATTCGTTTTTGTCTATTTCAAAGCAGACTGAACTTCAGAATCGTAGTGATTGTTTTATTTCAGTATAAACTATTTGATTATTTTTTATAACATTATTAACAGTCGCCATGGTGCAGTGGCTAAGTGTCATTCCTTTCACCCTGGAGGTCGTGAGTTTGATCCCCGTCTATGCCAATCTGCATTTTTACAAAAAAGCGTTCCACACATACACACATACACACTCACATACAAACATTTCTGGGTTATTATATTAATGATTTTCCATTTAACTCTGCAGATAACAGATGAAGAAAAATTTAAAATATACAAAAGTGACAATTGGAATACGTGTTATGAGCAAACTGTGAATTCCAGTAAACTTTTAAGACACACCTCGCCAACTAAACCATGCTACATTACATCCCTAGCAATTGCAACATATGATAAATATGAATTTGATTTTAAATTTCAAAATGTAAGATATATATATATATATATATATATATATATATATATATATATATATATATATATATATATATTTGTAAATGGAAGCTTACCATGAGTACTAAGTAATATTTTGTAATGTTATAGATATCGGGAAAACTAAAACAATTTTTAGATTTTCATGTAGTAAAACCGTGGATTGACGAACACAAGGAAATTGATGAAGACATATTCAATATTTCATTTGCTTATTCAGCACTGCCGGCAAACGTAAATTTAGCAGTTGACGGCAACATTTGGTCAAACTATACAGTTCCAAATATGTTTCGACCAAGAACATTGCTAAAATCGAAAACGAAATTGATTGAAGATATCACTTTTGCTACATATGGATTTGAGAGTGAGTATCATTCTTTAATCTAGCGTTAATAAAGTTGACTTAATATTTCCCCAACCATCAAATTTGGGAATGCTAACTATCTTATATTAGAAACGTGTGTGTCTTGCACTCGACTTTCTTATACGTAGTTTTCACTAGAAATATATATATCCCAAACAAACTGCCAAATCAACCAATACGCCAGAATAATATTGGGAAAAACTTTGTTGAAAGAAAATATCTTAGAATTATCTGTTGACTCGGAAGTATTTAGGAGGGCTCTAAATTTTGGGGCTATATAACTCCGGACCTGTACAAACGATTGGATATAAAATGAGACCGAAACATTACGGGTGTAGAAATTATTTCAATATCAATTTTCATTAAAATCGGTCCGGTATCTTCAGAGGAGATACGTCCACTAAGTAGGTCTTACGGACGAGCGACCGACATATTCCAAATATATAAGTTATATACATTTTCGTAATCAGAGACACGAGACAAACACTTTTTGTTAATCAAATTTTTTGATCCGAGAATGTTACAGACACAAGACCAAACACTATAGCTGTCTTGTATTATCGTACGATGAGTAAAAAATGCATGGAATCATTGAAGATATAAAATTTTCTTATAACTTTTTTGATAAAGTTAAAATTGTCGTTATCAACTATAATCAATAATTCACAAATATATTGTAATGCAATGTTTTTAACTTGCAGGTATTTGTATTATAACTCCAGAGTATATCAAAACATTTACTGAAGAAACAGTATATTACAATGCATCAAATAAAATCGTTAATTTAATTGAATGTTCCAATAAAACTCGACTTGGTATAATTACAACAAATGACCACAAAAAAATTAGTTTAAAATTGTGGTCAGATAACAATATATTTACAATGCACCCAAAAGAGCATGGATATGTCATAAAAATGAACAATAAACAACTGAAGAAAAATTGGAAAAATGAAGATTTTACGTAAGTGGCTGTTCACAACTATAGACACTATTGACTAAATTTTGTTTTCATTGCAGTGCCGATTTTTTTCGAGACAAAATGTTCCGCCTAAAAGCAGCTAAATTTGATGTTACTTACAATGAAGAATATGTAATGCTCAAAATGAAATCTGTACTGATTAATCAATTTTGTGGTATTTGTGCCGGAGAATCCTTAGCAGAGTCATATATACATTAAGGAAACACAAAATTTTATTCTTCTATTATTTATAATTAGAAATCTATAGTGTATTTTGACTAACAATAAACTTATATGTATAAAATTGTGACTTAATTTTTGTAACGTCTTGTACTATTCAATTTACATAAAAATATGAACATATCCATATCAGCAACTAAATTAGAAATGCGATAATATTTTCTTAAACGTTGTACTCGGCAGTGAATGTACCAATAAAAAAGCCACAGTCACACAACAAATTTCAATTTCAAAATTTTCAAGTTTGTCTATTGGATCTACCTGTTGACTACTGACAACCACTCTCTAACAAGAAATAAATATCTGGAGTGGCCTGCACTCAACTTTCTTTTACGTAGTTTTCAATAAATAGATATTAATATACATATATATATATATATATATATATATATATATATATATATATATATATATATATATATATATATATATCCTAAACAAACTGTCTACATTTATATATATATATATATATATATATATATATATATATATATATATATACATATATATATATATATATATATATATATATATATATATATATATATATATATATATATATATATATATATTGTTGGGATATTTATATTTATTTATTGGAATTATTACATGAAAGAATAATTTATTGTATTTTAAAAGAGCAACTGTTTATACAAAGATTGTTATTTATATACATCTGCGTATCGCTGTTGTATAGCCAACTCGACTACGCTGTTTTGAATTTGCTGTAAGCGCTCTTCTCTCCAACACCCCTTCTCGCTTCAGCATGTTCTTCTGCGTACTATTTCTCCTGTAATCCCAGAAGTCCTGTTAATTTAAGGAATATGTCTTTAGCCAAAGGTTTAGTTAGCAAATCTGCTAGCATCCTATCAGTTGGACAATATTGTACATCTATCACACCCTTTTCCCGCAAGTCTCTTTGGTGATGATAACAAATATCAATATGTTTGGTGCGCGCCCCGCATCTATCCGATTCAATAAGTCGAATACACCCTTGGTTGTCCTCGTGGATTATAGTTGGTGCCGTTGCAGGAAAGCCCATGTCTGCCAGTAATTCTCGTAACCATATTAGCTCCTTACTTCCATGTGATGCAGCGATGTATTCCGCCTCCGTGGATGACATTGCCACTGAAGTTTGTTTCCGGCTTGACCACGCCACTGTGCTCTTTCCTACTAGAAATACATACCCGCTTGTAGACTTTCTGTCGGTTCTGTCCCCAGCCCAGTCAGCGTCGACGAAACATTCAAGTAGTGGGTTACCACTTGAACAAAGTCTTAATTTCTTGTCAATTGTTGACGCAAGATATCGCATTATTCGCTTGACGGCTTTCCAATCGCGTTCTGTTGGTGCTTCTACGCATCTGCTCAGTAAACTTACTGCTAGTGCAATATCCGGCCTAGACACCGTAGCAATATATAATAACGATCCGATAGCTTGCCTGTACCTGATATTGTTTGATAGTTTCGGGCGCTCGTCTGTCTTTGAAGCCAAGTAACCTGTCTCCATCGGAGTCGCTATCGGTTTTGTTTCAATTAGAGCATGGTCCTCTAACATCCTAGCGATTTTTCCCTTTTGATTAATTAGGAATGATCCGTCTTCCTCGCGTTCAATTTGAATGCTAAGGTAATGACTCACATCTCCCAAATCTTTGATGTCAAAATACAGATTTAGTTCCGTACTTACTTGCTTTGTTAACTTCGCTGATGCACCCGCTACCAATAGATCATCGACATATAACAAAACATAAGTGTTACCTTCTTTTTCCTTCCTGGAAAACAAACATGGATCGGCATTTCCGCGTCGAAATCCCAACTGATCCAACGCCTCTGTAACTTTCTTGTTCCATTCTCGTGCCGATTGCTTGAGACCATAGAGACTCCTTTGTAGCCTCAATACCTTGTTTTCATACCCAAGTTCCTCAAAACCAGGTGGTTGTTCCATATAAATCTCCTCGTTTAGATCACCATTCAAATATGCGCTCTTCACGTCCATTTGACGCACATGTAGATTCTTTTGTGCAGCTATTACGAGTAGAACTCGAATGGTCTCATGCTTTACTACAGGAGCAAATGTTTCGTCATAATCCTCTCCGTAGCGCTGAGAGAAACCTCTTGCGACTAAGCGAGCTTTGTGCGTATAAATTCGACCTGCGCCATCTACCTTCGCCTTGAAAACCCATTTGCAAGTGATTGTCTTCTTTCCTAGAGGTAGATCAGTTAATTTCCATACTTGATGTTTGCGGAGAGATCGCATTTCCTCTTCTGCAGCCGTTATCCATTTTTGACGTTCTCGAAGTGGTAGCTCAAGCACTTCATTCCATGTACTTGGTTCTTTTGCGAGAATTGTTTGTACTTTGTAGACCAGCCGCTTTGGTGGAATGCCTTTGTTTGTTCGTTGTGAGGAACGATTTCTAACTGGTTGTAATTGATCAGTTGATTGAGCCTCGTGCTCCTCGCAATCAACATTTGTGCTGTTTTCCGTTTCATTGTCATCCGAATATACATTCTCCTCATGCATTTCCTCATTCATCGTCTTCATTTCAACAGAAATTACCCCTTCTGGTTCGATAATTTTCATATCATTCTGTTCTAGACTTTGATTCGAAATTGATTGCTTGATGTCGCTCTCGATGATTCGTACTGATCGACTAATCCAGACCCGGTTTGTTTTTGGATCTAGAATACGGTAACCTTTGGTGTTACCATCAAAACCAACTAAAACAACTAATTCAGCTTTGTCGTCCCATTTTCTTCTCTTTTGTTTTGGGATTAAAGAAAATATCTTTGATCCAAATATCCTGATATGACTTATATCAGGTTTGTCACCCGTGAATAATTCAATAGGAGTTTTTGCAATGCTACGACTCGGTGTTCGGTTTTGTAAGTAAGCCGCTGTCAAAACTGCTTCACCCCAAAAACGATTATCCAGTCCAGCATCGAGCAACATGCATTTGGCTGATTCGGTTAATGATCGATTTTTCCGCTCGGCCACACCATTTTGTTGTGGAGTGTACACGATCGTGAGTTGTTGCTGAATTCCTTCCTTTCGTAGATAATCCTGCAACTCATGTGTAATATACTCCTTACCGTTATCTGTGCGTAGAGCAGTAGGTTTTCTGCCGAATCTAGTCGCCATTGCTGAGACATAATCTTGTATAGCGTTCGATACTTGATCTTTTGATTTAATGAGTCGCACCACTGTAAATCGCGAGTAGTCGTCAATAATTGTTAGAAAATATCGGTTACCACTCGGTGTAGCTGTCTGCATCGGCCCACACAGATCGGAATGTATAAGCCGCATCGGTTCCTTTTCTCTATTCTTGCTTGTTGGAAATTTAATTTGTGATAATTTACCTTTAATACAATTTTCGCAGATTATCTCGTCCGAACATGTTTTCATTATTATTCCAGTAGCAAGTTCTTCTTTAACCAGACGTTTAATGGCTGTAGTGTCCCTGTGACCTAACCTGCGATGCCATTGATGAAGACAAACTGTTTCATTTGCAACACGAGCAGACGCATCCGGCTCTGTTGTTTCCAGTTTAAACAAACTTCCATCAGTGTTGGCCTTTGCAATGATCTGTTGACCCTGATAGAAAATACAAGAATCATGCTCAAACACAACTCGGTGACCATGTTGAGTTATCCGTCGAACTGAAAGTAAACCCCCGTCAAGTTGTGGAACATATAGTACATTTTCAAGTTTTATATTTTGAACACGCCCGTTGGGCAACCCACAAGACAGCCAGCCCTCTCCGATTCCTGCTGCTTCAACTTGTGAACCATCTGCAAGATGCACTGTTGTGTTGGTATCACGTAGTGAATTGAAAAATGATCGTTTGCTCGTCATGTGACTTGTTGCACCTGAGTCAACGAACCACCCATCAGTACTCCATCTCTTACCTCGAAAGTGATGTGATTATTAGCCGCATCTTTTCTATCTTCGATTGAAGATTTTGCTGATTCTGGCGTTTGCTGTTGCAACGACTTCTTGTACGAATAACAATCTGCTTTAAGATGTCCTTGTTTGTTGCAAAAGAAACACGTCCGCTTCTCCTTGCTGTTATTCTTTCCTCCTTTGTTGATGTTACACTGTTGTTGACCTTGTCTATTCTTCCTAGTAGCTGTAGTTGCTGATTGAAGCGCCGCTTCAACTCCTCCATTGTTGGATTCGCAATTTTCCACACGCCGCTGATATTCATCCAATATTTTACCAGTGACATATTCAACAGTCAGGTCTGCCTCATCGCGACCCTCAAGTGCTGTTACAAGTCCCGAATACGATTCAGGAAGACTCACCAGTAATACTGCGACGACTTCCTCGTCTTCGAGTGACTTTCCAGACCCACGCAATAGTCCAACTATTTCCATAATGGAGTCAATGTGGTTGTTCATGGAACCACTGCGGTAGTGTATGCTGTACAATTTTCGCCTCAAGTATAATCTGCTGCCAAACGTTGAACGTTCGTATTTTTTTGATAGTGCTTGCCACATATCGTTAGCATAATTAAAATGTGCGATGTGTACCAGCTGATTGTCATCAACACTCAGCGTAATGTACGCCATTGCCTTATTGTTGCATTTCTTCCATGTGTCACTTAATTCCTCCGGTTTTGATTCATTTACGATATCCCACAAATCGTCACGTATCAAAATAGCACGTAATTTTGTCTTCCAGTACACATAATTTCCGCCATTGAGTACCGAAATGTTCATCTTTGTACTATCCATATTACCTATTTTTGAATCAACCGATTTCCTTTAAATATCAATTATTACAGTTCTTGCTTAACTGGGCCCATAACCTGTTGGGATATTTATATTTATTTATTGGAATTATTACATGAAAGAATGATTACAATACTTACTTATTACTCTGTAAAAGAAAGTAAAAAGTAATGCATACTTTAGAATTAATAATTATAATTGTTTATGACCTTTGGGATAAGAAGAAATTTTGTAGATATAAAATATCTCAGAATATTATGTAAACATTTTTCTTAAGGGCAGTATTAAGGTGAGCTTTAAATTTTGTGGCCCTATTACTCCGGAAGTATACAAGCGATGAGATATAAACTGCAAGTGGATTCAAATGGAATACCAAAGAATATGTGTAGAAATTTAATATAAATCGCTCCGGTACCTTCAGAGGAGTAGACGTGCCACATTTTGTCTTACGGGCGCGCGAGCGACAACTAATATCCAAGTATATAAGTTATATATAATTTTGGATTCAGGGCAACGAGACAAGAATTTTTTGTTACCGACATTGTTCAATCCGAGAATGCTACAAACACACGACATAATACATTAGCTCCTTTGTACTTCGTTTCGTAGGGCAAGCTAAATATGGGATCCGCACAGATGCGCCGCACAGAATGCGCTGCATACATTCCGAATGATTCCGAAGTTCGATCGACAAAATTGTCAAATAACGACGAGACGAACCTTTTTCATTTAGGCACAATGACCGGGTAGTCACTAGCCGATTGGGCATTTATTTAGAAAATCCAAATGCCGAACTAAAATAAAAATAAATATCTGTCAACTAGACAGTTTAATCGTTGTCAACTTCAACTAACCTATTAGCTTTGTTCGTTTTTTCTACACTGACTGCTCACCTCATGAATTGTCTGTCTTCCACTTATAAAGAAGAAGAAGAAGAAGAAGAGAAAGGACAGATTATGATTTGAGCAAGAAATGCAGGCAAACGAACAAACCTATTATTATAGGTCTGTGGTTGAATTGTAATAGGAACTGTTATTCTTAGTATGTTTTCCTAACCGAGGTTCAAATATTGACCTAACTGCCGATTAATTCCGAATTTGACTGACATTTATATGTACTAGCTACTAGCAAGCATTAAAATATAATAATGTATTGTTTTCTTCGATAATAGCCCCTACACAACGCTATACTTTTAATTATGTATTAAATATTCTACATAATTAAAGATAATGTTTTGTAACAAGGTCACATCCTATATTTACTGATAGATAAATATTTTTATAGTGAAATGTAACTCTTATCTAATGAATTGCACAATTTTGCTCTTCAACAATGGTCATATATTAAAACATTCGGTAGAACTCTTTCGATACAGTTTTTCTTACATATAAATAGAACTATTAAGGCATTGTTAGTTTTCAAACAAGCAAAAAAAGGAAAAAACTGAAGTGGCCGTCACTCAAACTTTTATATACTTCTACTATCTATAATATAGTACGACATTATTTTGTTTAAAATTCATACTATCATTGCCATGAAACTATATGTGGTGGTAACTAGAGAAGCGCTGTAGCGCTTCTCTAGTTACCACTTATTGAAAAATCGCCTTTAAATGTATTTAAAGGCGATTTTTGAATAAGTGGTACATTTAACGAAATAGCTTTTCAAACCAAAGTTGCTAGAAATTTTAATATCTTTAACTTTTATAACTTTGATGTTTCTATAACTTGTGTCGTATTTGAGATAAGCCAGAAATGACACAAGTAAATAAGCACTTCCGGTTGAAATTTCCTTTTAATAATTGGAGGTTTTCTTTCTCCACATAAACAAATCTTAATTTCCAAGCATCATATTTTATGATCAATGGTATCGGCTGTAGAGCGTTCACACACAGCACACATCCAACAACACAAAATGACATAATTGAGAATATAGTCAAAAAGGTTCAGAGTACTAGCTTTTTTAAGGATTAAACTATTATATAATTCCTGGTATTTGTTGAAAAAATCTAAACTTTATAGATCAAAAAAATCTTATAATGTCTTTGCAAATATTTTTATTTTATATATAAATTATAAGGTGGCCTTTACTCGAGTTTCCTTACACTATCTGTATTTATAATAATGCTTTATATAGCTTTAAATGTATCCAAAGTTTGCAATGAAACAATATCAATATGTATTGAATCTGGGGATATATATATATATATATATATATATATATATATATATATATATATATATATATATATATTTATATATATATATATATATATATATATATATATATATTTCAGACAAATACAAGCTTAGGTATAAGGCACCTATTCCTTCAGCTCATCTCAACATAATGTTAAAATTAAAAAATTGCAATAATGTTATAAATATAAAATGTCTTACAATTACTTGTAGATTTTTTTGATTAACTCAATATATATATAATATAATCGTTTTCAAGGGCGATTTTTTAGTAAATGGTACGTTTAATAATAATTACAATACTTCCTTTTTGATTTCATCCAAGAAAGTATAAATTTGGAATTAAAAGAACATGAAACGAATTTCTATGCAAATAGTTTATGAATCCGCCAATATTACACACACGAATGAATACTATAGTTCTGTTGTACATAGCGTACGACGAGCTAAAATATTAATTTAGTTATATTAAATATCATAAATTCTAACATGGAAATCTTTTTCTAATTGTCGCTAAGGAAATATTGGCGCGTGTATTGATAACATTTCGCTGATGGACAAATTTGTGAATATTATCAATAAAGTGGAAGATTTACACTATTCATTTTGCACAAATGTTTTACTGTTATCAATGCTGACATGCCGAAATATAGATGATTTACATTTAGTATAAAAGATGAACGGTTTGTTTGGAAAGGTACACTCGAAGTTACGAGAGCAACTTCAACATGTTGTCAACATATTTCCTGTGCCTCCTGGGTAAGTTAAACATTATTTTATACATATACTTGTGCATTATATTTCAAATTGTCTTTATACGAGGAAAATTGTATAAAATATATATTTCTGTTGGAAAATATATAACTAATTAGCTCGCCTTACAGAAAGTACAAAAGAGACAGATCGGTCGATTTTCGAATAAAAAAATTCTTATAACAAAAAGTTCTTGTTTTATCGCCCTAAACTAAGGTGTCATTCGTACTGGTTTTACCAGCACAGTACTGTTTTCTTGACCATTGGTCCTGGTTAGTCGTAAAATGTAACCAGTACACAAAATCCCCCTCCCAAAAGAAGAAAAAAAAAAAGGAATTTAAAATATGATTTTTTTATATACAAAATTAAAATGTAAAAAAGTAAATATAATACTTTTTAATAACGGTTTCTCATATTGTTATCCAAAAATCCAGACAGAAATGATTAAAAATCATAATTTTGGAATACAATTTTATTTGCAATCAATCAATACCAAAATCAAAATTGTCATTTATTATTTTAACTCTTCAAATCAATGGCTATATATAGTTTAACATTAAGTTAAACATCAATGGTTAAAATAATATTTTCTATACAAATAAACAAATATTTAATAATCCAGGGCTACACAAATTTTAAATTCAAAACACAAACATTTTATGTTCATCGTAATTGGCTATAGAATAATCAAACACACAGACACACATACCAAAAGCCAGACACACCTACAGACGTCATTGAGCAAATAGCCAAAATGGATTCAGGGACCATCAAACGGGTATTTTCATAATAAATTTTAGGTCGATCTTAAACATTACGCATAAAAATGTAGATACTATTTTTAATAATGTTTAGGTAAATTCCTAGATAAATATTATTTAAGGATAATTGGGTAGTCCAAATGAACCAATATCCAGTTAATTTATGTTAAAATTCAACTTACAGGTTACAAATAGTACTTTGTCTTATATAATTTACTGTAAATTTGACCACTGTTGATATTTATTCATATAATTCCTCTGTATATAATACAACAACATGAATATGTATATTGCATTTATAATTGTAATATTATTAGAAACAATTTTATTACATTTCTGACAGTGCATTTTCTTTATATTTACAGTTGGCTTTGCCGCTGCTTCAGACTATGGTAAGTTAACAAATTACATTATTTATTACAATAATAAACATTAAATTTTCTAACTGGGCGGGATTTAATACCCAGGCTTCAACAAAGTAAACTACGGTTAATTGCATTACTATCAACAGCACCAGGCCGCTAAGGTCAGATATATAAATTCAATAAATTTATTTATCTGGAACCATTAGTAAAACTCGTAACAGCAATACAATTGATTTTAAACATCTATTTATTTAAATAAACATTCACTCCGGGATTATTCATAAAACATTAATTATTAAAAAAATTCTGAATCATCGAAAAGTTTAATATTTGAATAACATAAAAATTGCCTACTAAAAACAAGCCTAAACATTGTTTTGCTATAATTCTAGCTTGGAAAGGCGACACTGAATACCAATACCAAGTGCGTGGCCGTACATTGGCCGCCCTCCACCAGGTAGACAACCAGTATGCTGGTATTTTGATCAAGGCCAAGTTCACCGTTCGCCCAAAACGCGAAGGTGTCCTGTATGGTAAATTGCAAGATACCCAGTATGCTCAAGTGCACGCTAAGTTGCCCGGTGGCTGGAGATCCGAGATCCCAGACTCTCAGCTCAGCTACCGCCCAATGCAACTCTCCAACAAACCATTCGAAATCATCATGAAGAATGGTACCGTGCAAGAACTCATTGTTGACAAAGCCATCCCCAACTGGGAGGCCAACATCATCAAGAGTGTCGTCAGCCAGATCCAGGTTGACGTACAAGGAGAAAACATGATCAAGAGTCGTTACAACCAAGCCAATGAGGATCAATGGAACAGCGCCGAATACAAGACCATGGAAGATTCCGTCACCGGTAAATGCGAGACCCTCTACGATATCAATGAATTGCCTGAATACCTTTTGCAAAGCAAACCTGAGTTGGCTCCACTCCCACACTTGAAGGGAGATGGTGAAATCATCGACATTGTCAAGACCAGAAACTACTCCAACTGTGACGAGCGTATCGCTTATCACTACGGTTTGACCGAGATGGACGATTGGGAACCAGCATCCGCCAGCATGGGAGATTTCTTCTTGAAATCCTCTGTCAGTCGTGTCATCTTGTCTGGTACCTTCAAACGCCACACCATCCAATCTTCTGTCACCACCAACAAAATTGTGATGAAACCAACTCCCAGCGCCACCCAAAAGGGTATGGTTGTCAGTCAATTGAACATTACTTTGACCAGTGTCAACGCCGTCTCTGGACAATCCGAACAATTATCTCAGCCAAAACACATTGGTAACCTCGTCTACAGATACAACAGTCCATATGCCAGCAGCAACGAAGTTCGTGAAGGTTCTCGCAACAGCGAAGAACACAAATACGACAGCGACAGCAGCTCTAGCTCCAGCAGCTCCAGCGAAGAACATGGACAAGCCAGACGCGCTCATGATGATAACGAATCTACCAGAAGACATCGTCGTTCTGCTGACCAACAATTGGAAAGAGAACGCGAAAGCGGAAGATACGACGACTCCAGCTCAAGCTCTTCCAGTTCATCCAGCTCCGAATCTAGCGAATCTGGTGAACAATGGCAACAAGGTAAACCATCTTTGACTTCTCCACCAGAGACTCCACTTCTCCCATACACCGTTGGTTACAAGGGACAATCTATCAAGAACTCCCCAAATTTCAACATTGTTCAAGCTGTTGAGAAACTTGCCAAACAAATTGGCGAAGAACTTCAGAGCCCCAGCGATATGCCCGAGAAAGATACTCTTGCTAAGTTTGTCATCCTCAGCAAATTGATCCGCACCATGAACTACAAGGAACTCCAAGAAGCTAGCCGCGAATTGTACAACCTTAAGAACCAGGAACAACGTGAAAAGACCGATTCTTGGAGAACTTACCGTGATGCCGTTGCCCAAGCTGGCACTGGACCCGCTTTGCTTACCATCAAGGACTGGATCCAAAACATGAAGATCCGTGGTGAAGAAGCTGCTTCCATCATCGCCACTCTTGCCCGCAACACTCGCACACCAACTGACGAGTACATGAGAACTTTCTACCAATTGGCTACTGACGATAAGGTACAAGAACAAGCTCACCTTAACTCCACCGCCATCTTGTCTTTCGCTGACCTCGTACGCAAGGTCTACGTTGACAAAGATGCATCTCACAACCAATTCCCCGTTCATGCATACGGTAAATTCTACAACCAAAACGACGAAGCCGTCCGCAAGGAATACATTCCATACCTCGCTAAGGAATTGAAGGAAGCCATCAGAGATGCTGACAGCCACCAAATCCAAGTGTACATTCGTGCTTTGGGTAACATTGGTCACCGTGAAATCTTATCTGTCTTTGAACCTTACCTTGAAGGCCACAAACAAATCTCTCAATTCCAACGTCTCTTGATGGTCGTCTCATTGGACCAGTACATCCGCGAATACCCCAAGACTGGTCGCTCTGTTTTGTACAAGATCTACCAGAATGAAGGAGAAGCTTCCGAAATCCGTGTTGCCGCTGTACATTTGCTCATGCGCACTAGCCCACCAGCTAGCATGCTCCAACGTATGGCTCAGGCCACCCACTTCGATAGCAGCAACCAAGTCAGCTCTGCTGTTAAATCTGCCATCGAATCTGCCTCTGAATTGCAACACCCAGATTACATTGAATTGGCTACCAACGCTCAAGGCGCTCGTGCCCTCTTGAACCCCAAATCTTACGGTATGCAATACAGCAAACAATATCTTAAGGATTACGTTGTCAGAGAAATGAACATTGCTTACGAAAACCACGCCGGATATTTGGGCAGCGAAGACAGCATCGTTCCACAAGGATTCTTATACTCTCTCCATGGTAACATGGGTGGTGTCAAGCGTCAATACATGAATGTAAGAGAATAATGTCTATTCGACTAATTTAAATTATTAATTTTTGTATTTTTTTGTTGTGCATCTCTAGTTGGCCGCTATGGTTTCCAACGTAGAAGATCTTTACCAAGTTCTTGACGATCAGACTGAAGATGATGAAGTTACCAGATACCCAAGTGCCAAACAACAATCTCAATGGGCCGGTGAACACATTGCCCGTTTGTTGAAAATCAAATACGAAGAACGCGAAGAACTTGAGGGAAATGTACAACTTGGAATGGGAGATATTAAACGTTTCTTCACTTTCGATAACCAAACCATTGAAGATCTTCCAGAATGTAAGCTTTTGTTGTAATAGTTTACACATTCACGTTCAAGCTTTAGAAATTTAATTTTAATACTTTTTGCATTCAACAGACCTTAAGGACATGGCTGATTCCTGGAAACAGGGCAAACAATTCAACTACACCAAATTCTACAATCCATACGAGATGATCATCAGTTTCCCAACTGCCATGGGTCTTCCATTCATCTACAGATATGATACTCCAACACTCTTCAGCATGCATGGAGAAATCCGTGTCATCACCGATTCTGAAATCACCAACAAGGACGGAGAATTGCAAACACCTGAAACTGTCAACATCACCGCTGAAATCCGCACCGTTGTTTCTACCAAGACTCAAGCCAAACTTGGTTTCATCACTCCCTTCGACCACCAACATTACATCGCCGGTTACAACAAGCAAGTTCAAATCTACTTGCCATTGAAAACTGATATCGACATCGATGTTGAGAACCAAGAAATCAGCGCATCCTTCGAACCTTTGGATGATGAAAGTGATGATGTTTTCCATTACAGCAGCAAGCCATACACCGCTAAACACGATATCTTGACTTTGAAACCTGTATCTCAACTCTCTACTTCTGAAATCGTTCATGTTAGAGAACCACAACATTATGAACAAGTATTTGGCAAGAAGGCTGGTATGGCTTTCCGCGTCAATGCCACCACCGAACGTAAATTCGCTGACTTCAAGTGGTTGTACGATCAATACCAACGTCACCAAGGTTTGTCCTACTTTATCGCTCCTCTCGCCGAAGACGCTCTCATCTACACCGACATCAACGTTAAATACGAAGATGAACTTTCTCACGCCGACCGTGTCAACTTCTTGGTAGGCTGGAACTCAACTTACTTCTCTGGCAAGAGCCAAGCTACTGAACCAGAATTCTCCAAAATGTACGCAAAGGCTTCTGAATTATCTGATAATGATGAACGTCAAGAATTCTTCTTGAAGAAGGCTGCCGCTGGAATCAACAATGCTGAAGCTTACGTTTACGACATGTCTGTTCAATTCGAAGGCAAACAATACCGTGAATACAATGCCACCTTCGCCGTTGGCAAGAGCTCCGTAGACAAGAAATCCCGTGTTCTCTTCTACTACAACAAGGATGCTTCCGACGACAAAGACTTCGAAGTTTGCTTCATCGCTGAAAGCAGCATTCCAAACACCAACGCTTTGGACTTTACATATGCCTTGAAATTCGACCCCACCAGCAAGACTGAAATGAAACTCGCCTATGGTGAAAAATGTCAATCTGGAACCAAGTTCAACTTGAAGGTAATTTGTGCAACCATATCAATAATTTTAATAAAGTTTATGCATCTCATACGTTGTGTTTTATAGGGAAAATTGGAACAGAGCGAAGACCGTCAAAGATATTTGCAAGAACGCCCAATGGCTAAGCTTTGCCGTGAACAGATGAAGGAAGGAAACCAACAATTGTATGCCTGCAGAAACATGACCGCTCGTGCTAACTTGATGGATCAGTACAGTTTCGAAATCAAACATGAAAATATGTCTCCATATGCCCGCAACTTGACCCACAAATTCTACAGTGCCATTCGTCACATTGGTTACCCATACCTGGACGAAAACTTCTTGGAAGGACATGGTCATGCCAACCAGGTCAATGTTGATGTTGAATTTGAACCCGATTTCCAATCCGTCAATGTTACCGTTGAAACCGAAAAGATGCAAGCTGAATACAACGACATCCGTGTCAACAAATGGGTTAAGGCCGTCGTTGCTGTACATCCAGTCTTCGATGCTTATGATCGTCTTAGTGGTGTTGCCCAGAACTTGGCTTATTATCGTAAGTTCAAAGAACAAATTTGTTTCCATTTTGCTTTATATTATCAAATCTCAACAGATATTACAATATATTAACACCTTTTTCTAGTAAATGTAAATATTAACTATATTATAAAATAACAATTATTCTTTTGTTATTATAGCAACTTGCGTTGTTGACCAAAGCCGTGTAAACACTTTCGACAACAAATCTTACCCAATCGATCTTGGTAAGACATGGCACGTACAGATGCACTACCGCGTCCAAAACGCTGGTAGACAAGAACAGGAGCAAGACAAAGAAAGCCGTTTCACCGACGAAAGCGACTACGATTACGTTGTCCTCGTCCGTGAATCTGGAAACAAGCAAAAGGATGTCAAGATCGTCTTGAACGACGAAAAGAACTACTACGAAATCGATTTGACCCCAGCCACCGGCAACTCTCACTCCGGCTCCCACCCAGCTGGACAAGTTCTTGTCAACCAAAAACCAATCCAATTCGATGACCAATCCAGCTACGATGTTGAAGAAGATCTTCTCCAAATCTACGCTCTTCCCAACGGTGACGTTAAGGTTGAAGTAAACGAAGACTTCTACGTGATCTACGATGGTGAACGCGTCAAGCTTACCACTGTCAACAGCGACCAATTCCGTGGTGAAGTACGCGGTCTCTGCGGTACCTTCGATGGTGAACACGAAACCGATTTCTTGACACCAAAGAACTGTATCCTCCGCAAACCCGAAGAGTTCGCTGCCACTTATGCCGTCATCGATGCTTCTTCCCAAGGACCAGCCAAGGAACGTCAAGCTCGCGCCCAACAATCTCCTTGCTATTACAATGAAGTTATGTACGCTAACGTCATCAGCCCACGCGATTACCGTCGTCATGAGCAACAACAGCACCGCGAACAGAGCCGTCATGAAGGTAGCAGCTCTTGCAGCAAACAACAGACCCAATACGTTGAAGAGAACCACGGTCAGACCATCTGCTTTACCGTCCGTCCTCTCCCTGGATGCCGTTCTGGATGCAAGGCCGCCAAGAAGATCGTCAAGAACGTCGATGTTCACTGTGTACAGAAATCCAACGTTTCTGAACTCTGGAAGAACCAAATCGAAAAGGGTGCCAGCCCCGACTTTGGATTGAAACCAGTCACCAAGACCATCAAAATCAAGGTTGCTTCAAGCTGCAGTGCTTAAGGATTATGAATTTGAAACCTGAAACTTAGTAGAATAGATATGAGCAAGTTAAAAAATGTAAAAAAAATAAGCAATAATAAATTAATTAAAACATAACTTTATAAATATTTATTCCAAATATGATACATATATATTTAATCATCTTCAAAAATTCATGAAATAATATTTCCAGTATATCTATGTTGTCATGTGATATCTCCGCAGAGAACCAACATTCTCTTGATATTGTCCATTTCATCTTGATGCTTCAGTACATTTTCTTGTGAGGCACAGTGTTGCAATATCTTGTACATTTGAACTGTGAGTAGAAATAACTCAACAAACCAACATGTATATATTACATATCTGATACATAGAATTTGGAGAACACGGCTCAAATATATACAAGGTATGTATCAGATACATATCTATATGTTGGGTTTGCTGGGGAGATATACATAGATAATGAATTTGTATACGTACGAGTGTAAAGGTAATGGGAAGATCTAGGGCTGGATTAAAAGTAAGCATCGCCTCTTGTCAATTATTAACAATATAAAAAAAGATACCATTTTCAAATTCTGCCGAAATATTGAATTCAACTAATAAAGTAAAAAAATTTGAACCGTTTAAAAATTAAACCGGTATCTTTTACAATGTTTATTGAAATTTGCCGCCCCCAGAATTTGCTGCCCTGGGCAGATGCCATTGTTGCCCCTGTGTAAATCCAAGAATAGGAAGGTCTACGAATGGCCCACATGCTGTGAACTATTCAATTATAATGATGAGTTAGGAAGTTTATTCTTTAAATTTACTTTTAAATTCAGATGCGAAATCTAAAATACTTAATAAACCAATTTGAATTATAAAAATTGGATTATATTTAGCGAATATTATGAATAGCAATTTAAAATAATTATGCTAAATTTGTTGGTAATTTAAATTTAATATCAGAATGATAGTATATAGATTTGACTGTCAATTAATTATTATTAAACGCGATTGATTAGTTTTAACAATAACGAGCAATATGTGCATTGATTCCTATTTGTAAATTGCTAATAATTTAATTTCATTTAATTTTTGCTAAAAATATTATCCGATTTTCACAGTTCAAATTTTATGTTCTAATATTTTTTAATTTGTATATGAATCTGTAAATAAAATAACAGAATAATTTGTTTATCACTACAGTGTTTATTAAAGAATTAGGGTCACCCGTGGTATACAGAATATAAGTCAGTTTTGACGAGAAACGAATTTTCTTGTAATTCTTCAACGGGCCATTTGAAATTAATTTTAATGTTAGATTCTAATAGAGTATAGAATGGAAGACCAAATTTGTGACCTCTATCCCTCTGAAGGTACCGGAACGATTTACACATATTATATACTCGTAGCTACACATATTAGTTGGCATCCCATTTGAATCCGCTCGCCGTTTAAACTCAATCGTCTTCCCGAGTAATAGGGCCCCAATCTTTGGAGCCCCCCTTAATACTGCTCTTTTAAAAATACATACAACCCCCCCACCCCCAAAGCTTTTGCAAGAAATTTTAAGATATTTCATATCAACAAGATTTTTGCGTATTGATAATTTAAAGGCAATACAAAATTATTAAAAATTGTAATACTATTATTTATTAATGAACAATATACAATAATTAGCATTTGCGATATTTATATAATTCTAACATTACACATAAGAATAATAAAATAGTATGTATAATAAAATTTAATGAACTTAATTGATTTCCCTATGCTCAATTAACGTAATAAATATTATTAATATAATTACCCAGAAATGTTTGTTTGTATGTGTACCTGTATATGTGAGTGTGTGTAGAATGCTTTTTTTGTAAAAATGCAAATTGGCATAATCGGGGATCGAACTCAAGACCTGCAAGGTGAAAGGCAAGACTCTTAACCACTGCGCCATGGCGACTGCTAATAAAGTTATAAAAAATAATCAAATAGTTTATACTGAAATAAAACAATCACTACTCTTCTGAAGTTAAGTCTGCTTTGAAATAGACAAAAGCGAATCATACGTCAGAATGAAATGTCAAAAAAGTTTTGTGATAAATCTTCAATTAATTTGATTATTTGAAGTGTATTTAGTGTGTTGTGTACTTTACACAGAGTGGCATCTGCTATATTATATTGATATTATATGTCAATGTAAAATATTAATAATCGTTAGTTAATAAAATTAATTTTTATTTATTCTAATTATTTAATTATAATATATATATATTATTATTATATATAATTTAATTAATATTTGAATTATTCTAATTTGATGTTTGTGAGTCGCTATTAAGCATTTATGTTAATATGACCGACCAAAGAACAAATATAAATAAAAGGGCTACCACGTGAGCGTCAAAAACAGTATTTTAATGTGAATTAGTGACGTACGAGTTACGAAAACATTGTTTGAATTGTAAATCTTAAGTTTAAGGGGAGTAACATGTTATTATTCAATTTGTAAGTATTTAATATGAAAAAAGTGCATATTATTGCCTAATTTGCATATATTTTTAGCAAATACGTGTTTCCGTCCATTTATTTTAATTAATAGTTAATATTTTCTCTTCAAAATGGCCAAAAAGCAGTGATTTTTGAAAATATGAGTTGCGGTAAGATTCTATAGTTGGTCAAATTATAATAACTGCAAGTAAGTAAATTTATAATTCTGATTAGAGAAATAAAATCTTGAAGAGATAATTCAAACATATTTAGAAACATGATTGGTTGACAATTTTATTTTTTATGGCACAATCCATTGTATTTTAGCATATAACTAATTATCACTTTTAAAACTTCCGTCACACTGCAGTTTAATACTGTAAAATGCAGAATCTAGCCTGATTATTTAATTCAACAATTGCAATAATGAATCAAATGTCAAATCATTGAAAATGTTGTGTAAAAAGGGTTTGTAATACATATTTTTTGAATATTCGATTCAAATAATAAGCAGCAATCGTAAGTAAATTTATAATCCTGTTTTTTATGTAATAATACAATCATGGAAACTGTCTAAATAATACAACACTTTTGGCCAGTTGCACCATACAATGTTAAAGTCAAAGTTTAACAAAACTTAGTTTAAATTTATCGGATGTTACACAGTGCATGATAAGCGATCGATTAGTTAATCTCAGAATAGTGATTTAAAAACAAATTAGCGTACAAAAAAAGGAGTCGAATTTTTCTTTATTATTATTTGCGATGTGGAAATTTGTATTACTATTATAGTCAAACGATAAAAACTGAAGAAAAACCGTGTAATTATTATTAAATTACATGAAAATTCGCCATTAGTCAAAACTGACCTATGTTCTGTATACCATATGGGCACATGGTGCCCACGGGTGATCCTAGTTATTGAATTGTTTATTAAATGAAAGCTATGTTTTACAATAGAATGGAAAATGGATAATGATTTAGTAATGTATTTACTCGAACTTTAAAAAGTAATTGGCGTGGAGAAGAGCTTGCATGTATTATTTGCATTCTAATACATTATAACAATATAATACACTTGTATTTTTCAGTTTTTTTACAATATTAAAAGAAAATGGCGCCAAAATGGTTTATAAAGTTTGAGAATGTATTGTACGTCGAATACTGTTTTCCATTTCACAAAAAATAATTAAAACAAATGTAATGACTAAAATTAATTTATATTATTTACAGAAAATTCTGAAAATATCTGGGTTATAGTGTATGTCAGAAAGGACTTGCTGACCTGTTTTCTTCTACTCCTCTCTGTAACTAAAAGGACAAGAAATATAATGAAAACCTTATATGTTTTAAATTTGTATTTCCCGCCAAAAAATGTTGAGAGTATTATATAACATCCTTTCAAACGCTTATTTCTTTTTCAAATTTTACAACTGAAATAAATATGTAAAAAAAAAAGAAACTGTAAATGCAAGTTTATTTTTTTACTATAATAATAGTGGGATTAGAGACCCAAAAATGTACCTTTCGTATGATATATTTTTTAGGAAATCGGCTGGGGGGCATATTTTACCATTAAACCCGGCTATAGCCTTTATAGGGGAACAACACTGACTGTTTCAAAAAAATCGATTTTTCTTTTTTACACAATTTTGAAGAATGTATCTACTATATTTCCTTAAATATTATGCTGATATTCGCACAAATAACGAAGGTACACTGCATTTTGAAGTGAAAATGGATCGAAAAGGTAGTAGATTAAACCCTAAACGACAAAGGCAGGACCAAAGAAAACGACATCGTCCTCCAAATCGTTTTGAAATCGAACAGGACGACACGACACCAAACGCTGCGGTGCAGAAGTTGAAGACATTAAACGCGATTCTATCGAAACCCTGTTTTTTGTTATGGGGCTGGACACCCGCGCTACAATTTTCATCTGATATTCTTTTATTTTAAATTTAACTTGAAGCTCATAAAATTGTACGTAGGGTTTCTTTTTGGTTATTTAGTTTCTTTTTCGGTCAAAAAAGTGGGGCAAAATATAGGTTATTTTCTTCAAATATCCATTATTTTGCGGAAAACTAACCACTTTTATAGTTGCTGTATTAGCATTAGCATCGTAAATATTAATATTTCATGCTAATCCTATAAAGAGCATGCAACTCACACAGCTTCCATGTATTGTAAATGGGACTTGCTTATCGGGCTAAAAACGACAAAAGATCACACCCATCTCAGTAGGAGCATGAACCCAACACAGTTTACTGTGGCAGGGTACCAATTCTGAGTGTCTCAACTCAACCAAATTTCACTCAAAAACACTCCTGCCATCTATTCGATTCATTGTGGAAACATGATATGACGTCTTGGATTTCAATCAATTCTCAAATGAATTTCACTACCTCTTTAGGTTGCAAGATCAGAAAATTTACTACTGAAGAAATTGACAGATGTTTGAGTTGTATAAACTTAAAAACGTTTGTTTTGCCGCTAATTTTTACAGCATCAATAACCTAATTTTATTGGAAATGCAAACAAACTTTCAATTATTTTTAATATTTGTATTTACTAAGTAGTGTTACAACTCGCTTTTAACTTACTTGTAGATTTGTTGTAGTCGGAGGCTTATCGATAGTCACATTCGATTCAGGGAAGGTCAAAACATGTATATCCGTTGAAATCGCGAGTTCGAAATTTTTCATGATTACAATACTTACTTATTACTCTATAAAAGAAAGTAAAAAGAATTAATAAAATTGAAAAACATAATTATAATTTTTATATAAAATTTTCAGGTTTGGCCCTAGAGATCCCTTACACACAACACACACACAAATAGACGTCATTCCGAAAATAGTCTGATTCAGTTTAGGGATTGTCAAAACGGGTATTACCGTGAAAATCTCGAGTTCAAAAAATTTTATAATTACAATACCTACTTCCTTATATTTATTCATAGGATAGAATTTAAAATAATGGTGTGTCAGCCTCATCGACTATTTACACCTAAACTAAAATAAAATATTAAATTACAGAGAAATCGGGAAAATAAAATAAGAAAATGAAAAATATAAAATTTTGCAGATTATTTTAATATATCCAAATATTTAACCTATATCTCCGACCGAGCGAGCGACCGACATAAACTTGTATAAGTTACATTTTCATTTTCGGAATCAAAAAGACAGAATAAGAATTTTTGTATAAAATTATATTGATTCCGATAATATTACAGATACACGCTACATAATAAGCCTGTCCACTTCCGGAAGTCACTGTCTCGCACAGCATTTCAAATGTTGAACTCACTATGTAATACATTATCTTATTGAATATAAAATACTAATTTTCGACTGAAATTATCTCCATCGTATAATTAATTAGGATGTATAAATAATGACGGCATTAAGACAATATTACTCCGAAATAAGGGTTTATAAGTTTATTTTAAATAATTTATTTATATGAATGAAAATTTCGTATCAGTTTTATTAACGTTTTTCTTTTTCATTTTTATTTATAATCTATTTTAACACAAAATTAATGAAACCTTTCAATTTCCATTCAATGCTGATAAAACAAATTGTTAATCTAATGAATGAGAAGCGTGCAGTATTCATTTTGCACAAATGCAACACTGTTATCAATGCTGACATACTGAAATATAGATGAAATGCATGGTATAAAAGATGTGAGACTTATTCAGAACAGTACACTCGTAGTTTGCACAGCAACTTCAACATGTTGTCAACATACGTCCTGTGCCTTCTGGGTAAGTCAAATATTGTATTATATAAAACTACTGCTGCATTGAATTTATATTCATCTGATACCATATAATATTTCTGTGGCAAAATTATAATAGAATAGGATTTAAAATGAATTGTGTATTTAAATTTTAGATTAGGTGTGAATAGCCTAAGAGGCTGCTCTTAGCCTATTCACACCTAATCTAAAATTTAAAAAGCTAGAGTAATATTTACCCGATATTCTTAGTCATTCACTCTCTGTATTTAAAATAATGATTTAATTTGTCCTTATTTCACCCTAAGATTGCTATGCAACAAAATAAATATGTATTGTAACTAAGGAAACAAATATAAAATAATCATTTTCAAATGCAATATTTCAATAAATAATACTCTTAAAAAAAACAATTTCAAACCAAAGTTGCTAGAAAATTTAATATCTTATATATAATATTTTTTACATATTTATCACTTTTTCTCTAATCCATACCATTTCCGAGATATTTAAAAAGGTAGCAGAAGTAAACTGTTACTTCCGGTTAAGATATTGTTTTCAAAAATAAGAGGTTACATTCGGGTCCCATACCAGTCTTAAGTTCCATAATTTTGACCAGCTCTGACAAGGAGTAATAAAGAACCTCTTGCTTAGTAAAGTTGGACAATACAATAAGACATAATATTACTAAAAGTAGCCGTGAAAAAAATAATAAGGGACCCGATTCTCGAAGAAACAAGACGACTCTATCAATGACCGTTCATTGGTGGCCAAGGTGACCATTTGACAGACCCTTCCCACTTATTGGAGACTCTTGGCGACGTAAAACATTAGCATGTTTCGACTAGCCGTGGTCAATGCACAACTGTGCAATGGTTACTTCTTTTCTTCGGGAAATACTGCGAGAAGAAACCCATGACTTAATATTATCCTTAACTTACTTGATGCATTTGTTGTTTTGCACTCCTCCTGCCATGGATTAATTACAAAATTATATTACTATAATTTAAATAATATATATTTACTAATTTATATCGAACATAAAATAACATTCATTTGGTTTAAAATCATAACGAGTTAAGAGACTTCTAGAAGAATTTAAATTTATTGCTAATACATTTGCGACGGTTTCTTAAAATATCTTTAAATTTTAATCGGACAAGCTATAATTCAAAACCTGTTAGTTATATCATAAATTTATTTGTAAACAATTGTAGCAATTTTTGAAAAAAATATAGTAATTCGCTATCAACAATAACGTTGGTGGCGCTGCTACATGCTGTAACATGTTCATTTTACGCGCTGATAGATTATGTAATATGGTTATATTTGACGCGATTTTGTATTGTATTGTATTTTGGAAGGTAAATTATGCGGTTTTATAAAGTGTTTCAAGTTGACTTTATACAAAATCTTACACTTAGTGCCAATGATGAAACTTAATTTATATCCCTGTTGTTAATTTACCATTTATATTCTTTGAAACTTTTATAGCTTTTTAATTTAAATACATGTACTCGTAGCGTAGTATCTTCTTAAAATATATTTGACTATAATTATTGACAGTGTCTTTCTTTCTTTTACAGTTGGCTTTGCCGCTGCTTCAGATTATGGTAAGTCAACTAATTATATTGTGTACAATAATAACGAAAATGCGAGTTGTAATTTCTCATAAAATGTAGTAAACTATGTGCTAAAAAAAAAATCAATTTAAAATAAACAGTGTAGAGAACCAGCTTAAATAAAATGTTCTGTAAAAACTTAGATCGTAAGTTCACAATAAATAAAACAAACTATTTATTGATGTTGAATTATTGAATTTTGAAAGCGTAAAAATTAGTTGGCTAGTGCTCTTATAAAAACATTAAATAATATTTTTACTATTTTATACAAATGCTATGCTCAAATTTCAATATAAAATTATTAATAAGAAATAGTCCCAACATATCCTTGTTGTTGGAGCATGCTTCATTTACAACCGATAAATTAATAATAAATTTTGCACAAGACATTTTGGTGAGCACGTAGACAAAATTTGGTGACGTATTTAATCCTGCTATAAATTTGAAATACTATTCCTATATATATATATATATATATATATATATATATATATATATATATATATATATATATATATATATATATATATATTAAAACCTGACATGCTTGTCTCTCAGTGTGCTACTTAATAATCTATATGCATGGGTAAACAAAATAACTGCATTACGTAAGAGCCAAATATACAATACCTCGAATAATGACAAAACAATACTTAAAAAATTGTTTATGGTTTAGCTTGGAAAGGCGACACTGAATACCAATACCAAGTGCGTGGCCGTACATTGGCCGCCCTCCACCAGGTAGATAACCAGTATGCTGGTATTTTGATCAAGGCCAAGTTCACCGTTCGCCCAAAACGCGAAGGTGTCCTGTATGGTAAATTGCAAGATACCCAGTATGCTCAAGTGCACGCTAAGTTGCCCGGTGGCTGGAGATCCGAGATCCCAGACTCTCAGCTCAGCTACCGCCCAATGCAACTCTCCAACAAACCATTCGAAATCATCATGAAGAATGGTACCGTGCAAGAACTCATTGTTGACAAAGCCATCCCCAACTGGGAGGCCAACATCATCAAGAGTGTCGTCAGCCAGATCCAGGTTGACGTACAAGGAGAAAACATGATCAAGAGCCGTTACAACCAAGCCAATGAGGATCAATGGAACAGCGCCGAATACAAGACCATGGAAGATTCCGTCACCGGTAAATGCGAGACCCTCTACGATATCAATGAATTGCCTGAATACCTTTTGCAAAGCAAACCTGAGTTGGCTCCACTCCCACACTTGAAGGGAGATGGTGAAATCATCGACATTGTCAAGACCAGAAACTACTCCAACTGTGACGAGCGTATCGCTTATCACTACGGTTTGACCGAGATGGACGATTGGGAACCAGCATCCGCCAGCATGGGAGATTTCTTCTTGAAATCCTCTGTCAGTCGTGTCATCTTGTCTGGTACCTTCAAACGCCACACCATCCAATCTTCTGTCACCACCAACAAAATTGTGATGAAACCAACTCCCAGCGCCACCCAAAAGGGTATGGTTGTCAGTCAATTGAACATTACTTTGACCAGTGTCAACGCCGTCTCTGGACAATCCGAACAATTATCTCAGCCAAAACACATTGGTAACCTCGTCTACAGATACAACAGTCCATATGCCAGCAGCAACGAAGTTCGTGAAGGTTCTCGCAACAGCGAAGAACACAAATACGACAGCGACAGCAGCTCTAGCTCCAGCAGCTCCAGCGAAGAACATGGACAAGCCAGACGCACTCATGATGATAACGAATCTACCAGAAGACATCGTCGTTCTGCTGACCAACAATTGGAAAGAGAACGCGAAAGCGGAAGATACGACGACTCCAGCTCAAGCTCTTCCAGTTCATCCAGCTCCGAATCTAGCGAATCTGGTGAACAATGGCAACAAGGTAAACCATCTTTGACTTCTCCACCAGAGACTCCACTTCTCCCATACACCGTTGGTTACAAGGGACAATCTATCAAGAACTCCCCAAATTTCAACATTGTTCAAGCTGTTGAGAAACTCGCCAAACAAATTGGCGAAGAACTTCAGAGCCCCAGCGATATGCCCGAGAAAGATACTCTTGCTAAGTTTGTCATCCTCAGCAAATTGATCCGCACCATGAACTACAAGGAACTCCAAGAAGCTAGCCGCGAATTGTACAACCTTAAGAACCAGGAACAACGTGAAAAGACCGATTCTTGGAGAACTTACCGTGATGCCGTTGCCCAAGCTGGCACTGGACCCGCTTTGCTTACCATCAAGGACTGGATCCAAAACATGAAGATCCGTGGTGAAGAAGCTGCTTCCATCATCGCCACTCTTGCCCGCAACACTCGCACACCAACTGACGAGTACATGAGAACTTTCTACCAATTGGCTACTGACGATAAGGTACAAGAACAAGCTCACCTTAACTCCACCGCCATCTTGTCTTTCGCTGACCTCGTACGCAAGGTCTACGTTGACAAAGATGCATCTCACAACCAATTCCCCGTTCATGCATACGGTAAATTCTACAACCAAAACGACGAAGCCGTCCGCAAGGAATACATTCCATACCTCGCTAAGGAATTGAAGGAAGCCATCAGAGATGCTGACAGTCACCAAATCCAAGTGTACATTCGTGCTTTGGGTAACATTGGTCACCGTGAAATCTTATCTGTCTTTGAACCTTACCTTGAAGGCCACAAACAAATCTCTCAATTCCAACGTCTCTTGATGGTCGTCTCATTGGACCAGTACATCCGCGAATACCCCAAGACTGGTCGCTCTGTTTTGTACAAGATCTACCAGAATGAAGGAGAAGCTTCCGAAATCCGTGTTGCCGCTGTACATTTGCTCATGCGCACTAGCCCACCAGCTAGCATGCTCCAACGTATGGCTCAGGCCACCCACTTCGATAGCAGCAACCAAGTCAGCTCTGCTGTTAAATCTGCCATCGAATCTGCCTCTGAATTGCAACACCCAGATTACATTGAATTGGCTACCAACGCTCAAGGCGCTCGTGCCCTCTTGAACCCCAAATCTTACGGTATGCAATACAGCAAACAATATCTTAAGGATTACGTTGTCAGAGAAATGAACATTGCTTACGAAAAACACGCCGGATATTTGGGCAGCGAAGACAGCATCGTTCCACAAGGATTCTTGTACTCTCTCCATGGTAACATGGGTGGTGTCAAGCGTCAATACATGAATGTAAGAGAACAATGTCTATTCGACTAATTCAAATTATTAATTTTTGTATTTCTTTGTTGCGCGTCTCTAGTTGGCCGCTATGGTTTCCAACGTAGAAGATCTTTACCAAGTTCTTGATGATCAGACTGAAGATGATGAAGCTACCAGATACCCAAGTGCCAAACAACAATCTCAATGGGCCGGTGAACACATTGCCCGTTTGTTGAAAATCAAATACGAAGAACGCGAAGAACTTGAAGGAAATGTACAACTTGGAATGGGAGATATTAAACGTTTCTTCACTTTCGATAACCAAACCATTGAAGATCTTCCAGAATGTAAGTTTTTGTTGTAATAGTTTACACATTCACGTTCAAGCTTTAGAAATTTAATTTTAATACTTTTTGCATTCAACAGACCTTAAGGACATGGCTGATTCCTGGAAACAGGGCAAACAATTCAACTACACCAAATTCTACAATCCATACGAGATGATCATCAGTTTCCCAACTGCCATGGGTCTTCCATTCATCTACAGATATGATACTCCAACACTCTTCAGCATGCATGGAGAAATCCGTGTCATCACCGATTCTGAAATCACCAACAAGGACGGAGAATTGCAAACACCTGAAACTGTCAACATCACCGCTGAAATCCGCACCGTTGTTTCTACCAAGACTCAAGCCAAACTTGGTTTCATCACTCCCTTCGACCACCAACATTACATCGCCGGTTACAACAAGCAAGTTCAAATCTACTTGCCATTGAAAACTGATATCGACATCGATGTTGAGAACCAAGAAATCAGCGCATCCTTCGAACCTTTGGATGATGAAAGTGATGATGTTTTCCATTACAGCAGCAAGCCATACACCGCTAAACACGATATCTTGACTTTGAAACCTGTATCTCAACTCTCTACTTCTGAAATCGTTCATGTTAGAGAACCACAACATTATGAACAAGTATTTGGCAAGAAGGCTGGTATGGCTTTCCGCGTCAATGCCACCACCGAACGTAAATTCGCTGACTTCAAGTGGTTGTACGATCAATACCAAAGTCACCAAGGTTTGTCTTACTTTATCGCTCCTCTCGCCGAAGACGCTCTCATCTACACCGACATCAACGTTAAATACGAAGATGAACTTTCTCACGCCGACCGTGTCAACTTCTTGGTAGGCTGGAACTCAACTTACTTCTCTGGCAAGAGCCAATCTACTGAACCAGAATTCTCCAAAATGTACGCAAAGACTTCTGAATTATCTGATAATGATGAACGTCAAGAATTCTTCTTGAAGAAGGCTGCCGCTGGAATCAACAATGCTGAAGCTTACGTTTACGACATGTCTGTTCAATTCGAAGGCAAACAATACCGTGAATACAATGCCACCTTCGCCGTTGGCAAGAGCTCCGTAGACAAGAAATCCCGTGTTCTCTTCTACTACAACAAGGATGCTTCCGACGACAAAGACTTCGAAGTTTGCTTCATCGCTGAAAGCAGCATTCCAAACACCAACGCTTTGGACTTTACTTATGCCTTGAAATTCGACCCCACCAGCAAGACTGAAATGAAACTCGCCTATGGTGAAAAATGTCAATCTGGAACCAAGTTCAACTTGAAGGTAATTTGTGCAACCATATTAATAATTTTAATAAAGTTTATGCATCTCATACGTTGTGTTTTATAGGGAAAATTGGAACAGAGCGAAGATCGTCAAAGATATTTGCAAGAACGCCCAATGGCTAAGCTTTGCCGTGAACAGATGAAGGAAGGAAACCAACAATTGTATGCCTGCAGAAACATGACCGCTCGTGCTAACTTGATGGATCAGTACAGTTTCGAAATCAAACATGAAAATATGTCTCCATATGCCCGCAACTTGACCCACAAATTCTACAGTGCCATTCGTCACATTGGTTACCCATACCTGGACGAAAACTTCTTAGAAGGACATGGTCATGCCAACCAGGTCAATGTTGATGTTGAATTTGAACCCGACTTCCAATCCGTCAATGTTACCGTTGAAACCGAAAAGATGCAAGCTGAATACAACGACATCCGTGTCAACAAATGGGTTAAGGCCGTCGTTGCTGTACATCCAGTCTTCGATGCTTATGATCGTCTTAGTGGTGTTGCCCAGAACTTGGCTTATTATCGTAAGTTCAAAGAACAAATTTGTTTCCATTTTGCTTTATATTATCAAATCTCAACCGATATTACAATATATTAACACTTTTTTCTAGTAAATGTAAATATTAACTATATTATAAAATAACAATTATTCTTTTGTTATTATAGCAACTTGCGTTGTTGACCAAAGCCGTGTAAACACTTTCGACAACAAATCTTACCCAATCGATCTTGGTAAGACATGGCACGTACAGATGCACTACCGCGTCCAAAACGCTGGTAGACAAGAACAGGAGCAAGATAAAGAAAGCCGTTTCACCGACGAAAGCGACTACGATTACGTTGTCCTCGTCCGTGAATCTGGAAACAAGCAAAAGGATGTCAAGATCGTCTTGAACGACGAAAAGAACTACTACGAAATCGATTTGACCCCAGCCACCGGCAACTCTCACTCCGGCTCCCACCCAGCTGGACAAGTTCTTGTCAACCAAAAACCAATCCAATTCGATGACCAATCCAGCTACGATGTTGAAGAAGATCTTCTCCAAATCTACGCTCTTCCCAACGGTGACGTTAAGGTTGAAGTAAACGAAGACTTCTACGTGATCTACGATGGTGAACGCGTCAAGCTTACCACTGTCAACAGCGACCAATTCCGTGGTGAAGTACGCGGTCTCTGCGGTACCTTCGATGGTGAACACGAAACCGATTTCTTGACACCAAAGAACTGTATCCTCCGCAAACCCGAAGAGTTCGCTGCCACTTATGCCGTCATCGATGCTTCTTCCCAAGGACCAGCCAAGGAACGTCAAGCTCGCGCCCAACAATCTCCTTGCTATTACAATGAAGTTATGTACGCTAACGTCATCAGCCCACGCGATTACCGTCGTCATGAGCAACAACAGCACCGCGAACAGAGCCGTCATGAAGGTAGCAGCTCTTGCAGCAAACAACAGACCCAATACGTTGAAGAGAACCACGGTCAGACCATCTGCTTTACCGTCCGTCCTCTCCCTGGATGCCGTTCTGGATGCAAGGCCGCCAAGAAGATCGTCAAGAACGTCGATGTTCACTGTGTACAGAAATCCAACGTTTCTGAACTCTGGAAGAACCAAATCGAAAAGGGTGCCAGCCCTGACTTTGGATTGAAACCAGTCACCAAGACCATCAAAATCAAGGTTGCTTCAAGCTGCAGTTCTTAAGGATTATGAATTTGAAACCTGAAACTTAGTAGAATAGATATGAGCAAATTAAAAAATGTAAAAAAAAATAAGCAATAATAAATTAATTTAAAAATATTCATGTTTATTATTATTTCGAAAGGGATACATATACAGCTAATCATTTCCGAATATGCATGAAAAATATTCCAATGAAAAATTGGTTTCATATAACTATTCTGCAATGTAGCAGAGACTTAACCTTTTCATGTGACATCCGAATGATAGGAAATATTAGAACTAATTATTGAATGTAGAAAGAAAATACAAAAATAACTTTAATTTTCAAATAGCATTATTAAACTTAATTTGAAATTACACATTATTTAAATATATGGATTTATTAAAAATTACGTAAAATATACATTAATTTTATATTAGTCATTGGTTTGAGTAAGTAAAGCGGTTCCTTTCAATATCCAATAGCTATTTGATTTATTGGTTGGAACTAGAACAGTTACCACAAAATTAGTACTGTGACCAGTTGTTGATAGAACACCAGCTCGCAATGATGTTTTGTACAACGGACAAACGTATCTCGTGTCATTTGGTTTTCCCACTTGTATGGGAATTAGTACAATAGCGGGCATGGGGGGATTCATTTCACCTGAAATAACACATAAATTTTTTGCTTCTTTAACTATCATGTCTATTTGTATACTACATTGCGCTTGAGGCATAGTATTTTGCACTATTAGCGATGTTATAATTTGTTTTTTCTTATACGAAAGTATATAATTCTAAAAGGAAATACTGTAATCAAGAAGATCTTCTATCTCCAAATATTTATGGAAATACATATTTTGACCAGCCAGTAATCGAATCTGACTATTTTCGGAATATCGTCTGTGTGTTAGAGTGTGTGTGTGTCTGTGTTTGAATGCTCTAGAGTAAAAATGTTGATGGTATAATAAAGAAGAAAAATAAATATCTACATTTATTATGATAATCACTTTTTCACCAATTCTTGTCGTTTTCAAGATATTGAAAAAAATATCACATTTACATCCAGTAAAGATATTGTTTTCAAAATTAGGTTGCATATACAACAGTTTTAAGTTTAATGTTTCATATTTTTAATTTAATCATTTTCGCTATAGGGCATTCGCAGACATACATTCATCTCGAAAATAGTCAGATTAAATGTATTTCCGTTAAAATTTCAAGTTCGAAAATTTTCATGATTACAATAGTTCCTTTTTTACTTCATCCAAGAAAGTAATAATAATAATCTTAAATTTTTAATGCGGCAAATAGTGACAGCAAGTTAACACTTCTCCCTCTAAGGAACTGAGCCGAAAAAGTTAGCATCGACTAGAGGGGATTTGGTTATCTCACTTGTTGGCGATATAAAATCAGATATATTATGGTAAATGAAATAGTAAAATTTTGAGTTTGATCTGAGGTGAGCTTTGGTAGATGCGCTGAGATTTGTGGTAAAACAAACAATAAAAAAAAAAAAGTTTGTACAGAAAATCATCAAGTAAACTGCAAATTTAACAGCCAAACCATATAGTAACTTCTGCAATACGTTTCTTTTTATACATATTCGTCGGGAGAACTGCACCTATTCCTAATATATTATACCTGCACGCTGATCTTCCAGCATCATTTTCGCTTCATTCCATCTAGCAGCATCTAAATACAGTCCATGTATATTTAATCCATCTGCTGGAACTGGTATGTGTCCATACAACGCTGGATCCTGTTAAAAATAATAAATATATATGTACGTAGTAGTTCGATGAAAATTAATGCTTACATCATTATTATTTTCATCATGACATTGTTTGATGGCATCCTGCGCTATATATAGTTTTGTAACAATAAAATTGAATTTCAGTCGATCTATTGGCAAGTCATATTTTCGAGCATGTGTTTGTAATGCACCAGTTAAAAATCCTTGTGGAAAAAAGAATCCGGGCAACCAAAAGGATATTGGCAAGCCACGTTGTACCCAAAACTGTAGAAAATTTGAATTTTGTTTTACAATTTTCTATTCATTTGTTAATGCAAGTCAACCTTAAAATCAAGTACAGCATGCCAAACAGAAAACCGAACGTACTTGTAGGCAACGTTTAATTCTGCAACAAAATTCGACATACGTAACAGTGCAGGCCAACCTTACCGGCGGTCTTTGTTACTCATCAAATTAGTGCCGTGTATGCTAGGTGTACCAAATTTTAGAGACCCCTGTAGAGTCGTTCGGTTTTCTCTTAACCCAAGTGTACAATCTGTCTCAAGGATAGTATAGAATTTATAATTAATAGAATATCATACTCATGTGCTATTCGCACCTAAACTAAAATAAAATATTAAACTATTGAGAAATCACAACCAAGTGCCAACTGTCTCAAGGTATACATACTTATATATGATATAACTATGTTTCGAAAATTGTTTGAAATCTTAACGACTTCCGCCAGAATTCGTTGGTGCCTAAACGGGACACTGTTGACTTAACAAGTATCCTTACAATATGTGGATTCTCAATAATCTAAATTGTGGAAGTTGTAACTCATTAGATAATCAGTGGAACAAATGTTTTGCCCAGATCTAGTTGACCTATGTAGACACTTGGGGACTCCTGGCTCAATATGACCAGGATCCCTAATTCTAACTTCAATATATAATCAATGGGGAATGGCTTGGCAAGTGAAGCTTAGTGGCGTTACTGACGATAATCTCCTCCCCCCTATAGGGATTATAGATCCATCGATCCACCAGGAAACGAACATGAGACCTTGACGATCGCACGTAACACTTATCTTCGAAGAAAAAATTATAATTTTGGTAGAAGTAATTTTCATTTGTATGAATTATAGCCGAAGAAGATCATATATTGGTCGAGATATACAAAGTTTCTAGCACGCCGTACGAAGTACAGAAGAAGCATTCGGTCGTGTGTTTGTAGCATTCTCAGATAAAAAAATATTCTTAACAAAAAGTGTTTGTGTCGTTGCCCTGAATCCAAATATATATATATATATATATATATATATATATATATATATATATATATATATAACTTATATAGTTCTCTTTGTGAAAAGCTTTACAGAGAAAATTCGTAATAAGAATAACTTAATATTACAATAAGTATTGTCATACTGAACCCGATGAAACTACAATTTGTACGTACCCGAATGAAATCTATGCGCAGAATCAAATCTTGGGTCCAAGAACCTAATGGTTTCAGTGACGGATACGCTTTAGCGGCCCACATTTTTGGTACCTAATATATGTATCAATTTAAAAACTAATAATTTTAAAAACAATTAATTTTGTTATGTTCAAACCTGATTGTTTAAAAATGATATAAACATTTGTTCCAAACTATCCGACATCACAAGGAATCCTTTGATGGCTTTCTGTAAGTTATCTAATGATGAATGAATTAATTTCAGTAATCTGTTGAATCGGTCAACTTCTTGCATCAATACAGTTGTCAAAGATGGCAAACGCCCCTTTCTATCTGGCTGTTGAAGGAAATGAATAGAAAATATTAAATCTCAATTTTTCCAAAGATACGCAATGGAATTTTTTAACCCTACAGTAGTTTTGACGAAGCTTTATTTTAATGCATAATTTTGTGCATGTTAGAAATCTTGTAATTGTTTGAAGTAGATATACTTGACACAAAAATATTTTTACTCAATTAGATTTTACATAATTTGTTTAATTTTAAATTCGAAAATTATTTTAGTAATTTTAGATATAATTTCTAGAGGTTCAAATTAGAAAAAAAAATCTTCAAATGCAAAATATTCTACTTCACACAATATATTTGCTATATTACTAAACAGAGGATTAAAGAAATTTGATTCCCTACCAAAACCAATGTTATTGTTTCAGTGTATACAAGGCTCATTTTCTATTTGACATTTTTGTTGTCATAAGCAAGCAAATACCAGTAATAGATAACTATGATTTAAAAACAAATTAAAATATTTCAATTACATTTCTTAGGGAATGGTACAGTTTAGAAGAAAACTTTTGAAGTCAAAATTGTTTAAAATTAGAATATTTTGATTTTTTATATCTATAAGTTTTTCTGTTAATTGCCAAGATAGTTGAAAAATAACACAAATAAAAGAGCACTTTCGGTGGAAATATCCATTTCAAAATAGGGGTTTTTCTATTCTAGGGTATACAAATAAATAAATTCAAAACATCGTTCACAGACACACACACAGTCTGACACAGACATCAATTGGATTCAGGGACACTCAAAATGGATATTTCCATTAAATTCTCGATAGCGATATTTTTGGTGATCTCTATACTTATTACTTCGTAAAATAAAATAAAAATAGTATTAAAAATTCAGATTTAAGAAATAACTTTTCAAGCACAAGATCGATAACGGTATAGAGGTTAGTTAGTTTCTACGCCACAACTGAAGGGTTAAATAATAATTGATACTTTATATAATGCTGGATATGCTTCATCAGTTTTAATTCCATTTGCAATTGATTCTAGAATAACTTCTGACCGTTCGAAAACAATTTCGTCACTTGATTTCCCAGTGTCACTTGTAGACAAACTAGGCTGACTTTCCAAAACGGTCAATATTATAGCTTGGGTTTCGCGGGTCTGCAGATATTGAAAATATACATTTGAAACAATTTTTAATAAGATTACCGTCTTTTCTGACTGCATATTTGTTCTTATTGAACGAAATTTGTTGATATAGAACATTGACAATATTTTTTGGTTACACTTATTTATTTCAGGCAGTTTGACACCTACTACTGACTCATTGGAGAATTATATTTCACATATTGAAATACAAGGGAGACGGATAGGTCCATGGGACTGACATAAAAGAAAAACAACCTATTATACAAGGACAGATCCAGCAGTCAGATTTAGGGGGGTGGGGTAATAAATTAAAAAAATAATTGAGTATTTTAAATTTCCGGACTGGAAAAGGGAGGTAAGAGATGTTTAACGTAAAATTACAAATCATTTAACACGGACTGTAAGGTGAACAATTGGAGGCTGATTCTGAACTTATCACCTTTTACAGGGGTGATAAAACGTATAAGTGTTAATGTTAGAATCACTCATTGGTTACATTTTAGAGTATTTTAAATCTCAGTGAAATAAGTTGGAAATAAAATCTTTAGAAATAATTTTTGTTATAAATTTGCAGATTTATAATATAATTAAATGCATATTTCTTTGTAACCGCTGAATCTGTAACGAAATGTAACTTTCAAAATACTAACCTCAAATACATTATTATAAAAAATATAATTTTTTACACAAAGTTAGACTTTACACAGTTAACACCTTCGCTCTCAAAGGTGATAAAAAGATGATACATTTACACAAACGATCACGTCATATGTATATTCCGAAAAAATATAAAAAATCACAAGGTGACTTAAAGGGTAACACCACTCTAGTGGCCGAAAAATAGACCTAACTTTCACAATTTATTATAAGAATATTGAAAAAGGATTTCTTTTCAGAGGGTTTAATTAACACATATTGAAGTATGAAAAAAAAAAATTGTGTTATCATTTTGATACAAAATGGCGGTGACAGAGCCAATCTTTTAAATCGCCTTTTTATAAAACCCCTTCACGGGAGGACGGATTTTTTGTAAATGGAATTAAAAACAAAATTTATATATATATACATACAATTGCCTATGGGAGTACGTAGGGGTTAAAAAAATGTAGAAATGGTGCACTTTTGAAAAAATAAATCGATTTTTGGCCAAAAAATAAGCAGTAAATTGTTTGTATAAAAAAAATGTTTATATTAAATAAAAAACGGCTACGTACTCCCATAGATAATGTAATTGTGAAGGTACTATACAAATTTCTAATCGATCCATGCAACGGTGTTCAAATAATCTGTCCTTACATTTTGAAAGAAGTGGTTTCAAGAAAATTGCTCGTATCGTATACACAGCTACAGTGGATATACTCAAGCGTCGGTTCTAGCCGTTAGGACTCTTCCAGAAAATAACTAGAATTAATGAATGTAGGCCTGTATTACCTGATATGCTATGTTGGCGTTTTCATGCATCCCAAATATTTCCGGTTCTTCAATAATAGGTAAATTATCAATAAATTCTCTGTATTCATGTATCTTCTCAAAAGTTGGACAGTAATAAATGCCAGACGCCGAATATTTATAATCTGGTGCTAATGTTGGTGCAGCGAAAAATCCTTGCAATATTGTTTTCAAACATCGTAAATCCCAGTAATCTGTCACTCGACCTCCATAAGTAATTTCTCCTAGATATACAAAATGACATATTTTAAAATTTATTTTATTAACATACTAATTTGTTTTCATCTTAAGACCCCATGGTTGCCCGCCCTTACAGGTCGGCGTAAAGGGGGAAGTGCACGAATATTGTAGCGCCATAAGAGCCAATGCTATTTACTACTTGAAACATTCAAGTTGGAGCGTTCGTTTGACCCTTAAAATACTTGCTAATACATTTTTTTTGATAAAACTTTTAGAATATTCCGGTAGAAAAATAATCAATGTATGCTTGTCTAGTTTTGAATTTTTAAATTTGTCATCTCAATAAAAACTATGGACATTTGAAAATAGGGTAAATATAAAACAATATAAAAAAAAATCTAAGCAAAATATTGAAAATCGAAAACTAGAGAAGCATAGGGCGAAGTATTGGCTATCTGAAAAATAATTTTTTTATTCATTTTAATGTTGTAATAAAAGAGTTTTAAGGGTTCGACGAAACCTTGTTTAGCTATGTTTTGCTATGTTTGCAGCGGGTATGGGGATTCCTCTTAATGTTCTATTGGAAACTAGGTGATAAATGGTTGCGAACACTAGTTTAGATAGCAGAGATATAAAATATGTTAACCTGCAATATATTCCAAAGCATCCCATGGTATACTCCCATCAGCACAAAATATTCCAATAGTATTCAGTGCACACTCCCTGTCGCTGTCATTAAACTCGTACATAATGTTCCAGCCGAGTGGGCCAAATTTCTTTCGTTCTTGTACTACAGCGTGAAAGATACAAATGCCGAAAATCATAGCACGCCAACTCTCTCCCAAAACTAACAAACAATAACAGAATTTTATGTTTGTAATGCTCGGTTTTATAATATCGAAATGATTAAAATTTCTAATAATGATTCTCATTTTAATGCCATTCGGCACGTTTTCAGAAATGCAGCGTAAGGGTTAGTGCACGTATACACGCTGGTGAGTGTTTGTATTGACCAGCACTTGTAATTGGCAATTATAAACAAGGTTCATTCACATACGAAATTCGGCGAAATTTGTCGAATTTTAACATATGGTAATATGTGTATCCATTCACACTGTTCAAATTTGGAACTGTGAACGAATACATATATTCCCGTATATCAAACCTGGATCATTCGGCTTTTTCTAACTTTTCTTCATATACCCAAAAATTTACTTTATTTATCAAAAATCACATTAATAAATACTTTACATTTAAAGTAAATACCTTTTATTAAGATAAACATTATTAATATTAGTTCTATAAATAAATATGTTTCGTAGTGATTAATAAATAGTGTTTTGAATTCTCCACTGAGATGATATCAACGTTACAATTTACTAAAAAGCAACATATTACTGTCAATCATTTACTATATGGTAATATTGTGATTGAAAAAATCCCTTCAGTCAGAAATTTTGCCAAGAAAGACTTCTGTGAAAATACCTACTTAAAACTACTTATAAATGGCGACGAATTTAAGTAACTCCCCCTGAAATTAATTCCTGGTTACTGCCCTAACTATATCAATACTACTGATTTGCATACATTCATTAGCATACATAAATTACCATATATTATAATTGAATTGCCTGCTAGCATTTTTGAGATGTGCTAACAAATGAGCTTACTATTTTCTTCAAAAAATTCATCATGCATGTCGTTGAATGCACGTTTAATATTTGCACGAAGTCCTTTTGGTGGTTCATTCGTGACCTTCACAGAATTCTGCAATACAGAGACTGGGAATGCTTTTGACGGCATTGAACTTAAAAATAATCGAAATTCTGGATGTAGGTTTGACGAGTCTTCGGCCATTTTCAATATTATTCTTTCCATCGGTAACATCCACGATGTTGCCAAATGACAATTCTGGAATTGATTAAAACTTATTTCGTTAAAATGCCAGATGTTTACACTGTCGCGAAGCACGAACGTGACTAAAGCTTCAAATAATTTGAATTGTGATTACACTAGTCTTATATCATTTTGTGGGGTTGCTCGTGAAGATGCTTTCCCCAAATTCTATTTACACTCGTGGAAAATAGTGTACCAGGAAAGCGAGACAACCAGTGTGAACTCGTCTTTTTTTTTGAGAATGTAAGAAGGTGAGAAACATTACAAACGTACTTGCTGTATCAACGGAGCGGGGACTCGAACACTAACCGCCTGGTATAACTTGAGTCATATGGCAGCTCTAAGCTTCTTTATTTTATTGTTTTATTTTTTTACCAAAACGTATTTATTAATGATCGAATAAATTGAATGACAAAGACCTAGCTTTAAGGTGTATTCACAGCTAACTAATTAGTAATCACGAATTAAAATAACACATAATAATCTAGTTTGGTTTATGACAAACAATTTCAACGTTCACAGTGACAAAATTAACGCATTAATTTGTGAAATGTCTTCAAACTCCATCTGTTAAATTAATATTACATTTTTGTTTGCGATTTGCAATATATTTATATCTGAATTTCATTACTAACTTAATAAAATTAAATGTGAAACGTAGGTATAAATATTTAAAAAACAAATGTAATATAAATATATTAAATAACAATGCGTATTAAATTATGCATATTATTTATGGCTAAATTTTATTAAGAAGCATCAGCGGTGCTGCTTCGCGGAGAGAACACAGCAAATCATATTGTTTAACAAGTGAGATGAAACAGTGTCCATATTCAATAATATCGAGCATCTTAAATAATTATTAAAATATTACAATCTACATTGGCTATTATTGTTTGTATACTGGCAATCTGTCCTGTAAACTTAGCCGTACTTTTATTTAAAAGTTATTTAGATTTTCATAGGTGGTAACGTTGTCTTTTACAACAAATATTTATTTGAAACGCTTATTTAAAAACGGTGCAATTGATTACTATTTGTAATTTCGACTCATGATTACCAATTTGATCGCTGTGAATACACCTACATGAGAGCTAATTTTGTGCATTCTAAAACTATAATAAAAATTGAAAATTGTTGTTTTGAAAAACTAAATATTTGGTCCAAAATACACACACATCGCGAATGTTACAGGCGCACGACCTAATGCTATAGCTCTTTCAAACTATCGTACGATGAGCTAAGAACTAGGTTGGCATTGTACTGCAAAGCTTACTTGCAAAAATACCCAGTCTCCTCTGAGTTTTCCAATACCAATCATTTTTTCGGCAACGGGTCCTTGGCCTTGTCCAAGCGATATTGATTGTATTTTATATGTGTACTTCATTTCGGCTGCAAACCGTTGGAAGGAACCAAACGGATCGGAACCTGTGCTCAACACAAACACTAGCGGTATATTATTAGCTGTATCCTGATACCTAGGAAAGATAATACCGAAATTTGAATGGAAAGAACGAATTTGAATGTAACCTAAACATACAGTAAGTGCAGTGAAATTTGTGGACTTTCACAAAATACTTTGCCAAGTTTAGTTTTAACAAATTCTGTTATTGCGAATACCAGTTTCTCTTCTTTGAGACATTTTAACAGCATTAACTTTTGAAATTCATTCAATTTCTTATCCCAATTCTTACCGGCGGCGTATTTTGGATTAGCTGCGATTTTAATTACCTAAACATAAACAATTTTCGTATAATGACAACCGAATGATTATCGTAGAAATCTTTTAACACTTATGTCTAATTTCTTTGTCTACTGTCTACTAAAGCTCAGTAAATATGATGTTTCAATTATATATGGTGTATGGAAAGGATGTCTAACATAAGTGCCGTTCTTTTTGCGATTAATAAAAAATGTGTAGTCGAAAATAGCATCATGGTTAATATACACTCAGAACAAAAACAATTTAGTTGCTTTTATATTTGCGAACCTTTTATGAAATTTATGTAAAAGAGGCCATTTTTATTCAAACCCCAGCTATGCCAATTCATGAAACATACAAATTCAATAAATACGCCCAAAAGACAATCTTTAATCTACGTTGATATCTTTTATTATCACCACATATAAATATTCTGAGTGTGTTTAACAAAACTTTTCCTTTTTTCACTATCAAAAGCGTCGGCAATGTTTTAATAAGTAGGAGGAATATTATTCTGTTAGTAGGTTCTTAAAATTACAAGTATGGTAATACTACATTCTCTACACGTTTAATTTCGTTTTTATGGTAAGTTTATGACTTATTAAAGACGTAATTACGAGACGCTACAAAAATAAATGCAAGTCGACAATTAGACGTCTATCGGTGGTTCATAAACACTACAAAAAGATTCCTAAAGCATACTTTAAGCTTAAATAATGACGTCCGAAATTGGTCATTTGGTGGTTTCGTTTCATATAAAACACATGATTTTAAACATAGATTATATTTAAAAACCAAGTTTTTTATTATTTACATATTTACACCCAACAAACAGCACAGATTTTTTCGTAATTCCTGATTACTTAAGGGGGTATTACTCTTTCGACGGCCTATTTCAGACGGTTTTCAGGATTTTTTTTTGTGAGTAAACTAAAACACTTGGGACCTTGAGCTTTTTTGCTTTATTTTTTTGTTTATTAATTTATTAATTCTTGGAGTACAAAATGTATTTTTTTTATGTATGTGGTCCATGTCGATCCGTCTCAAAATGGCGACCATGTCCGGCGCCTCAGTCTGTGCGGCCGGAAAGGTTTTGGCACTTTCCGCTATTTGAAACTTAAAATCGAGTAGGTATTATTAATCTGTATTAAATTCTACGGAAATTGAACCTCTGTCGTTGCAAAATATTGAAAATTGGATTTTTTAGAGCGCCTCAAAGTTGAAAAAAACAGGCGAAAATTGAAATTTTTGTTCAGACGGCTGCAATTTTCTCATTTTTCGATAAAATGTTTCGCCCGAGAGTCAATTTTCGTAGAATTTAATGCAGATTAATAATACCTACTCGATTTTATGTTTCAAATAGCGGAAAGTGCCAAAACCTTTCCGGTCGCACAGACTGAGGTGCCGGACATGGTCGCCATTTTGAGACGGATCGACATGGACCACATACATAAAAAAAATACATTTTGTACTCCAAGAATTAATAAACAAGATGCAAAAAAGCTCAAGGTCCCAAGTGTTTTAGTTTACCCACAAAAAAATTTCCTGAAAACCGTCTGAAATAGGCCGTCGAAAGAGTAATACCCCCTTAAACAAGATCATAGGAACCACACGCCCACAGTATTATGTAGTTTTTCATTTAATAGTTCAATGATTTAAGTTTGAAATTTTATTTGAAATTATAGTTTTAATTTCATTCGAAATATTTTGATATTGTAGGGATACTTGTGACACATTTTTGCACATAAACCTCACCCTTGCTACTTGCACACAGTAAATCAAAAATCTAATATTATTATTAATTGATTCATTATTATGGCCAATTTTTGATAAGTATGCATGAATGATTAACGTAATATTTTTAAATAAAATTGATTTTGTTGTTATTAAATAGGTCAATACAAATTTAAGTTACTAAATCGGTAACTGTATAAAACTTTTATTTGTTGTATTTAACGTGTTAGTTTTTAATTGCATAAGGAGGCATGTACCATTCTAACGCCCAAAAGATTATAGAGCATGTATTTCTCTTTTAAAAAACATTTTTATCATCACTGTAACTCTTTTATTCCGCCCCCTACACCCTTGTCCGTAGGTCATGTTTAAAAAACAGAGGGGCATGGTTCCCAAAATTTCTCCAAACTGGGTTAAATAAAAAAAAAAAAGCGAAATGTATTTTTGATGTCAAGTTAATTTTGCGTCGGTTGACGGATTGTTTTTTCAAAATTCTAATTTGTCATAACATGGCCGGCTTGTTAAATAAAAATCGTTTTTTTGTCTAATTTTTTTCGCATTCAATTGCAGGTTGCTCGACCTAAAAAGCTCTAACTTTTGTAATAATTCGAATTTCTATAAACGGCTTCGAAAATTGAATTCTTAAATAGTGTTTCTAAAAGAATATGTATATACAAAAAAAGATTTTTTGAAAACGCGAAAGGTATATGCCCCCTTAATGTTTAAAACATGAAAATATGTTTAAAACAAAAAGTAACTTGCTCGTATGTATTGTATATATTTTTATTTTAACATGTTTCCTGACTATTTTAGTTATAATGTTGGCTATAAGAAAACTTACCTGATAAAAATCGCCAAGCGTAACTGGAATTTCACACAATACATCATCAACAAGACCGCGGAATACTTTGAAATTAACCGCAATATAGTTAGCAGCTATCCACATATAATCAGAAAGTGAAGGAATATCTGGTTTTTTCGCAAAATCAGTCTTAGACGCGAGTGGACCGCGGAGCAAGAAATTCCATTCTCCATCAGTGATTTCATTTACTTGCCTGAGGATATCAACGCATAGCATAAAACTGAATATTAATTTGTGACGTTCAAATAAGCCACGGGATACGTTCACGTAAACTGCTAATGTTATTTGTTCGAATAATATTTCAAGTCGACAATTTAGTTCTGGATGCTTTTCACTCACGTCAATTACCATATTAAAGATCTAGAAATATCAGAATATATAAACATATTGTTGACTGAATTATCATCAGAGTCAACATAGATATGAGGCAGGTAATTGTGTGAATAGAAGCATAAAATAAGAATCGGTTGGGACCAGCCCAAGTTATAGTAGGTACAGGATAAAAATGGTGAAGATAAAATTAATAACCCGGATGAAGACTGTCTATTTAAAAAAATAATTGAAAACATGTTAGTACAAGAAAATAACAAACACTCCTATACTATTCCTTCGTTGGAATATTTCAAATTAAAGAGGGTGGTTGAAATCATGTCTTTATTCCACAATGTTGCATTTATTTCATGTTTTGTGTTCGTAAGATTTACATAGTGGTCCTGCTATAGACAGCTTATTATTATTTTTTTATTATTATTATAATATTAGTGAGGGCTTGGCTATATTCTGCATAAGAAGTGGGCACATGATGCCCACGACTGTACCTAGTAAAATATATTCGTGTTTCTTAGTATTAATCGCCGACAAGGTGACCAGACCCAACAATAAATAATTCTTATTAGAGAATTGATACTTATGTAAGTAACTAGGCTAAGTAGATTATATTCGAATTATAATAATATTTTTTGAAGTATACTAACACGATTAACGTAAATAATTAATAAAAAAATTGGTTACTCATTAAAACTTTTAATCGAAATATAGAAAACTTTTAATGTAATTACAAACTATATTTTCAGACTAAAAACATATTGACAGTAATATTGCATCAGTTCCAACGTGTAAACATGATGAACGATGTTTGTAACAATTTTCTAAAGAATTTAAAATTCTTTTTTCAACGTATAAGTATCCACGGTTTGTCCAATATCTTTCGTGCAAAGAAATGGCCAGAGCTGATTTTGTGGGTAGCAGTGTTTCTGGTGGGGATCTATTACTTTCTGATGTTACTGTATACAAATTTAACTAGCTATGGAAACCAACCATTAACGAAAACTATACAAACGACTGCGTATCCTATTTCAGAAATTCCCTTTCCAGCCGTTACCATATGCAACTTTAATATGGTTATGAAATCAAAAGCTGAACCAGTCATACAAATGTTGTAAGTAAGGTGTATTTAAAATATGTACAAAACAAAAATAATTTAAACAAGACAACTATATTATATAGTGCTGTAGTTAGTTTTTTACGAAGTCTATAAATATGAAAATATTCAATCTCGAGATTTTAACGGAAATACACATTTTTACCATTCCTAAATCGTATCTGACTACTTTCGGAATGACGTCTGTGTGTGGTCTCTGGATAGTAAAATTATGAAATTTTAAACATAAGACGTATATAGTCAATCAGAAGCAACAGTAACACTTGCTATTTTTTTTGAATATCTTGGAAACGTCATGAGTAAGGGAAATATTGCTTCTTATTAAAGTTGAAGGTATATTAAAATTTCAAGAATCTTTTTTTTTTAAATATCTGGTACGGCTATACACTCGACTTACTTTTCTATTCATTATTTGTATTTATAATAATGCATAATTTTGTTTTAAATTCACTCCACGATTGCTATGGACCATAATCAATATGTATTAAAATTAGAGAAACGATATATAAAATAAGCATTTTCAAAGATGAATTATCATTTAATAATACATCTTTTGAAACAAAATTTTGATCAAAGTTGCCAGAAATTTTTAGATCTGCAACATTTATAAGTTACACTTTTTTACTAACTCATGCCATTTCCGTGATAATGTTAAAGTTACATGAGTAACCAGTTATACTTCCCGTTAAGATATCGTTTTCAAAAATTGGAAGTGCACATCGGGCCATATACAATATAAGTTTTAAGTTTCATAAATTTTACCTTCAACAGTTAAGGACCATTTATAATCGCCTCACTTCACGTCACTTTACGTCAAGTTTTCCGTGTAAATATTGGCTATCTCTATCTAACGCACCAAAATGGACAACCTGTCCTACTCCCACCAAGTTTAGTGTGCAAGCAGGATGGTTGCCATTCGTGTGCGCTAGATAAAGATAGCTATTTAGCTTGCCGTGGCGCGCCGTGTAGTGCCGTGGAAAAATTTGATTATAACTACACCCTTATGGCTCTGGTGCGTTCATAGGAACGCACACATACACACACACACACATACACACACACACACACACATATATATATATATATATATATATATATATATATATATATATATATATATATATATATATACATACACATAGTCATAGACGTCATCTCGAAAATAATCAGATTCGATTAAGGGATGGTTAAAACGTGTGTATCCGTTAAAATCTCGATTTCGAACATTTTTAAGATTACAATACTTCCTTTTAGACTCCATCCAACGCAGCAAAACGTTGAGATGGACAAGTAAATATCATTTGTGTGAACTTGCCCGCGATTTTTAACAATTTAAGAACAATGTCAACTGGTCTTATCTTCCCTACGCTTAAAAAATTTCGTTTTAAATTAACACTTAATTTACATGAAAATGGGTACTGTATATGACAACACTCGCTAACGTGTATACATTGTGTACAGTTTAGTGTAAATTAACTATTACAAGTGTTTAAATATACAATGTTGCAAGATCACGTGACCTAACATATTCAATATTTGTTGTTTATTCACTCTGAAGAACTGTTCTATGTTGTGTAGTAGAACTATAAGACTTTCTCATATTTTATTGTGTATTTATACCATTAGTTTGTGTTTTTCAAAAAAGAAAATCATTTTTAACACTGTAAAATTTACCACCGTTTCGTAAAATTACCCCTACGTTTTCTTACTGTGTATAGTTACGATACGTGTCTCAACTATTTAATTATCTCAGTGTACTTTATAATAATATATATTTCTAATTTAACTAGAATCAATAACAATATCGAGGAAAAAGTGGCCAGAGATTTCTTTAAAAATTTGAATCTCTTAAAAGCACCAGTAATGATAGATCCTTCGCCTTATCGACAAGTATATAAAGTATTGACAGACAATGGGTATCCAAGTTACAGAGTCCTGCTGAAAGATGTACATTATAATACACATATTTATGCTGACTTTATAGAGAAAAGAATTAATTTTAATTTAATTTATGAGAAGTGAAGCTATGAATTTATACAAACATATATTTGCAAGCACAGTTCATCTGCTTAGATTAATTCGTTCTCATAATTCATAACCATTATTGTTGTGCAGAATTTTTTTAATTTTAAAGATTTTTTTCATTTTGCTACGAATTTGACCGAGATAATTTATATTTAATATATTACCAAGTTTAGAAGAATTTTAAACATATTAACGTATTTGCCCTGGTGAAGAATATACATGTAAAAGAAGTATTTATTTTAGTTAGGAGAAGATTATTTGATTCATCAAGTTCATGTGTATATTTTCCCGTGTATTATCGAGAAATGCAATGTCATTTATTCATCTTCGGAATCCATTATTCCTATCGCAATAGACACAATAAATATACAAAACACAATAATAACCTAGAATCGCTGAATACTGTCATAAGTCAGTGCACAAAAGAATGTCGAACTGAACAGAAAACCAGATAGAACGCCATACGCACTGCGCAGACTGTTTATATTTTAAAAAGAAGTGAAAGCAAATAAAAAGTTAAAAGTTGGTTAACTTCTTAAATTAATTAAAATTAAACTAAATAAAAAAATAAATTTGTATAAATGCTTACATAACATCTTAAATTAAAATTGAACTAAATTAAAATTAAATTTACTCTGTATAAAGTAGGCATTACTATTAGAAGCTTCGTCAAAATTACGATGTTTAACTCATATGTATCTTATTGTTAGATAAGTCAGACTTGTAAAGAAATGTTAACCTATTGCCTATATGCTGGCAAAGAAGTTGACTGCACATCCATCTTTACAGATTCTAAATCTGATTATGGATATTGTTGCTCTTTTAATAGTAACCTATAGTAAGGTTATTCGAGAAATATTTTAAAATGTCAGTATTTAAAACAATTATTTGCAGTCCTAAGGATCCAGACAACTATTTAAATAAAAATTATTACGCAAGCGCTGGACCAATGCAAGGATTGTATGTAAGATTCAACATATCAACTGAAGAGTATTTGTCTGCTGCGTACAATGTTACAGGAATGATGGTGTGTTAGTTATATATCAAGGCATTGGTTTGAATTTCGTTATTTTATTAATATTATTTTTCGCCTCATCACACTGTGCTTTACGTTGTAACTGTGTCTCCACTCCACATAATATGAGTAACTTGAAGCTAATTAGGACTTAAGTCAAGGTGTTATTGTGTGATTAGTAATTTTAACCCGCAATAACATCTATACACTTAAAGTAATATTTTAACATTAAGATACTCATTGTTAGTGTTAGTATTAGAAATTCGACTCATCTAAGCTCTGTTCGATGAAATTAATCTGGAGTGACCTTCACTTGATTTTCTTAACCTGTCACTATCAATTCATAATATTGCATTATAGTCTTTTAATTTTAATCTATACGATTACTATGAAACAATGGCAATATATATAGTAAAAATTTTAAATTGCAATTTTTCAGAAAAAAAATTTGAAGGAGCCTGAACTATCTATAGTTACACACACACACAGAGAGAGAGAGAGAGAGAGAACACATTCTACTAGAAATATATTTCCTAAATAAACTGCTAAACATACCAATACTCCACAGTAATCCTCGGAAATTGTACCATTTAACTTATCATTTTATTAATTCTTTTTACTTTCTTTTACAGAGTAATAAGTAAGTATTGTAATCATGAAAAATTTCGAACTCGAGATTTCAGCGGATATACATGTTTTGACCTTCACTGAATCGAATGTGACTATTTTCGGAATGACGTCTGTCTGTCTGTGTGTGTGTCTGTGAACGCTCTAGGGCCAAAACTGTCGAACGAAAAATTATGAAACTTCAAACTTAAGACTTGTATATACCCTAGATGTGCACCTCTTATTTTTGAAAGGAATATTCAAACCGGTAGTGCATGTTTACTCTATACATTTTTTGTTCTATCTCCAATATCACTAGAACGGCTACACTTACGGCAAAAATAGTTATGTTCATAATGAAAGATAATAATATTTCGCATAACTTTTGTCTGAAAAGTTTCTTCATAAATTGTACCAGTTATGAGATAACTGCTACGAAAAAACTCAAATATCTTATTTACGTTGCCATGGTTATACCTATACTTGTGACAAATTTTATTATTTTTAAATCGAATCAACCATGAGTTAAATCATTTGTTTCTTGTTTATTGAAAACAAACAAGCATTACATTGACAGTTATCTGTATGAATTAATATTTAAAATATTGATTTCTTATTAGAATAAATTGTATCAGGTAAATTATTATAGAATCAATTTATATTATATATGTATTTGCTAACATAATTAAATAACAATTTCAGAGTTTTCTGTTGAGTTTGACAGTTTAAGAGTGAATACGATAAGTACTTCAAATTCAGATCAATTATAAATTGGTTTGTTTGGAATATATATGTATATTAATATCTATCTATTGAAAACTACGTAAAAGAAAGTTTAGTGCAGGCCACTCCAGATATTTTTTAATCATATACTGCATTTTCAATATAAAATATAGATTGTATCTTTAATATTCACCTTATTAATTATTTCAAATATAATATTCAATATGTACTCTTTTTCAATATTTATTTTCAATAACCAATACGCACGAAACACGTTCTCAGTCGATCTCATTGTAATAACCGATTTCAAATGACAAATATAAAATTATTTAAAACAATTTTGTTTCCCTTTCAAAATGTTGTCAGTAAATAGTTCGTACGATTTATTAAATATAATTAAATTTTTTACATATTTATGGTAGTTGTGCTAAATATTAATATCTTTCATTACGAACATAACTATTTTCGCCATAAGTGCAGTCGATCTAGTGATATTGGAGAAAGGACAAAATATGCATAGAGTAAACATGCACTTCTGGTTTAAATATTCTCTTTAAAAATAGCATAAAAATGCACATCTAGACCATATACAAGTCTTAAGTTTCTTAATTTCACGTTCGATAGTTTTGGTTCTAGAAGTTCACAGACACACAGATGTCATTTAGAAAGTACTATAGTCAGTCAGTCAGGGAGACTCAAAATGTGTATTTCTCATGTATACAAGATTTACTTATTATTGCGTATAAGATAGTAAAATATATCAGTCGATGTAAAATTTATCAGTAATTGTATTTGACATTGGTTATCACAAATAGATCGACTGAGAACTTGTTTCGAGCGTATTGCTTATTGAAAATAAATATTGAAAAGCAGTAGTACATATTGATTATTATATTTGAATATATTGATAAGGTGAATATTAATTAAACACCTTCTATATTTTAAATTGTAGAAGCAGTAATTTATAACGTAATAAAATAATAGGCTAAATAGTTCAATTTCAGTGTATTACTGTGGATTATTGGTTGGTTTGACAGTTTGTTTGGAATATATAATTCTAGTGAATAATACCAATAAGAAGCACAAGTGCAGGTCACTTCCCTTTTTTTTAAACGAATTTGAAATAAATGGTATGTTTAGATATGAGTATATGTCTTTATTTAATTACATATACCTCATCATATATAAAATTCTAGTGGATGTAAACAAAATTTAAATTAAAGTTTTCACAAGATCTACTTTGTTCATCGAACAGAGTTGAATGGAGAAAGACTGTTGTCACCTAAATATATCTCTTAGGTAACTGTTCACGATAAAAATTCCTATGCGGAGCAATTCTCTTTTTTTGCGATAGTAGAGCAAGGTACAGAAGTAGCAATGAAAATGATCCCTGAAGTCTTCGAAGCTGATGCAAATGTAGCACAAGTAGGAATTAAGTCAAGAGAGTGCGTATTTAGCGGGGAGGTATTATACAAAATGTGCGAAGGACATTGGTTTGTATTAATCCCGATTTACATATTTACATGATGAGTTTTCAGATGAATTAATTCAAATCATTTAACGTGATAATTATTATCTCGATATTTACGATATTATTCCTACAATATCTTACGAAATAAAATAATGTTTCCTTTACTGGGAACATGTATTTCCGTTAAAATCGCGACTTCTAATATTTTGTGGTTGCTATACTTCCTTACTTGCACAACCAAAAATTACTAAAACCATGTTCAACAACAAACTATGTTGGTAGACTGCTAGAAAATTACAATATCTGTAGAATGTTATCAAACACAGAGTTATTTTGTTTATGTGATAGTGCAGATTCATTTCATTTGGTCAAATTTTATAATAAATAAATAAATTCAATTTAACAAGATTAGGTACGCCTTATAAGAAATACATGCTATGTGAGCAGCGGATTCCTCCCTCTCACTCCGCGCTTGCGCATAAAATTTTAAATTTAAAAATCATTTTTTATATTTACTATGGCCCTTGTATTTACAATTTGATAAAATATTATAGATAAAAGAAATCTTACAATATTTTGTAAATATTTATGATTCACTCATAAAATAAATTGTAGCGCAAAATTAAAAATTCTAAATTATAATGTTTATTATTTTTTATTGCCTATGGGTTACCAATATGAAGAAATCTTGTTGACTTAGAATTTCTTGTAGAATTTACGGAAGCTTTAAACTATTTTTAACGGCAGTATTAAGAAGGGCTTTAAGTTTTAGGAGATATTAATCATTCCGGAAATATACAGGTGATTGAATTTAAACTGCGAATGGTGTCAAATGAAAACCCAAAGAATATGTGTAGCAACTAGCAAAATTGGTTTAAATCGCATCGGGCAATAATTTGGTCTTACGAGCGACGACTAACATCCAAGTATATAGTTATATATTTTTTGGAGTCATGGCGATGAGACAATCACTTTTTGTTAAGAGAAATTTTTGAATGCTACAGATACCGAAAGCTTTAGCTCTTCATTACTTGAAAACTTATCCTGTAAATAGGTTTTCTGCTAAAACAAATATTTGATTGTGATTCTAGTGAAACGTATGTTTTCACCTAACAACAATTCAAAATTTCGTCGTTTTAAGATAATACGAACAATAATCCCATATCTTTACGCTATCATGAGTAAATTACAGAGATTATTATTAATGGTAATATTTTTAGAGTGACCGATTTTTGAATGTAAACTATACTTTTGCCAATTGTATGCATATATGTAAAACAATTGCTATCGGAAACCTATGTAATTGTGTTCCGCATTATCATGCTGATTATGGTAAGCTTTATATACAAAACATTGATTAAAGCTGCGTCAACAGCGAGCCAATTAGTAATTATGATTATAAATTACCAATGGTAATCTTAAAACTAACGTTTCAAATTATAATTAGTTTTAATTTACATTTAATTTTAATATTGAAAATGAATAAATAAAATTTTAAGTACAAATAAGCTGACTCCAATTAATAATCTGGGTTATGATTAAAAGAAATTTTAATTATTGCCTTCTACAATATTTTACCTTTTGAAGATCACATAATAATCAGATAAGTATAATATTTTGAATTTGTTAATCATACATTAAAAAAAACTATCTAAAAATATGTTGAGGTTATGATTTATAAATTTAAATAAAAACTAAGCGCGCGAGATATTTGACGCATGCGCACCGAGCGTGAGCAAATCTCTCATCACGCGAGTAAAGATCACCGAAAAGTTCACGGGAGTTCTGACGGGTTAATAACTACCCTGAAAGATACAACATAGAGAAAGAAGAGCAAATATATAGATATCTATTCCTTTTACTTTAGATAAATGGAGAACATGTACTCTCTTAAATGTGCCATGTTTAACAGAAAATGAAGGTGCAATACATACAAATTCATATTTAGGGATTCTTAACACAATCACAATAATTTTTCAGACATATATACTGCACTTCCAATGAAAGGGAAGGAAAAGAAAGGAAGTAAGCTATTGTTTATAATAACAATTTGTCAATATTTATTGAGTCTTACATAAAATAAAATAAATAAAAACCTACTGATGTAATTTTTTAGCCTCATCACGAAAATGGAATTCAATTTTGTGTGACTGTTTACCGCCATGTTCTGAAATCAAATATAGCGGCAGCTTAGAACCTTTATACATCAAAAATGCGTAAGTGTATATATTGTAGGTATTGTATAGATTTTTGGACGCTTTTCCTATTAGAGTATATCTATATGGCCATTGTTACTTTTATAACACTTGTTATGCGGTGATCAGTAGAAAAGGCGATTGAAATCTACGAATATGTAGATTTTTCGGCGTTTGCCCGTCACAGACAAAATATCTTAACCTCATGTGTTAAGATAAATCCCGACAGCAACGGTTTGCGGATTGCCGGAAACGAATCCGCTTTTTTTTTCTATTCCCCACTGTTATTGAGTTTATCAAGACATTATACGGATTTTCTGCTTATTTAGTTGGCTAAACTAGTTGTCAAACTGAAAAATGTACTGAAACAGCATTTTACTTAGTATAAAAGTTCGATTGACAATTGGTCACTGAGTTAATCAGTTTCCTATTTAGAGAAATATAAAAAAAGAACTATAATCCCTATTGAAATCCATGAATTATGTTGCATTTGCACAGAATAATTTTTTTGTAGAAGTGGACATATACGCAGACAATACAGTGGTGTACGGATTTATTATCAAAATAATTGGTGCATTAAATATGCTGTCACTAAGTCCATGAGAGGCAATGTATTCATTGGTAAATATTAAATAATAATAATAATTAGAGTAACTATATATATACTAGGGTCACCCGTGGACACCATGTGCCCATATGGTATACAGAACATAGGTCAGTTTTGACTGATGACGAATTTTCATGTAATTTAATAATAATTACACGGTTTTTCTTCATGTTTCTAAATATGTTTGAATTATCTCTTCAAGATTTTGTTTCTTTAATAATCAGAATTATAAATTTTCATACTTGCATTTATTATAATTTGACCAACTATAGAATCTTACCGCAACTCATACTTTTAAAAATCACTGCTTTTTCGCCATTTTGAAGTGAAAATATTAACTCTGAATTAAAATAAATGAACGGAAACACGTATTTGCTAAAAATATATGCAAATTAGGCAAAAATATGCACTTATTTCATATTAAATACTTCAAAATTGAATAATAACATGTGACTACCCCTTATACTTAAGATTTACAATTCAAACAATGTTGCCGTAACTCGTACGTCACTAATTCACATTGAAATAATGTTTTTGACGTATTCCTGGCTCACGTGGTAGCACTTTTATTTATATTTGTTCTTTGGTCGGTCTTTTTAACATAAATGATTAATAGCGACTTACAATTGTTGACATTTACATAAAATAAATGTCAATTGATAATATTTTATTTTTATCCGTATTGTTACTTTCGATTTGCTTTGCCGACCTAGCAACTTCAGAAGAGTAGTGATTGTTATATTTCAGTATAGACTATTTGATTATTTTATAAATATTATTAACAGTTGCCTTGGCGCAGAGGTTAAGAGTCTTGCCTTTCACCCTGGAGGTCGTAAGTTCGATCCCCGTCTATGCCAAATTGTATATTTACTAAAAAAAAAAAAACACCATTCTACACATACACACGCAGTCACTCACATACAAACATTTCTGGGTAATTATATTAATAATACTAGAGTCCGTAATTGGTCGGCGCCAAATATGCTAAACATTAATTCATTCATTTTGTCTCATTCAAGTCTCTAGAACCTTTAAAGATAATTGCTCCTCGTATTTATTGTTATTTCGGATTAAATTACAATATATATATATATATATATATATATATTATATATATATATATATATATATATATATATATATATATATATATATATATATATATATAATCACTCTAGTAATAATTTGATTGTATGTATTTATTAAACAAAATAACGTTCCTATTTAGCTTTGGTTGGAGGATTATTTGCGCTATGTCTTGGAGGTTCCATTTTAAGTATAATTGAGTTAGTTTTCAATGTAATAAAAAGTATATTCGTGAAATTCGACGATAATAAAAACGAATATCAAGCAGAGTTATATTGGTCCGAATTAGACGTTTACAAAAAGATGGACACGAGAAATCGTAATCAAATAGTTATATTAAGCCCATATTATAATAACTATCTGCACTAGTTTGTTAAAATTATGGTATTTAGATAGTTTCTTGTTTCTTAAACACTGTGTTCGTTTGAAATGGGTTACGCATATACAAGCACCTAACTAAAAATATGAAAAGATAAATTGATAAAATCCCATTTGTATTTTATATTAAAGAGAAACATGTTACATTTATGTTTCACTAGTTACAATACATATAGTCATTGTTATATTATACTTTCTTTTGGCTAAAAATTAGTTCGCATTTCCAAATTAGCTCTTTGGATGCAATATTGTACAATGTAAAACAGGAAAATATACATTCCATATGTTTATCGTCTAGATAATGTGTCACAATACTGTCCAATATTCCATCCAAGTTCCATACTAAATTAGCACAAATTCGGTAGTACTAACATTTTGTTGTTTTGACCTTAACTGCATTCTAATTACTAAATACTGTAATATTTATTAACAGTATAATGGTACGCAATTTACGTAAAAATTACAATATTTGAGTTGTCGTAGGTTGCACACATTCACACATTCGATTCAGGGAAGGTCAAAACATGTATATTCGTTGAAATCTCGACTTCGAAATGTTTCATGATTACAAGACTTACTTATTACTTCGTAAAGGTAAAAACACAATTAAGCACTTTTCTTGGGAAGCTCCAGTCCAGTTTTATTGAATTTTTCGATTTTCAACCCATTTTCGAATATAAAAATATATAAACACAAATAATAATAATATATAATATATTAATAAATAATAATAACACAAATAATCCAACTTCCCGATTGCAACACTTTTTTAACTATTTTTACTAATTTCCCTCTACCATATTTGTATGATCAATTGTCATGATACTAATGTATACTTCACTTGCAAATGTGAAACTATCAAAATGTGATGTTTTCGTTGGCAACTATTTATCGTTGCAAAAATAAAACACACTTGACAAAAACTTGTACAATTTTCTTGTTAAATTAAAACTAAATTCTAGATCAAGTTTCTAGTCGAAAAATGTATAATGTAAAATCAGTTTAAAATTGTTCTTTATTGTACTAGTAACTGGTTATTAATAGCAATAAAACACACATATTTACAGTAACAAAATGTATTTCCACAACCAATAAAACAACCTGGAGTATCCTTTCCTCGATTTTCTTATACGTAGTATTCATTATAAATAATACATTTTTAATTTAACTTACTTATATTTAACCATATGTGCATCTCTAGGCATAAATATATACATAGTAAACAAAAGACAAATAATTGTTAAACTTTGTTTCAAATAGACATTCGTGTACACTATACGGCTGCGATTATCATGAAATATAAATAAAGCGTTTCGGATCCATATGTCAATATCTTATACAGAATATAGTTCACACTTAAACGATATTATAGTAATAATGTAAATACGCATATAATCCAAATTCAGCTATCTATGTATCTAGATATCTATCCGTAACTAAATTTAAAACTTATAAACATACACAAAACATGAAATAAATGCATGCATTGTAAGCAAACGTCAATATTTGTTTAATATTGTTTCGAATTTTGACATTCGATGATACTGCGACTATGATTATCATAAAGCAATATTGTAAATGTGGTAACCATGCATACAGTACTCGTATATAAATTTAGCGTTATTATGAAACAATTTTATAAATGTATTAACCATGTGAATAAGATATAAACAGGGAAATATCATACAATTCGAGTGTTCAAGGATAACAAAATAAACATATTATGTGGATGTACTGTAACGGAATTACGTAGGTTGTTCTAGACTCTAGAACGTTGTAGAAAGACTTCAGATATCTTCTAGAAACTTTGCGTTCGATATATAAACATGCTCCGCTGGCAGAGAGCCAGACATAAATATGTAGTGAGTATAAATAAATAGACCGTTAGTGAGACAGTAAAAAATTATTAATGCGAAAAAGACCAGAGACTTCTTTATATAACTAAGAAAGTAAAATCCACTTACTTGTTTGAAATATTTTAGGGAATATTGGTACATTGGATCAATGTCAGCCAACCGGGCAACAACAAAATACAAGACAGAACCACGAATGGCAACACTTCGATATTTTTCTCTGGCAATGGAAATATTTTGTTCAGTTGCTTCCGTTTCTAGCAGACGTGATGCAATTATTGCTGAAGTTTCCTAAATAAATAATAAAGTTGTAACCATATTTAAAGAACATTTGAAGGGTAGTTTCGGCCCAATTGAAATGGTACAAGTTTTGAGAAAACACATTTTAAACATTTGATCAATTTTCATTAACCTTTATTCGGCACACTGGGATCATATGCACCCCACGCTTATATTTGCTGTTTTTAAAGGGGCACTTAAACCACTATTATTATTTTGTAGTGCCACATTAATAGAAGACCTACCTAAATTTTTAACTCTTAATATGTAAAAATAAAAGTTATGAATTTTGTCATAAAATCACTTTTTTTCGCTATTTCAATTTTTAAAAGGTACTTAATTAAATTTTTGGCCTATTTAATTATACTAAATTAAAAAGCCCCCTTTCAAAAGACTACAAAAAAATAATCAAGTAAAAATATTCAATAGTTCATTCTTTTTGACGGTTTTTGTCACTGGGGTGCACATGATCCCAGTGTGCCGAGCACGTTATACCAGAGAAGTGTGCCGAATAAGGGTTAATACACTAAATTTCAATTAATAATCTCTTTTACCCTGTTTTAATTTATAATACTAATACAGGCCTTGGACTTCACTCGACTTTCTTATTTTTAGTTTATCAAGTATAAGTATCATATTGTATTATTGTGATTTAAAAAGGGCGTAAATGTAACAAGGCTATGTTCGACATAAGGTTGATAGATATTTTACTTTTGTAATATTCCCTTTTTCTCTAACTCGTACCCTTTCTCAGATGTTAAAAAAATGACACGAGTAAACACGCACTTCAAAAATAGGTGGTTTCTTTCCCGGGACAAACATATCATAAATTCAAAACCTCATTTTCTTTTTATTAACGGTTTTGGCTGTAGAGCGTGCATGTACATGATGCAATTTATTGTGCAAGTTTTCTTGCACAAGAAGTTACAGTAAGAATTGCACAGTATAAAATAAAATTTGCAGCAATATTTATTCAATGCCGATATTTGCGTCAATAGAACTTGTGTTATATTTCTTGCATGCAAATGCAATTTCTTCTAAGTTATTAATTTTTTCTTTATTGTTACCAACTGTATGTTTCTTGAACGATGTCAATATTTCGTAATCGTTCAAGAAAAAAATCAATATTGAACACGGACACGGAAAATGAAAAGCCATGTAAGTAATTTCTTGGTATAGATGTTTGACGAAATTGAAATTTCATGATACTAAATTTGAATAATGGAACAATAACAATGCTCTAGAAATGTCGTTAAATCTCGAAATATACATGTTTATGAATCGGCTATTATTCAAAATGATTTATTTCAAGATGGTTAAAAAGAAATTTCAAAACAAAAAGAAAAAATGCAAAGAACTTGCATGGCAAAGAATAGAAAAGTGCCAGAATACAAAACAAAAGAGAGATGAACAGGGACAGTAAGATAATAAGACGTATAAATGACGAATATAAAGGGACAGAAAGAGAGATGAAACGAAGAAAGCATGAAAAAAATAAGAATGAATGACAAATATAAAGGGAATGAACGAGAGATGAACCGAGAAAGCAAGAAAGCGTAAAAAAAAAAGTTCTGTGTTGGCCACAACTGTTATTTTCTTTCATTTCTTGTGAACATGATAAATATTTAGTACTTTATCTAGATCAATTTAAAATACAATTATTGTTATTTTATTTAAATGAAATATATCTTTAGTTTATCCAACATGTAGCTGACTCATTCCATTAGCTAACCATTAATTTACTCACCTTACTCTCATTTAATGTTTCAATCAATTCCTCGTCATCTAATATATTTCCCTCGCTGAAAAACAACGTCTTGAGTATTTTTTCTTCAATACTATTGAGCTGTGATTTATCATTATTGATGCGAATAATCAAATCGGATCTTAATATTTCTAAATCGGGTCTTTCCAAACGCACAACTTCGCTGATAATACACATAAGAAATTCAAATTATGGATACATTTTAAAGAAACCTATTTCCCATTAGCAATAACCATCATCTAGTTTTTATGTACAAACAAGAATATCTCATATATTTGATACGTATTTAGCTTATTAAAATACTTTGTGGTAAAGGGATTTTATTATTATTATTTTACTAAGTAATAAGTATAGAGATCGCCAAAATAATAGACCTAGAGATTTTAATGGAAATATTTATTTTGAGGGGCCCTGAATCTTATATTCTTCCTTCATTCAATTCTATCCTGCAGACCTCACACTCAACTTAAACCTTTCATACAGGCCCTTATGTACCGCATGCTCAAGGCATGTCTTACGTCCAAATCAATCGCAATCATATTCATTCATTTATTATGTTATTATCTCCATAGAAAATGGTTAGCACATGTCCATTGCAATGCTCTAATTCATGATTTTGGTTTATTTAAAAATTAGATCGTATTTAATGGGAAGGATTTAGGTTCCAATAATAATAATAATTACGCTAATAGTTGATCTTCGAGGCCGCTTGGTGTTACTGTGAAATTAACTAGAGTCACTTTTATACAAATTTCTGGCAAGTAATGTGGATTCGCCAACTTGGTTGTCATATAAAACAAGAAGTTATTGTCATATTCTACGTCTACATCACCTAACCGGATCATTACCCGACCACCCTAAAATTAAAGTAATTATTATTCATCAACCAATGCATACTCTATAAAGACATCTACTGTAAAATTGCAGTTTAAAATTATGTAATTATACAGAAACCGTACAATATTATATTTTTATTTTCTTGGACGAAGTCTAAATGGAACTGTTTGTTACGATGCGTTTTAAATATGTGTGTTATAACTATATTTGTTTATTAAATAGGATATTATATGAACACCAGACTTCTTTAGTTCTTTATTTCAGAACGTATAACCATTTACAGTCCATCTACCAGTGAAATAGGTCGTGTATTGAGAGTGATTTTGTGAGTGACAAAAGTGTTGTGAATTATTATTTGAGGTGAGGTTGATAGCTAATCTATAACGTATTATGATAATTGGATATTCTACTATATGTATTAATATTGAATATGAATAGGTATGAATCAATATGTGAAGTTGATAGCTAATCTATAATGTATTGATAATTGGGTATTCTACTATTTGTATTAATGTTGAGATATATGGAGTTTGACTAGGTATGTGTGAAAGGAGACTAATCTGTTGAATTGTTATTGATATTAATATATGGACGATGGGACGAAGTGTCCGGATTGGTATTGAGCTATAATTATGGAGTAAAGTAAAGAATATGAGCTAGACATATAAAATGAGTATTGAGATAATACTAGAGAGTTGAATATATATGATATGAGTTGTGTTGAGTATGTGAGGACGATGACTATTGACAAAGGCCTGGCTGACGGTGTGTTCGGGGGCCCAACGTTGGCCTGTCTGGTGTATCCGGGCCCAACGGTGGCCTGCCTGGTGTGTCAGGGGGTCCCAACGGTGACACCACTGGTTGATGTGTTTTCAAATACAGACGTTATTCCGAAAATAGTCAGAATAGAAACTCGAGTTTAAAATATTTCATGATTACAATACATTCGTTGAACTTGAAGATTCGTGTAAGAATGTAAAAATTGGAGAATGACCTGAAAGAATGTTTGTTTCAACAAAATAGGTTCTAATGTGGGATCTAGTAGCTCCCCAAGTTCTTCAAGTAGCACTGGAAGTCCAATTCGTATAGCACTTTCGAGAATTCGCATGAAATTGGAATCAGTTAATTTGATGACTTGTAACTGATTCTTTACTTCCATTTGGCGTATCCACATATTTGCTTGATCTTGTGGATCAATCATTAATGGCCATCGATCAGCTTTTGTGACAAGAATTGCATTTTCTGTAGATACGTTATCTCGCGGCAAGCCACAAGTGTTCCAAATACGGATTTCGTAGGCATCGGCAAGTATCTCAATTAAACTAAACCAAACAATGAAATTTAGTTATTTTTGAGAATGGCGATGACGTATAATATGTAATATAGTAAAAGTGAGTGTGAAGGCTGATGAATTATTGAGATATACCGGTAAACATTAACATATTTTGATCATAAAACCATTTCATGATGCTTGAAATGTAAGTTGTCCGAGATATTTTGGAGGTTTTTATTTTGACCGAAGAAGCTAAAGCATTCGGTCGTGTGTCTGTAGCATTCGCGGATCAAAAAATTTCTTTTAACAAAAACTGTATGTCTCGTCGCCCTGAATCCAAAAATATATATAACTTATATACTTGGATGTTGCAACCTGTGCCTCACCTTTACTCACACTCACTTTGCATGCGCTTTTTGTGTTTACTTCGATTTAAATTTTAATAAAATACCTAAATTGTTCTGAACATGGTATACCGTAAGTTACACAGGTATTTAACCACATTCCAGTCAGTTCCTCTCTGTAATTGCTGGTAAACGCTCCCAAATAAGCCACACAAGCGGCTGCTAATAAAACATCCCCTACCATATTAGACAATTCTTTGTCGAATGCCTAAAAATAAATTCATTTAGATGCAACAAATGTATTATAACTAGAATTTAATTTAATTAAATCGGTTTGCTTTCTCAGTAAAAGCTAAATTTTTCAAAATAAATTTACAAACAAAACTATTATAAATACAATATATCTTTTAACTCTAGGTCTTTTCGTAATATGCAAAAAGCAGCAAGAGCAAGCCAATACTTGTAAAATTTTGGATCTGCCATGTTGAAATTCTATAATTCTGATAATGAATTCATAATCAAGGACCTCAAAAACCCCCGTGTAACAAATCTTAGTTTAATTACTCAATTTTACAAGAATATTCATATTTGCAGTCGCCATTTAGAAATTTCTAATTCTGATAACAGTTTCCTAATCAGCCCCCCCGAAATTTCACGAATAGCAAGTTTCAGATCAATCCCTCAACTTTTTGTAGAAGTTTTTGGGACATTTGTCAATTTGCTAGTGAACTTTTCTGTTGTATACTCCATTTTTGGACCACTATCTTGGAATTCCAAAAAGTATCATACGTCCTTGTGTGTGTATATACTTTGAATATTTATATTTAAAATTGAAATAAATAAGTTGCTTATAAATGCTTTACCAAAACACCGACTTCCCATCTGACTTGTTCATCGGCTAACGCCATTGTAAGTCGACCGGCTCGTATCAGACGGGCAGCAGTCAATATAATACCATCTTCTAACGCCTGTTTTTCATTCATGGTAGCTTCGAACTTATCTTGAAGATTTTGTATATGCGCTTCAACAGCGCGCAATCTTTTCTGCTTTTCTTCCAAAATGAACATGACTTGTTTCAACTCAGTTTCCGCTGCTTCCTGCCTGATTTAATTATAAATTCATTGGTTGAATTATTGCTTATTATACAGAAACATTGTAGGGAAAGTATTTCAACAGCATAGTGTGGAGAAAATAGGATCCATTTGACCTTGTTCTTTCATTGGTTAAAATCGCGGGAAAATTAAATACCCCACTAATTCTATTAACTGATGTGATTTTACTAAAATACCATAAAAATCTCCTGAAAAGTTAATAAACACAGTTTTTGGTAAAAAAAAACGCTCGCCACGTATAGCTTCCCCTTCGCGTTCCACGGGAACTGTTGATTTTACGAAAAAATTAAAGATAACCATTTTTGTAGAAAATTAAATGAACTTTAATTTGTTATACTACATCTTTGGTAAAAAACCTTATTTATTTTCGGAGATATTTGCAAAAATACTCGAATCATTGGGGACTTTTAGATTTCATTTATAACCATCAATGAAATGCTAAAGTGACTAGACTAAAAGAAACAATTTAATTATTAAGAGGAATCCCTATAGTTGCCCGTCCTTACAAGTTGGTGTAAAGAGGGAAGCGCTCGAATATCGTAGCGCCATAAGAACCAATACTATTTACTACTAAGTTGAAGCGTTCGTCTGACCCTTAAAATACTTGCAAATACATTTTTTTGAATAAAATTTTTTAGAATATTCCGGTAAAAAATAGAAAACACGAGAAGGCTAGTATTGGCTAAATGAAAAAAAAATTCATTCATTTTGATGTTGTAATAAAGGAGTTTTATGGGTTCAACGAATACTTGTTTGCAGCGCGTATGGGGATTCCTCTCAAGCATCAATTTCATATGGCTTTGCTAGCGCGGATTCGCTGAGTCAACCAATCAGATTGCTTCATTATCACAACCTTGGACTGTAGCGTGGATTCAGTAGCGTGGTTCGAAAGTTGACGATGTTTCATGCGTACATAGCTTTCACAAATGTCACTTTCGTATAATGGCTTTGTCCTAACCAACCAATTTTTAAATATTGGGTGAACCCACCATCGTCTCTCCTCGTAAAATGAAGATTTGTAGTAAAGATACAATAAAAGTAAACGATTTCGTTTTCTTAGTCTCTGCATTTCATAAAATTGATGCTTCATTCCAGCGGTAGGGTGGGGTAAATATAACCTCTGAGCGATTTGAGTGACTGCAACCTATGTTCTTTTATATGGATTATATTTACCCCACCTTACCAACACCGGGTTAAGAATCGATCTAAAGGACGGCGCGAAGTATTGCTATAACTTCAGTATTATAGATACAGCCAAATAGCGAATAGAGTAGGCAATAAAATTGTACTCACAGCGAGCCAATTATTAGTTGCTTCAAACAGAACTGATCTACAATTAAACTCACTTTTTCTTTTTCGGCTCAACGATTCGGTAAACCTTTGCATACGTATCCACGGCTCTAACCCACATGCACATACTTTTACAGACTTTCGATTGCGTTGCAACTATATCGGGCATAAATCTTGGATTTTCTACATATGGTTTTAGTTTCTTCAACATGGCATCCGATAATTTATCCTTATCATATTCTTGAAGTTTCTTCAAAAAGTTTGTGTCTCCCAATGTGACTTTAGCTGATTGCCAGTCAAGTCTGTAAATCAATAAATAAATTAAAATAAGTGATTATTGAAACAAGCATAAGTGGCAGGCACCAATGTCTTTACCCTGCCGCGCCGTATTATCTATTCAGTGGATGATTTTAATTTATATTGAACATTTTGCCAACCATTAATATTTAATGAAGATCGCCTTATTATAACCACTGAATTATTAAAAGATAGAATGTAAAAGTTAATAATTGCATTGTTACCGATTGATTGCAACAATAGACAGTATAGAGTGGAATGAAAATATGGAAGATGAAGTTTGTAGAAGGTTTGGTTGAACCTCAATGTCAATTACTGCCACAGGGGCAGCCCAATTAATGTTGAAAAGAAATTGCATAAATGATTTAACCTTCTTAATTTTTTTTTTATATTTATGTATTTTAGTGAGTATATCATACAAAAAATATCTAAAGTGGTCTGCACTCGACTTTCTTTTACGCAGTTTTCACTAGATATTGATATGAATATATATATAATTAAAACCAGCTGTCAAACTAACCAATACTCTACAGAAATATTCTGAAATGTCATTTATCTAATTGAGTCTATTTTGTATTCCTGTCAAAATATTTACAGGCGCAGATGATTCGATTTATTAAGATACATGCGAATCCATGGCAACGTAAACAAGATATTTATAATGTTTCGTAGCATTTTTCTTGCAACTGGTACGATTTAAAAAATAAATAAATCCTGCCTACGCGTCTGAAAACTTTGTAAACCGAACACGGCTATTGGAGGAACTTACTTAGCTCCCAGTAAGAGACAAACCGCTTCCATGACGAATTGTACTAGTTGCGGTGGCTTCTGGAATACTCGCAATTCATTTATATCGTTCTTGTTCAGTGATTCCAGAGCTTTTACTGCAGATTCCATTGCTGGTAAAGCCATTGCTAAATCTGCTTGAGCTTCGTCAGCTAGCGCTTGAGATTCTTCAGCTTTTTCCTAATTTTAATAGAGACGAAATACGAGTATAGGCATTAGTTCTCATTTTGGTTAATTTTAGAAATATCTAAAGTAATTTGCAAAATATTATTTTTCGCCACGATAGTATCGCAGGAACCTGTGCCAGCCATTTTGAAATTCTAGGGTAGATTTTTCATGTAATTTATTTGGACACATAGTAATTATTTATGCTTATCCATTGCAATCCCGTTTTTGTTTAATTTCAACACTAAAGCTAAATTAAAATCTCGAATACATATAGCACAATTAAAGTACACAATTGTAATTGATGTTACGATAAGAGAGTCGTTTCACAACTTCAGTCAGCCTTAAATAGTGATACTTTACATGTCAAAATTAGAAAAAGTAACAATACTCACCAATGCAGCTAATTCATCCTGTTTTACGACCTTACGCACAATATCTGCTTTTTTTTGTTCTTTCTCTAAAAATACCATGAGTTCCGCAACATCAATAGACTTAAGTGCTAATAGAGGCTTAAGTGCGGTTAAAGTTTCTTTCATTTCATCAATCATTGCATTTGTTTCGTATAATTTCTAAATAAGATGATTTAACAAATAGTTAGAGACATTTTCTATATCTACATTAATATTGGTTTACCTTGAGACCGTTAGCAATACGACTTTTCTTTGTTGATGTTTGATTTGTCTTTGATTTTAACATCAAACCATAGAGTTTCAGTAAATCTAAATAGCTGCTGGGTGTTGTATAATAATATCTTCGCATTTCCTTGTAAAATCTCACTGTTGTATCTTCTACACTCTGGTGTAAATAATAATTACTTTATTTATTATTAACATCAAAAATCAAGCTCGAAAAAAAAAAAAAGAATAATACAAAAAAATTATTACGTCGATGCGTATTTATAGAACAATATGCTTGGTAAAAATATCAATTTTTAGCTCGCCGAACAAAGTACAGAAGAGCTAAAGCAATCGGTCGTGTGTCTGTAGCATTTGCGGAACAAAAATGTTCTTAGCAAAAAGTGTTTGTTTCGTTGCCCTGACTCAAAAAAGAAATATATACTTGGATGTTAGTGCCCTCAGCTCCTCTGAAGGTTCCGTAGCGATTTACACCAAATTTGCTACACATATATTATTTGGCATCTCATTTGAATCCGCTCGCAGTTTAAATCCAATCGCCCGTATTCTTCCGGAGTTATAGAGCCCCAAAATTTGGAGCCTCTATAATTCTTCTCTTAGGTAAAAATTGAAACCATTTAGTTTTTAATATATCAAAAAATCTTTATATTTTATTTTTAAAACATTTTTTTAAAATGTGAACCCAATGGCTATAATAATTAAAAACAATTATTATTAAATTGAAATGTAAGGAATGGGCAGAGTGCGCTGCGGGCTTCGTTTGTGAGGGTAGGGGGGCAGCGGAGTCTGTTGTTCGCATCGCATATATTACTTATAAGGCGAGCTGAAAGCATAGGTGCCTGTATCTAAGCTTGTTTTGATTTTTTGTCGGATATAAAAAATAATAACTATAAGAAATTGAGGTAAAAATAATGAACACAACATACCAATAAAACTGATATTTTTACAAGACATGCTTTATACAAATACGCAACAACGAAAAAAAATTTTTTTGAAACAATCTTTGTGTTCAATTTAATTTTTATTTTTTGATTGTTCTTAAATGGAATTAATAAAAAAGTTACCGAATTCCTTCTTATTTATTAAACAATAATTATTCGACGGAATATCTATGTTTGTAGCACAATAATATGATATTTCTAATACTGAATATTTGAAGTTAAAAGATGGTGCCGCCTGCAGAAATAACCCAGACAAGAAAGTCTTTGTCTCGAAATATAAAATATGAAGTTAAATAAACTGTTATAACCAGGGCTTCGATCGGTTTCTTTTTTCGTTTCGGTTTTCGTTCCGGGTCAATTAAAAAATAATATATCACTTTGGTTCCTGTTTTCGTTCTGGAAAAAATAACGGTTTTTTTCGGTATTCGGTTCAGCCCCATGTGATTACATTTAAATTTTTTAAATGTTTTTATTTGTATTAAAAATTAATGACTTAATTTTTTTAACATGTACCTAACCGAAATAAACCGTTTTTTTTTTCTAGATTCATCTACGGGTTTTGTTCCGACAAAAATAACGGTTTTCGGATCAGTCCTGGTTCGAAGCCCTGGTTATAACTTATAACATTGTAAGGTATAACTTACAGCTTACATTGTGTTTCTAGTAAAATATTAGATATCAAAGACTTTTGACAAGAGTCATGTCAAGACCAAGACTTGGTTTTGTTTTGATCTCGTCTCGACTTTTATAAGATTTCAAGTGCAAAAAGTGTTGATTTCGAAAAATATAATTAATGCAACTTGCGGGCAAATATTCATAATAAACTATAGAAGTAGCAATACATACTTTTAAATATTATTTTGTTAAATGTATAGAAAATAAAACTTATAATTAATTTAATTCCCATCTTATATTTTTGAACCTCTGATTCTTACTTTATGAATGATTACGCAAGTGTTACCCAAATTCTCAACGAATTCGGGGCTGCCCAATTCGCGTAGAGAATCTTCAGCTACAGACAACAAGGCCTCCTCCGGCCATTCTGAGAACCAATCAATGGTGCAACAATTTACCAAAGATGGAAACATACGGCATCGCCGACTAAAATAAACAACTCAATATAGTTAAGAATTTGAACACAGACCATTAAAATAATTTCACCGAAATGCATCACCAACAGGACTCAAACATAATGACAAATGTAAATTGGTTCGTACTCTACCAATAAAAAACTCATAAATCGCGTCTCGATTTCCTTCGTTGATACCAAAATTTTTCGCATCCGGCCGTGTATTTGTGATCACCTTTTCGTACTCGTCCGATTCAAATAAGTTTGGAACATCACCTGAAAGAATTATCTGAAGTGGCATTCACTCGACTTTCTAATACTTGCATATATGTATGGTACCCCGGAAAAAGAGATTTAAAAATAAAAAGTTTGTGGATATATTTTGTTCTAAATTCATACTACGATTAACATGAAGCAATATCAATAAATATATATATATATATATATATATATATATATATATATATATATATATATATATATATATATATATATGGTAACTGTTAATCAGAGATACGCAATTGTAAAATAATTTTTTTAAAACTTACAAGAAATTTGTATGTCTACAACTTTTATAAGAATCACTATTTCTCTAATTCATACCGTTTTCGACATATTGAAAATACTTCCGATTAAGATTGTTTGCAAAAATAGGACCATATGGTTAGGTATATGGTTAGGTTAGGTTAGTTTAGTTTAGTAGTAGGTAGTAGTTGTTATTTTTAGTAGTATATTTTTGACAAAATTTCATCGAAATCGGAGGTGAAGTAGTATATCAATAGTTTGAAAAAAATAACAACTACTACCTACTACTAACCTAACCTAACCTAACCACATCGATGAGGAATAATAAAACACACACACACATACGCATGCACACACACACGCGTACACATGGTTTATATGTTTTATTAGAATATAAATAAACAAATCAAATTTTCAAGGTCAACTTAATCTGACCGCCACACTATGTTTAGTAGTATTTTTTGACAAAATTTCATCGAAATCGGAGATGAAGTAGTAGTGACATATTGTTTTCAAAAAATAGGAAGTGCAGATTCATTAAAGTTTCATAGTTTTTCCTTCAACAGACTTATTGGTTCTAGAATCTAGTAAAACGTTCACACGGCCACAGACACACATATATATTTCCCTCTATAACTTACGCGGCTTCAGATAGAAAGAGAGAAAATATACCCGAATTAAGAATGTTATTGATGTCTTCTAAAAACTCTTCATCTACAATTTGTGTGTCGGTAAACAAGAAGACTGTGTTTTCATTCAGGGCTCCAGCATTAAAATACAATTTTCGTATATCTTCAAAAAATGAAAGATGATCGTAGTTCCTGGTCAACTCAATTTGACCACATCTAATTATTTATAATGGATTACTATATGAGGTTTAAAAGGCAACTTTTTTTTTTTTGTAAATATATTTTTAATATTATTGGCCCAATTTATCATTCACGCATGGAAGTGAGAATTGGATATGAAAGACCAAGCATAAAAGTAGAGTGACTGCAGTGGAAATGAGGTTTTTGAGAAGTTTTTGTGGTGTTACAAGAAGAGGCCCAGAGAGAAATGCATGGCAGAATGAGAATTGCGAAATATCGTGCGTAGATGATGGCCATGTTGAGAGATTGTCTGAAAGGTTAACAATAAATCGGTTGTGGCCAACACAGAACTTTCTTTTACGTTTTAGTAGTAGGCATATTTTGTTAATCTATAAATATGTATTCGATATAGAAATACAGGATTTAATTTTTTATAGAATTATTGCCCAGATTCTCATTATTATTGCTATATGAAAAATAAACCACAATTCACAAACTATATTTTTAGCCGGTCGTGTGTTTGTAGCATTCTCGGATCAAAAACTGTCATTAACAAAAAGTGTTTGTCTCATCGCCCTGAAACCAAAAATGTATATAACTTATATACTTGGATGTTAGTCGTTGCTCGCTCGCTCGGTATCTCGTAAGATCAAATTTGTGCCCTCTACTCCTCAGAAGGTACCAGAGCGATTTACACTAAATTTGGTACACATATTATTTGGCATCCCATTTGAATCCGTTCGCAGTTTATATCCAATCATCCGTATACTTCCCGAGTTATAGGGTCCCAAAATGTAAATCCCCCTTAATACTGCCCTGATAAAAATAATGAAACCACTCAAAAATTCTAAGATATTTTATGTCTACAAGATTTTTTCATATTCTAACCAAAAAGCCCGAAGAAAATTATTAAGTATTATAATTTTGAATTTTAAAATATGCACAAAATTTTTTTTTAATCTATTTAATCTACAAAAAATTGTAAGACTTTTTATATCTATAACATTTTTTCAAATTTTCAACCAAAAGGCCATAATAATTAAAAACCACTGCTCGCAACGCATATTTTACCTAAAGGCGATCTCTACGCGTTGGTGCGTTTTACGCGTACCAAATCTTGTTATGTCATATAAATATCAAGAACAATTTAATACCAGTAATAGTTTTAGTGATTTATAAAGAAATTAAAATATTTCTATTGCAATTTCGTAGAAATGGTACAGTTAAGAATAAGACTTAAAAAAAGCTGTTTAATCAAATAATATCTTGAATTTTTATTTTTAAATGCAGCCATTGCCAAGATAGATAAAAATTGACACGAGTAAATGAGCACTTGATTGAAATATCCTATTCAAAATAAGATTTTTCTATGCTGGAGTACAGAAATCTTAAATTCAAAACATTATATTTTTACGTTGAACGGTACAGGCTTTAGAGCGTTCACAGGCACACAAGCATCATTGAGAAAATGGTCAAAAAAATATGTACTTATTACTTCGTAAAGGAAAGTACTATGGAGTGATGTAACAAAAGTAAAATTGCGGGGTCACTCTCGAAATAAATGATTGTGAAGGAATTGGATATTAGGCAAGTTATGCGAAAACGGAACAAGCGTGTATGAAAAGTTTAATGAGTGCAAATGAAGCGTATGAGGTCTACAAATATAGAGGGCAATGGAGGAAGATTGTAAGAATGTGACGTAATGTATGTATGTAATTTATTATAATGACAATCCTTGTTTGTAGATTTACTTATAGGCGTTCATATGCGATGCAAGTTTGGTTAGACTCTGTTTGCCCATACCACCAACACCAACAAGTAAAGCATTGCCGCGTTCAGCTCGTAGGATACGAGCAATGCGGGCCAGATGTTCAATGGCATCCATAAAAAATATCAGTTTCATTTCTTTCGGCGTTGACATATTAAAATCTTCTAAATAATCCTAATACAAAATAAATTATATTTTTTATTAAGGTGCTCGTCTTGTTTCTATCTCGTTCTCTGTATTAGCAACGGTTAATATCTATTGATTAGAGACCTATTAAGATTTATATAAATAATCTTGTAAAACAGAAGCGTAGAACCATACGAAAATTTATTACTATAGCTGTAAATTGGTATAGATATTTTTTTGGACTATACCAATTATAGTAACAACTACAATAATAAAATATTGTTATAACAAATACGCCATATTGTAGATATTGCATGGTTCTAGGCTTCTGCTTTACAAGATTATTTATATAAATCTTAATAGGTCTCTAATCAATAGATATTAACCGTTGCTAGACAGAGAACCAGAGATAAGCAAGACGAGCACCTTAATTCAATTAATTATATTAATGCTGGTTATTAATATAGACATTATTTTCGGTGCAAATATAAAATTTACTAATTTAAAGACAAAGTAAAAGATAATTTGTCAGGCAACCGTTAAAATGGCAACATTTAACGGTTAGGTACCGTTCCGCGCCGCGTCAATTCGTGCCACTACTACTACTACACTATGTGACTAACAATGCGGTAACTTTAAAGTATCTCTGTGCACATTGTTAACAATAAATGTATATTGGGTACACAATTTGCTTCAAATATAAAGATGGTAAAAATTCGTTCAACTCATATAAGATACCAAATAGCAAGTAAACAATATATAAAAAATTAAAACGCTGGAGTATTCTTCACTTGACTTTCTTATGCTTTCATTAGTTGTATTTATTATAATACTTTAATACTTTATTTCACAGGGTTTTAAATTAATATAATTGAAGCTTTTTTGATAATAAGGACTTATGGCTAAAGAATTGTATTCATATGAAATAATTGAATTGAAAAATGTATAATTGTTAAAATTATTGAATAACTTCAAATCACATTACAATTATATAAAAGATATCTAATTAATAAATATAAAATAGACTGTAATTCCTTTCGATTAAATTCGTATTGAATTGTGAATTGAAATCAATTAATTGTAGCTGATTTGAGCTTGTAAATTATCGAAATAATTTTTAAGTTGAGTTGTTAATTATTAACTCAATTCCAATAGGTAGTAATTGATTTTACCCAGGAGTGTGATTCTGACACAACTTATCACCTCTTTCTCATCCGTGTGAGGTGAGAAGTAACTGAGTGTCCAGCTAGTTCATTTTTTCGGTAGCTTCATTTGACTTCAATTCCTTAAGCCAAGGTGGTGATAAACAAGTGATAACTTTTGTAGCAGTGTGAAATTAGTGATTTGTCATTTTTTATTTTGAGTATGAGGTTAGAGAAATTTCTCACCGTGAGAATCACCCTCCAGCTCTGATTGTAATTAGGGAAACGTAAACCTTAAATATCCATTTTCAAGGGTTATTAATTTATAATTTAAATATCTTTCATTTTTTTAATCGGTCAGGTAGTAGGCCGAATCGAAAAAGTAAACAAATTTACGCCACCCTATTAACAATAGCCGTAGAAAATAATATTTACTTGGACAACTATTCTCATTTTATTTATATCTGTAATTTCTTCATAGACTTTATCTTCTTTTGGACAGCCAAATACCATAAAGTCACCAAATAATAATATCGGAGGATTTGTAATGACCGCTTCTTCTGGTAAAAGTAATACCGGACCACCAAAATTTCGATTACACACTTCTTTCATTAGGATATAAAAATACGATTTGTCTTCAACGTTTATTAGTCGGTCATGGAAAACTCGTAGGCATTCGTGGTAAAATAAGCTTTAAACAATAATAACAGTATCATAAAATGGGTTGTGACCAACGCAGAACTTTATTTTACGTAGTTTTCATTATATATATATATATATATATATATATATACCACAGTAATATACTGAAATTGTACCAATAATCTTATTATTTTATTATGTTATCAAATAATGTGTCTTCAATATATGTTATGTAAATGATTCTGTTGCTAGTCTGTTAAATAATTCGTATTGTTTCCGTTACTAATCCGTAATTAATCTGTTATTATTCTGTTTCTAGTTTTTTAAATAATCTGTAATGATTCCGTTACTACCCTGGAAAATAGTAAATAGAAAAACAATAGCAGAACCATAGAATTCTATTCCTTTTAGTTCCACGATAGACTTCAATGATTACACTGTAATTCTATTTAAATGGTAAAGCAACTTGAATTTCTAATGCATGTTTTTTATATGAGTTATTAATATAATAGCAATGGTCAATTCTGTTTTTATCTATTTGTATGTCTATTTTTATTGAATTTTTTGGTAATGGCTAAGCTAAGCTTACTAGAAAGCCAGTGTAGTTAAAACAGAGAGACTCACTTACACTTGGCGGGTGTTTGGCATTTAAATTTATCAACAATGGAGGCCGAAGGGCATGTTAAATGTGGCATTTGCGGAGTATTGGGGACATTGGAAATGATTCATAACCATGTTGATTTGTTTCATGTTTTTGAAAAAGTAACAGAAAATAGTATGTATTTATTTTTAAAAGAACATTTGGCGTAGATAATTAATTTGAAGACAAATTACCTCAAAAAAATGTTTATAAATTATTTGTGAATTTTGAAAAGTATATTTTTGACACAGGCTCATCAGAAGCTGCCGCTTTCGATGAAAGTGTGTTACAAAATAGTAGTACATATATTTACTTACTATTAACATATCTTCCATATTTGACAATCGGCTAACTTATGAAAAGAGGTTATATTTACACAAAACTCGTTTTACTGAGTATATTTGAAAATAAACCGTTCTATTTGTAAGACAAATTTCTCAGTTAAATTCAGATCAGCTTACTAAATTTCAACTCAGCTCAGTTATTAAGTGAGGTGAGTATTGATGTAAAAAGAATGTGCCTAATATCAATATAATGTCACGCAAGTCCTTCTTAATATTTATTTTATTTTCATGCAATGTCAATTACATGTACAGTTTATTTTTTAAAATGTCACTCCAAGGTCAAACAGACACCATACGACTCAAGAAAATTTAGCTTCGCCCATTTTGTTAATTGCAATAAATTTTTAATTTTGTTGAATGTAATAACACAAAATTGAACGAACAGAACACACGAAGTCGATCAAAACGAAGTAAAATTGCACAAACTAAGAACTGGCAGAATTGATTGCAATATTATTTTAGTGTTTTTTAAGTGTATTTTGTATATTACTTCTATGTTTAAATATTCAAAAATGTTGACATGCTGACAGTGGCATACTCAGGATTTGGTGCTAACAAATAATAGTTATAATAATTTTCATATTCTTATTTATTAAAATTATTATAACCATATATATTATAATAATATTACTATACAGTGAGCTGTGAATGGTGTAGTTATTACAATTAAAAATATCTGGAAACCAGCTATCAAACTAACCAAGACTCTACAGAAATATTCTGAAATGTCATTTATGTAATTGTGTTGATTTTTTTTTAACTATTTGAAGAGCGCGACCTTTTTAGAGCTACGTTCAAATACACCTAATATTATTATTGTTATTTATTATATGGATTATATTTGTAATTTCATAAGCTAACATTTCTGTTAGACAAACTTTTTGGAAAATGTGATCCTATTGGAATAATTTGCTTAATACCTATGAGAAATCAGTGTTTTTTGCTTAAACATCAACATTTTCAACCCCATGTAACTCGGCGGGTATTAAAGCAAAATTAACGCTGTAGGGGGTTTCTGGAGTAGAATTAGACGATCTACACGTTCCAATAGTCATTTTATTTTTTTGAACTCCCTGAATTTCATATTTGACCCCTTTTGAATAAAATTATCAAAAAAGATAAAACTTGTCCGAAGTGAAACGACCAGATGACTGTACTATATTGAGTGTTTTACAACTAGTGTGTCTTTGGCAGAAAGTTCACCTATTTTGTCGGCTGGTTGATTAGCAACCCGGTTATTTGACAGTTTGTCTACTGCGTTTTATTTAAATGAATTTATTACCGTAACATACGCGGTGCTTCCAGCATTGTGCCTGGATCCGCCTGTAGGATTCCTTGAATGCACTTGGACAAATCACGTAAATTAAATACATAGTGCGATTTGGTTGGCGTAGGCAGCAAATCTTCGGCTATACGCTCATATATGTCGACAGCAGCCGCAACCATGGAATCACTTAAATCTTTTACAGGGTTTGCAAATTCGCTTAAAAATCCACGCATTATAAACTGTAAAAATAATTATATTTTTTGAGTATATCAATCACAATTACAAAGAATTATAACATTTTTTCGGATTAAGAATTAAAAGGTCATAAAACATATTGAAAATATTCAATAAAACAATTGTTTTATTTTTGTCATCAGTGTTAAAAATCAGTGTTTATAAATAAGGTTTCATGCAACGTACGATTGTTTATATGGAAATGTAAAATATGCACTTTATACCTTTCAATAAATTAATTGCAATTTAGTTAAAATAAGACAAGTAAAGCTGCATTCACACCGGTGCAATTAGTAATTAAGATTAGAAATCACAAATAATAATTCAGTTTATTTTATGACAAACACTACAATTACAACAAGATCACCCCATAATTTTTTATTTTTTTTTGATATAAGCAAGCTAGTTTATAATTTGAAATTTCTAATCATAATTACTTATTGGTTAAAGGTAATTCTAAATGGAACGTTGTCACCGTAAAAACGTTCGAAGTTACAGCCTTTACGTTTTGATTAGCTGTTCTGTGCATCAGTAACCTTGCGAACAATACAAAGCCAATGAAAACATGTAACATTCGTAACGTAAAACGTTTATACGGTGACAACACTCCATGTGACTTAACTGTGAAAAGGCTTTAAATTGTAATAACAGTAAATATTATTAAAACAATGCAAAGTATCAACAATATTTACCCTGAATATTTGTTTCAGTGAATATTCATTTGGTGGGGGAATACAAAGCATTGCAAAATGTCGAATAAATCTTGGAGTTAAAGGATTTCGTCCTCCACCAGGTGGGGCACACGCTGTAGTGATGATAACATCCCTAATTTCTTTCCAAAACATTTTATCTCTGTCATACATGCCTCCATAATCCAAAAATTGTCTAAATAATAAAGTTAAAACTATATAGGTCACCTAATAAATACATAATGTTTCTCCCAAGTTTTATACATAATTATAAGAAAATTATAACTACTCTAAATCTGATTGTCAATTAAGATTATAGTCGTTGACATTTTAGTCCAGTCAGTGGGGGATAAAAATCTTGAAACTAACAAAAGGTGGGGTAGAAATAATTTTGAGAAATGTTGTTCAAATAGTGACCTTGATAAAAATACTAGTATTTGACCTTGGGAGGTTTACACTTCAATTAAAATATATTTTACATTATCAATATTTTACTTATAGGCTACGACATACAGAGGCGACAAGAAGAAATATTGCTAAAAAAAATGTCAGTATTACATACATTTCCAATAATTCTTTAACGCACAGATACGTGATTTATTATTTAAAATGTGTGTATACCTTAATAATTCAATGGGTGGTTGTGATCCGTAAGTGTCTAATTTAGGCATGTTGACGTCATCTACAAACACAATCATTTTCTTGCCAGCGGGTGCACCCAGAACATTCTTCTTTTGCTTCTCAAGTTTAATTTCTATCATTTCCTGTGTTCGTGAACTTCCTGTTTGCGCCGAAAAGTTCAAAGTTACCGGAACAAACTTGCCGCTTTCAAACAATTTATTAAGCACCACTTTCGCTATCACCGATTTACCAACACCTACACATTCAATTTACACCTATTTTATAATTTCAAATAATACATTCTGTATTTGAATAAGAGCTCCGAAAATATCATATTACCCTCCTGGTATAGTTCGTTTTACACAAAATCAAGTTGTCTCACCTCAAACTCATGTTCTTGTTCTGTCTACACAACGTATAGACAGAGCACGAACATAAGTTGTATGCATGGTTGCTACAAAATTGTTTCATAATAATGCTTTATTTATATGTTGAATTCATGGTTATTGCATTTACAAAATTGTTTCTAATAACGGTTTATCTATAAGTGTTATCCATGGTTACATTTAAATTTTCTTTTTTCATAATAACGCTTCATTTATGTTGTATCCATGTTTACTACTGTCAGGAAGTGTTTTAATTATACTTGTTTTATAACTATATCCGTTTATTAAATAGGATATTATGTGAGCACTTTGGATCTTAATTTCAGAACGTGTGGAGTATGTAGTGATGTTTCAGTGAAACAGGTTGTGTATTGAGAGTCGGTTTTAGTGTGAGATAAAAGTGCTGTGTATAATAAATTGATGAGAGGTTGATAACTGATCTATAACACGTTGTGATTTAGCGATCTGCCTGCATAGTTCAACTGTGCCTAATTTGTATATGAGATCTGTTGCAGATGCAGTTCGAATGTCGGCGCGCTACGAGAGACCGTCACCCAGGTATCGAGATGTGGTGCATGGTTGTATATTCGTTAGTATATTTATGTGTGTATCCCCAAAATGTCTATGCTATTATGTATGTTATTCATGTATTAACAAAGCTCTATCGAAGGAAACATTCCGGTTGGGAGACGTCCCATACCGCGTGGGACTCTTCAGAAGATCCAAGGGACGTATTCGCGAGAGTGCGTTCTGTGGGCGTTACCAGCCCGACGGGTGGTCTACTGGTTTGCTACCAGTTGCTACTGCCCTCAGGTGGGGCCTAAACAGCCCCGCAAGTTGCCTCCTGGGTGTCGTCCTTTAGCTACGGAGCTCCAGTGGAGAGGAAAGCTCAAGCCTTAAGGATCCTTCCTGGGTGTTATCTGTTGGCCACGGAGCCTCAGGGAGAAGAAAGCTATAGACATTGTGCTTTGGATTTGTGGACTCAGTGGAAGAAGAAAGTTTTAGGCTTTGGTTCCCTCCTGGGTGTCGTCCGTTACGAGGAGCTCCAGTTGAGAAGGAAGCTCTGCTTCGGGATTATGAAATGGATAAGAAAGCTTTAGGCTTTAGTTCCCTCTTGGCTGTCGTCTCTTATAGAGCCCCATTCGAGAAGAAAGCTATATGCTTTGCGCTTTGAAATTGTGAAATGCTTTTACGAAATCCTGTCAGAGCTCTGTGTGCGAAGAACCTCCGATAGTAAGGGGCGCACCACAGATCTCGAGGATGGTGCAGGAAGGTGGAGTGGCCTTTCGGGTGTAATATTCATTTACAGGTGAAATCCGTTCAGACGGTAGGGCTTGCTTTATAATGAGAGGCAAGGGTAGCAAGGAGCTCGAGGGTCGAGTCGCAGGGACCGTGTCCATTTGCCGAGACCAGCCGCTTCTGCAGAGCAATGGTGCCATGCTGCTAGAGTGTGCCGTGGTCAATACGAGTCATTGGAGGGTCATGGCGAAGGCGAGGGTGCATCGCCCCCCTGTAAATTTCGTAAATATTGACTGGATAAAGCTACCATTAATTAATTGTGTAATTTGTTTTATACGAAACTGCGGGGAGGGAGTATTACGTGACGTATGAAGGGCCGGCCGAATACGATGAGTCCATACTCCTGATAATTGTATAGCGATATTATGATGTAAATTACTATCTGTTTTCTTAGAACAAGTCGTAAAGTATTGTGCAACTACTGTACACAGAACTTTTATATTAAAATAGTGAATGTTAAAAAGAAAGTGTGTGTTATTGCGAAATCTCCGTCACACTACATTTAAAAATATATTTTTAATATCGCTTTATTTATATGTAGTATACATTTACCAAATTGTTTCATAATAATCGAAGCCGCAGTGGCAGCGAATGGATTGATTTGTAAAAATATAATTAAATGTTTGCTTACAATGAATGCATTTATTTCATGTGTTGGGTAAGTTAGTAAGATTTGCATAGAGTTTCGGCTAGAAATATATAATACGAACTCTAGATATATCAAACAAAGAAGGTAGAACCATACCTGTACCACCGGTATAGAGAACCGGTTTATCAACGGAAACCAAACGTTCCATAATGTATCCAAATCGAATTGTATCCACAGTAGGAACAATCATTTCAAAAAATGGCACTGTCTTATCATAGAAAAATACCGGAATAATTTTATGCCAAGACTCTAATCTTTTAATTTGAATGTTCATGTAAACACCCCATAAATCATCGTTAGGCAACCTACAAAAATAATCAAAAAATTATACGCTGAAGAAACAAGTTTATAAATTGGAAGCAATAGGCGTATAGCGTAATAGCTTTTGCTGTGGAGAAAATGACATATCTTAATTTAGAACCCATTTACTATAACCGGTATCAATTTACTAAATAACCATCAACTTCAATCGTTTTTCAATATTATAGAATTTCAAATTTTAGAATTTGTGTTTTCACATAACCAATATCACTCATGTTTAATAATAATGTAATACTAACTTTTCGAAAAAAAAAAAAAAAAACAAAAAAGCTTGCTACATGCGAATTATAAAGAACATAAGACTAAAAGAGGTTAGGTCACATTTTTCTGACAGTTAACAGCGTTGCCGAATCTACTTATGAAAACAACTAAAATTTATTATTAACCTAATGGTAATATCCCTATCCTACACTATAGGCGTAGTACCGTCATAGGCTTATAAGGCTCGAACATTAAATAATTCGTATCTTCTGTAATATGATGATTTCAAAAAAAAAAACAAAAAATACATATAGTTTAAAATGTTGTTTCTTTTCGAAAAAAATAAAATAAAGGCTTGCCAAATGCGAATTGTATTACTCGGTTCTAATCAACGCGATTGTCATTTTATTTTATTATTTATTTGACATTTGATAAATGTAACTTAGATCCTACAAAACTTTATTCGTGTTAATTGTTAAAATGTAGTAATTAAGGCTTACGGCTATATTATGCGACATATACTTAAACATAAAATTAAATGAATTCGAGGCTAATAATAATATTTATTTAGTTTGGTTAGTTACGGAAGAAACCAAAACAAGCACTGGTGCAAGCACCAGTGATTCCAGGTCACCGTACGGGCGAGCCCAATCGCAATAATTACAATACTAAAAGCGATAGCAAAAAAGTACAAAATATATTGTTGCAATTGCAATCTTCCAACAAACAATCAACAACATTTTGAATTTGTATGATATTATTAATAATTTTAATTTGGCCTTCAGGTTCACAATCTGTAAAAATATTATAAATATAAAATGTCTTGTAATTTTTTGAATCTTTTTTTTATTTATAAAAAATATTTATCTTTAATATTTTTATAGCCCTTGGACTCACAATTAGGAAGAACTTTGTCGACATAAAATAACTTTTTAATAAAAAATTCTATAAATTTTAAAAGTAGACTGGGGGCAGTATTGTGGAGGGCCTATAACTCCGGACGTGTACAGACGATTGGATTTAAAATACGAGCGAAACTTCACGGACATAGAAATTATATGTATATCAAATTTCATTCAAATCGGCCCTTAAGAATAATATTTGCTTTACCGTGCATCCACATTCTCCTCAAATTGATCTCTGATAAATCCTTCCAATTTATCCCGTGATATATCCACAAGATTACCACCAATTGACCATAAATATGAAAATATAAATGACTGTGTCACAAAACACCGAAGGACAGGTTTATCCATGACTTTGTCAATTCCTCCCGTTTGTCCAATAATACTTTCAAATAGATTGCACAACATATTCGCTTTCGCGATATCTACCTACATGAGAAAACAACATATATTTAGTTATAATTAACACGCGAATATACGATAGGCCAAATTATTAGGGATTTAGAATTAATGGAATATCAGCCTCCTCGGCTACTCACACTTAAACAAAAATAAAAATATAACTACTAAGAATACAGGGAAACTAAAATTACGCTAAGTAAACAAGCCAGTTTGAAAGACTTTTTTTGAAAATAAGTTTGTTTAAAACGCTTTAGTATAAATTGTATAAATAAAAGATAAGGGGTAAAGTTGAACAACACAATAAAACATTATACACATTTGTTTGATGTTCTATATTTTATAGCCCATAAAACTGTCGTACAAGACAAGAAAGCTATTGTGTTTGGTCGTATATCTGTTTCTCGAATCAAAATATTTCTTTATTAAAATGTTCTTGTTTCGTTGACCTAACCCCAAAAATATATAACTGATATACTAATACTTGGATGTATGTATGTATCTCGCTGGTTCGGTTGGTCGCATCATTTGGTATATTATTTATATATAAATATATATTTATATATAAATATATATTTATATATAAATATATATATATATATATATATATATATATATATATATATATATATATATATATATATATATATATATTACTCCGTAGTAAATCTAATGTATAATTATTATAATTAAAACGTAACTTTTCGTGAAGTTGCTTTAAAAAACCATTATAATTTCATTTATTTTGTAACGCATAAATTACGTCAGTATGCAAACATTATTATTACATCAATTATCAAACATCTTAATGTAGTCAGCTTGAATTAGAATTCTTACATTAGCTGAAATACTTAAATTACACCGTAGAAAATTAATTGTATAATTATTATATATATTTAAAATGTAACTTTTCGTTAATTGTTTTAAAAACGTTTAAAATTCATTTATTCTGCAACCTATAAATAATGTTAATATATAACCATCATTATTACATCAATTATCAAACATCTTAATTCAACTTTTTGAATATATTTTTGTTACTTTAGATTTAGGGACTATTTCATATCATTATAAAAATGTCTTTATTACTCAAAAGCAAACGTTTATAATACGTTTAACGTATATGCAGATATGTAAACAACGTTTTTATGTCGCATTATGTTTACCGGGTAGGTAGTTCACATAAGAATAGTGCAATTGATAGTGCAGTGTTGTGGTACTTGTTATAGGCATCATTCACATAAGATTAGTGCGAATTAGTTACGAACTGTCACTTATTTTTATTAGCAGCTGCACTAAGTTTAATGACGGAACTGAGAGCCTATAGACAATTTTTTACCGCCATACTAATTTCTGCACTGCAACCACACTAATCTTATGTGGATGATACTGTACTGAAAATATGAAAATACAAAACCGTGCTCTTATTTTAAATATTGTAATCATAATTTACAAAAAAATTACAAGGCATTTCGCCACCCGTCAAATTATTCAAATAGACAGATGGATCGGTGAGGCACGAACTGTATTCTATATACAATATGGGCACCTGGTACCCACGGGTTAACCTAATATAATATAAGATTTTGATTGGTTATACAACCTGTTAAGCTTAGATTTAAAATTTTAGTAGTTGGTATAATCTAAGCCGTAGTAACTCCGCGAAATACTGATATTATAATCTCAAATTTGTGACTTTAGTATGATCTGTCAAAAATATTTGTTTCAAAATTAGAACAAGTGTTAAAATTGAAAATTATGTTGGTATTTGCAAATTATAAGTTCAAACATCGCCGACTGTAATTTTACGCACTGCTTTATTAAATAATATTACCCGTCAACATAGGGAACTAAACGGAGGTCAAGAACTATTTGGTAAAGGAAATATTTTGATCCGAGAATGTTACAGACACGACCATACACTATAGCTTATTGTTTAATTATGTACGACGAGCTAATAATCTGGTTACCCAGATGTTAGCAATTCGGTAAATTAATCAGATATCTCCGAATATCCTTACATATCTGGAAAAAGAAAATAACCGGCCAAAAACTGGATTATTCCCTAATCATTTAGCAACCAACAACTTACTTGATGTATACTATATTCACAGGTTTTCCTTATGAATGTAAACCCATTTTCGATATACATCTCGAATAATGATGTAATTAGTTCTACAATATCTTGGTTGACGTTAGGAAATTTCACCGATAGCTTCGCAAGCCATGAATAAACGAACGGCAGCCATTTTAATTCTTCTGCATCAATATATACCATACCACATCTATTAACGTCAGCATATTTTAATTTTAATTCAATCAAAATAAACCAATAAATCTTACGGTTTTTGCAAAATGGGCTACATTTCTGGGGTGGGATTCTATAACTCGTAATAAATTTAAATCACTGTGTTGGTCTGGTTATGAATGTGTGTAGTGCTATTTAATTTATATTAGCAAACAAATGTATAACCATGGGCATATAAGATACTAAAATCATAACGGATGAAAATACAGAATACCACCCCTGATCGAATTCTTATTTATATACACGTAGTTTTTAAATCTGAACAACTTATTTCTCATTTTTGGCTAAGTTGTTAATTATTGTGATTCTTTTCATAAATAATGTCAAGTTTTGGAATTTGTAAACGAAAAATTGAGAGAAATGTAAACGTCGGTATATTTCGACCAAGATATAGTTTTCTTCAGTGAGTTTAAGATGATTGGTGAACCATCACATCATCACCAAACATCTAAAACTCTCTGAAGTCCATATATTGGTTGAAATATATCAAATTCCAAAAATTGATTTTATTGATCAAAAAATCACAACTTGTTTTTCTTTAAAGTTTGGTGAAATATTAATCAGATCACAGCTTAAAGACATGTTAAATGCTAAAATTGCATACATTAAGTAGAATCCCTGTAAAATAGCACAAACGAAGAAACGAAAAAAAATGGAATGAATAAATATTATTGTATTTATGTTTACCGGCTAACTGTGGCTGGCGAGGCTTGCGCCAAATCTTGCACCTCGAACAACATGTGAACATACGGAGTTAATTTAATACGTTCTGAGTTTGCAAGACATAACATTTTATTATCATCCAATACTGTATTCATATTTTCAATCCAGACTGCGTCCACTGGGCCATCGCAAATAACCCATTGATGATCTTCTGTTGTACACTATAATTGAAAAAATTGCTATTTCATAAATTAATATTGATACATATTTGTTTTACGAATAGCCAGTAGGACGATTCAAGATTGAGAGAGGCGGATATCGTGATAATTATCTCCCTCAATTTGTATTGGTAATGTGTTTTAAGGTGATGCCCCTTAAATTTGGTGTTTTTGCGCAATGACATTCCTTGATTACGCTGTATACCTTAAAAATGCTTAGAAACACAGGCTAGATGTGCCTTAACTAAACACCAGCTGTGTTAATATATCGCATAGCATTTGAATATATTTTAAATAAATTCCATTGTTCAGTATTAAATAAGACATGATCTTACATGCACTGATTTGCGAACCATAATACCAAGTAAACCATCTTTCCATTCCATTGTAAGTGCATTAACTTCCCCATACAATTCTCCTAATGATACTGATTTAGGATTCAATATATATGTTATTACAGGTTGATAATATTGTCCAGGTACTTTATCTTCATATAATTTAGTCAAAGAATGTTTTAATATCTTAAACAGAAAATTATTTTAAATAGAAAAACCATTTTATTGGAAGAACATTTGCAATATTTGACTACTAGTTAGTGACAATGGTGTTTCTTTTTATTTGCAATAACTAAAGCGGTGATAAAATGTGGTGTGTATGATGGCAAGAAATTGTTGCATGTATCACTTTAAATTCAGTTTCTTGTTTCTCCTTTATACAAAATTATGTGTTCTTGCGTTTTAGATATCTGCATGCATTATTACATTTTCGAAATATTATTGGAGATAAGTAGTGACACAAAACATACAGTCGGTCTTGTCTCGATAAATTCGAAACGAGATTATCTAACTCAGTGGTCAACCTTTAGTCTATCGCGAGCAAATTAAGAATGTAAGCATTTTAAGCGAGCAACACATAGTATGATTGCTACTTTTTTTTAATCACCAGTAGGCAAATGAAAATACAACAATATTTCACTACTACTGTTTATTATTACTATTAATCTAAAAGTCTCGAGTCACAAAGACTAGAAAAGTCTATCTCGAGAAATCCTCAAATGTCGAAATCGAATCAAGTAAGTCTCGTCACAATAAGTTTCATTTCTCGAATAGTCTCTCGAGGCTACAAATTCTGATATCTTAAAATATCCGTGTGTCAAAATAATCTCTAAACTTGAATGAGAACAAAAAATTTCATATTGTAAAAAATGGATGTAATTTAACTATGATTTTCACTGTAAATATTACAGTAATTATCAGAAATTTAACAAATTTATGTAAATTTACGAATATTCTGTAATTCCAAATGATAAATTTGGTTGAATACAATATTTTTTACAATATACAATTCAAGACTCTGGGAAATGCATTTTTGCGTTCTTCTAAGTTTATTAACTCATAGTATCGACATTAAAGGACCAATAACTGCAGAACTACATGGCCTTATTTATATTATTTTTGTCATTTTAATTGATAAGAGTGTCTTAAAAGTAGGTAGACTACTAATATAATCCTAATAAGTCGCTGACACCTGCGTCGGTTCTTACTCGAATACTTAACTACCAATTTGAACAATATTTAAATTAAGTCGGGTTTGATTAAGATTTATCTAAATTCAGAAAGGCGGTAATAAACACCTAAATTTAAAGTGAATAATTAGTTTTCTTACTTTTGGGGAAAAACACAGCGCAATATGTTTAAATGTCACTGGAATGACATAAGGTGCGTTCGGTTAATCAGACTGTGCAGCACATTTTGAATCACTTGCACAGTTCTTCTACATTTCGATAAAAAAAATGTAATTACGTTTTTAGTGACATTTTCATTGATAAATGACACAATCTGCACAGACCGTTCATTTTATACAAAACTGCACCGTTTGCACAGTGCCCGCGTTACATAATACATGCGTAAACAATCTGAAGTGCTAAGTAGATTATGTTACTTTCTTACATTTAAAACCGTTGATTTTCCACCACCAGTCGGTCCAACAAGCATGACACCCCAACGCACAATCATTGTTTCAAACAGTTGTATAACTTTTATAATTTGTTCAGGGACAATTTGTAGTTCCAATGCAAGAACGCATTCTTCTATCGCACATTGTAATATGCCATAATCTTGCTCAGGCAGTTCAACTCCCGGGAACAAATCACTTAGAATTCCTTGGAAAAGAACAGCATCGTCAGCCAAAAATTTTGGTAAATTACTGTCGCGCAAGGCACGAATAAGCACGACGTCTTCATTTTTATCTGGATTGGCTCGTTTCAATGCACCGGCCATTACCAATACACTTTTCACCGCTCGCATTCCAAAATCATAATGATCCTGTTGCGAAAGCTGCTCACTGCACAGTTTATACATTTGCACCATCTTTTGTGCCAGCATCTTTGATGATTCAAAACCTGTGTGTAAAGAAAATATATATTATACACCTGTTCAGATACGCACAATACATTTACGCAAATAAGTTTATGATTATTAATTTGGAAATGTTATTTAAATGCAAGAAACGTCAAACAAGATAGATACTACAACTAGATGACCTGTGTGTCACACACATTCAATCTAGTTGCCACAAGAATATATCTCTGTGCCGCATCAACCTCAACTAGAACAGTCTAGTTACACTAACTAGATATATAGTTGAACGAAAATTCACTAGAAAATTTAGTTGCAGCAACCACAAATAATAAATCATTTTTCGTAAAATCGTATAGGTAAATAAAAATAAGATCACAGCGTAATTTGGGAATTTGCATGAACTACTCACTCCGGGACTGTTAGATCAGACTGACTTCTGATTTTTAATAAAAAAATATTCTTTTAACTAAATTAAATGTTATTAGTTGGAATGTCTCCTTTAAATATTTAATTTAACTAGTGAAGGATCGGTTAGATAGAAAATTGTCCTATTAAAAAATGTATTGAAGTTTTAAGTACTTCTAAGAATGGTAACAATTAGCTTTAAAATAAATTTAGCCTTGAAGAAATTGTAGAGAAAAATGTAAGGGTCAAAATATTATAAAAGGTAATAAACTAAATGGATTTAGGGATTGAAAATCCACGCCTGACGAAAGATATGTAAGTATCGGTACATATATAGCAAATATCTTTAAGCTTTTATACTATTGTAAGATTAAGATAAACTAACTTATACAAAAATCCCTATTTGTTAAATGCCGTGAACACACTACCATATGGGCTTTATTTATTTTCCCCATATTTAGTTTAATAACCCACATTTGCTGCCAATCCACTTGTTCCATTTTTCAAGTTTCGCCTCGTATTTACACCCAGGCACACAACAATATTCATTTGACATCGTTAAAAGATAATATTATTTGATATTTTATATAGAAATACGTATATCAGTCAAAAACCAATCTCGGAATTAATACTTCTCAAATGGCCCGCCAGATAGTAAAACGCTTAGCTAGTATTATATTAAATGGCAATATAGAATATTATAATTACCTTCTGAATATAGAGTCACCTCAGCAATCAGTGCATAATCAGGAACCATCATTGACATTGGGCGGAATAAGGCTTTCAGATTGTCTGGTAACTCTGTTCGACCAGCATAGCCAGGATTCATCGTTATAAATGCAGCGCAAGATTGGACTAGTTTAATTTCTCTTCCTTCAAACATAAACCATTTTAATTTCGCTGCTTTGGCGTTCCTAATTGTGATCAATTGTTGCGCAATTACAGACAATACTTCGATATCAATTCGATTGAACTCGTCGAAGCAACACCAGGCACCTGATTGCGCTAATCCCGAAAAGAATCGACCCATCATCTTGTAATCCAAACCTTCAGAGCAGTTGAATACGACGCATTGAATCGCTAGTGCTTTAGCAAGATCTTTTGTAGTTTCAGTTTTGCCAGTACCAGCTGGACCGGCTGGAGCTCCACCTAGCATAGGATTTAAAAGATGTGATATGAAGAATACAAGATATTTCAAAGGGTTTTAGTAAACAATAATCCAGAAAACGATTTTATTTTTCAGTAAGACCTTTCCATAAAGCATAAGCAACAAAAATTTGGCTTGTTAATCATAACATTGAAGTCATGGTTTAATCTTCATGAAGTTTTGATCCTAATGTTATAGAGGCATTGTGGCACAAGATGAAACCGCGTTTAAGAAGCGACAAATTGCAAGAAATTTGAAATTCATTTCAGTTAAATAACATCAAGAACATCTGACCATGACATTAAGAATTGAAGCAGTTAAAAACAAAAGGAGAAGTTATTCCTTACTAATGCGTTAAAAATTACTGTTCAAACATTTTGTTGCCAAACGATATCTTAACATTAAATCAATGCGAAGTAATCATTGTAATGTCAAACACCGATGTCTCACCTTAGGAAATAAAACATGTTATTTCTTACGGTAAATTAGCTTTGCTGTAAAAATTATTTTAGGTTAAGTTTAGCTAAAGATTTTATATTTAAACAATGAGTTAATTATTTTACAAAGCTTCTGTCAGAGGTTTAAGCACTGTTAGTTAAATATATAAATCGTCACACTCATGACTTATGATGGTAGGGCAGTCAATCAGAAATCAATATTCGGAGGGAGATAGATGGACGGTTAAAGAGTGGAGAGAAAACATTAATCGTTGTAGACAACGTGGCTAGAGGAAAATCGATAACCAATCAGGCGAAGCAAAGATAACAGTTAGTTAAAATATGGTAAAATAAATATGGATTGAAATGAATGTTGTAGTAGAGTTGTAAATAAATAAATAGTTAGTAGCGTTTACGAAAAAAATAACCGTGTTTTAATTATCCACCCAGTCGTAATACGTTACAATATTGATTGAACACATTGCTAAAATGTGAACACGCTATTAAATATTAACTAGTGTACAAACATATTTAAGATAAAATGGTGATTGTAAAAATGAGTAACAACATTACTATTCATTGTAATATGCACCTAAATCTAGCTGAAGTGCACCCATCAAACACAAATAACACTTGTCCGTAAGTGGAGTTATGACCAGTACACCAGCAGCACCCAAATATTCATAGCCGTAAATGTATTCAGCACTGGACATTCTAGCAATGCAATCATCTATTTCTAGTACCCAGTAGTACCGTAACATTTTCAACCATTCAAAATCAGAACTTTTGAAAACGGAATTGCCGACCATATTCGTGATTGTATCTCGGGCATGTACAGATATTGTTATAAGAGCCACCAAGACTTTCCTGAAAATTGACGAGATATCTTGACGAGTCATCCCAGCAAGCATGTTCAACTCGGTATTGCAGATTCGCTCGAATTTCACCATTTCATCATGTTTATTCTTAGTTCCATCTAAAATCGCATGCACATCCTTGGCCCACATAATCTGCGATACTGTCAAAATAATTTGACTGGGATGTTGTTTCACCCAATCCTCTCGTTTGTTTTTCATGAATTCTTCGATTGCTCGCTTCATTCCTTTTTTTAGTGAGATAAACATGGAATCTTCCACTTTTCGCAGCCAATCTTCAACATTTCCGCGTGCTTTTAAACCTTTTGTAAGCGCAACTCGTTCGCCTTCCGGCGATAGCATAGCAATGATATCAGTGGTCATTATTGGACTGTCGTCAACCGGATGGGCTTCACCACCTTCAGTTGCTGCAGCGTCACCTTCACCCTCTACACGCGTTCCAAATTCTAGTTTTGCTATTGCGTCGAAACATTTTCGTAAATGTGGTTGAACTGCGAATGGATTACGAGTCTACAACAAAATTTATATATCATAACGTACAGATATAAAAATGTATATATATATATATATATATATATATATATATATATATATATATATATATATATAGCACACTTTGTTTATATATTTATATGGTTACTAGCCACGCCACTGTTTATTTATTAAATATAACAAGTCTACGTTAGGAAATATCGAAATTGTAGTAGTTATTGTGAAAGAGGTTATTAATGTTCATTGCATAATATATTGAAATATAAAATAGAAGCAGTAAGTAAATTTATAATTAAGATTCTATAAAAGATAAAATGATATTGTTATTAATTGTTTGACACACAATACAGAATAGCATGCATTAATACAATTAATGGACACTGTTTTAACCCTTAGCAGTCACACCTCTTGTTTCGAACTACAAAGTCACATGGGGTGTGTTGCACCCCTAAACTTTCAATGCATACTGTGACGAAAGTTTACTACGTGCTGGGGTAAAAAGAAATTCTTCAGACCTTTAAAATTAAGGGAAAACAAGTTTTCTTTTCAAAAATTTATTTTAAATTGGTTAATATATTTAATTAGTAATAATTTAGCTGCATACTCATGAGATGTGGTATTTGTAGGGAAAAAAATAGTACAATAGTGGACGTTCCAAAAATGGTATTTATTTGAAGGTGTGGAAGTGATCATTCTATTTGAAAGGTTTTGGTAACAAAACTAAGTACTTAGGTATAGAAAGTATTAATTTTATAATAATATTATATTATAATTTTATAAAGCGTTATTTATATATACAAAATAAAGGGTTCAATAACTGGCTCCTCCAACAACTCTTCTCGTATACGAAATCTTTGGTATTATAAACCATCTAAATCTAAATAGCATGTATAATTTCGAGTAAATAGTAATGAAAAAAAAAAGAAAATTTTCAAATTAAACGTAACAGATACAAGGAGTATAGGGCATCTCAAGTTTACACCGCACTTGCTTTGCTACGCTGTCAAAACTAGACTAAGGTCTTACTTCCGCTAATCGGTTGTATAGAAGAAACCCTCCTTTAACAACTGACTGTAAACTCAATTCCGTATTCTTAGTTTAGTATCAGATTGTTCTTGGATTATTGATATCTCGTTTAGTTTTCGTGATATTGTTATTTGAGTGCAACGTATTTAAGTGTGACTGACGATTCTTGAAATGTGTGATTTTCTAGAACAATGCAACGTAAAATTTTGCGTGAAACTGAGAAAAATTTTCACTGAAACGTTTCAACTTTTAAAACAAGCAAATCATACGCAATGTTACGACTGGTTTTCAAGATTTAAAAGTGGTCGTCAGTCAATTGAAGATGATCCTCGACCAGGAAGGCCTTCTGATGACTCCTAGACGATTTGGTGCGTGCAAATCACCGATTGACTATCAGAGAAATTGCAGAAGAGGTTAGCATCTCATGCCATGAAATTTTGACTGAAATCCGAAAAAGAGACCAGAGTTATGGCGAGACAACTCATGATTTTTGCACCACCACAATGCGCTCGCACACTCAGCTTTGTCAATTCGTCAGTTTTGTGCCAAAAATCAGATTACTGTCTTCCGTGAGCCTCCTTCCTCGCCAGACCTGTCTCCTTGCGATTTTTTCTTATTTCCGAAATTAAAATCAGTTCTGAAGGGACGCCGTATTCAGACTATTGATGACATCAAAGCAAAATCGTAACTCACACTTATACGCGTTGCACTCACATAACAATATCACGAAAACTAAACGAGATATCAACAATCCAAGAACATGTGGTTACAGAGAAGGTTATGCGCAACGCAATGCTGCCAACCAATAATCTGTAAAATTAATGATAAAGTTTAAAAAAAAAGATGTTCGATTATTTTCAAAACATTAACAGAATTTTGCAATACTAGTAATACTTACTTGTGCCAAAACATCAAGCAATTCATCGTTTGACAAAAAGTAGAATCTGGGAAAGGCAACTCTTTTCACTTCCAAATATGCTTCGAGACATTTTAATATCTGATCCAAATGGGCATTGTTTCGCTTCAGTGCATCCAATAAGCCCGGAAAAGAACATGCTTCCATTGCAAGAGGCATCTGCAATTGAAAATGATGTACAGTAACGACCGAAGATTGCGAACTACTTACATAACGAACAATTAGTTAAGATTATGTAAATTGTTGATGCTAATCATAATATTATAATTATATTATAGATGATTAATTAGGTTAGTTATTATAAAATGTATATATAAACCCCAAGATGTATATGATTGTGGTAAATTAATGAATGTGTGGATCGCTTTGTTTATATGATGATATTGTTACTACCAATAGTGGGGCCGATCTTTTTTGTTGTAGCACGAGCCATTGTAACAATTGTCTAAGCCACTATAGATAATTTTGCAATATTGTAACGAAATTATGTAGAACAATCTGGTCCGAGGCGTGGATTGTTCCAGAGAATTATGGAAAGACTCCAGATGTGTTCTAGAACAGTAGATGGTTAATTTCAAATAAAAGTGCTTTCTAACTTTTATCATTTTACATTATTTCATCTGAAACACATTTTTATGAAATCTTCTGAGACATATTATGGAATACTCCTAACATTCCAAGTTATGTTCCGACAACAATATGGTTCGCGCAGATTTGCAAGCCTCGCTGGCACAAGGATAGAAAAAAGAAAAATGTGGAGAATTGACATTATTTATCTGTGAGTGAGAAATCAATTGTGCGAATGAGACAGAGATATAATTTTTTGAAGAGATACAATTTGTTTTGTTCTTGATTGACAAACAGAACAGAATTAAGAGAATAGACCGAGTGAACAGTAAACTTTTTGTTTTCGTGTCCTCCAAATACACTTATTTATTAGTATCAATATTTATGGCTAGAGTAAGTATGTATAACTCTGCTATAACGTTCACAAACCTAACATACACTGCCAGACATACATACAAACACGCAGACGTCATCTCGAAATGAGTAAATCTTAATTCAGCGAATTTTAAAACGTGTTTACTCGTTCAAATTTCTAATTAGAAATATTATTTTATACTACGTTAAAATTACCTTCACTGTTCGACGCATTATTTCCTTCCATGACTTATCAACGATAGTAAACAGTTTAGATTCTTGTGGTAGTTGTCTTTGGATATCTGGAGCAGAGAAAATGATCTCCAAATAAATCCAGTTGCTCTGGCATAGTGACCATTCTTCCTATTATTAAAATACTCTGCGTTGTACATAAAAGAAAATAATGTATCAGCGAAATGTTACCAAAGTCTGGCTGAAATTGTCAAGCATTTTCAACCATTCCTCAACTCTCGCTTTAATTGGTCCAACATGGCGCGAACTAATGATTGTATTTATCGTTATAAAACTGTCATCCAAAACTTGTTGCACATCTTCAAGCGGTCCCAATATGTAGACATCTTTTACATCTCGGTGGGGTAGTACAATGAATTCTAAGGATTTCCATATTTCCTCAACCTAAACAATTAATTTAACAATAAAAAAAAATTAAATTAGTGTCTGAGTAAATAAGTATAGTCATATTGAAATAAATATTTAATGTTCTTATAATCAGTTTTTGATCATCTTATCTTTCAAAGTAAGTATAAGTTCCTGGTTATAAAAACAGATAGCAACAACCTATGTACTCATAATAAAGTTCTCGCTCTTTTTGTTATACATTAAAGTGGAGTTGAAAAAATCAATTCTAGACAAATTATTATGTGTTTACTGTGGTTAGTACCTATCGTAGGATAATAGCTACACATTCCTTACGAGCGAAAGAAAATGAGAAAAGAAGGTGATGTGGCCCTACAGGGATATCTAGTTAGAAAGCGATTTTGTAGCAGTGTACAGTAATAGTTTGATAGATATTTTCGGCGGATATATTGGCACTACATATAAACTAACTGCAAATTCCTGCATTAAAATACCAACTTCAGAACCAAAAGTTGAAGCCACTGCGCTCAAGTCTGTACTAAAAACTGATCCTAAATATGTGGAAGGGAGACTTGTAATTGTAAAAAACCAATTACATATGAATTTCCTTAATATAATTCTTGTAAGTGCCATTGTGCTGATAAATATGGCAAATATTAAGAGAAAGAATGTAATTATACGAACAAATCTGATAAATCATACTTCCATTTCTTCCACTATTGCCATTTTCGTAAACATGCATGCTTTCGTCGAATTTCTAGCAGAGCATTACCGGGTTGCACATTCTAATATTATACAAACAGGAATGTGATATGGACCCAAAAGATCAGTGGTAATGATTGGAATCGTTTAATTGTAACTAGCACTGGGCGATTACATTAGTATCTGTCGCCTCGATCATTCATATTTTCTCATCTTCCATGATCACCCCAACTGAGAGTTATAAAGAACTGTTTGGCTTGTCAGGGACGTAGTCTATTTTACTTTTGTAAATATTAATATGTTTAATGTACGAGGGCTGTCCGACAAGTACTTAGCCTCACTGTCGCAAGAGACATAACATATTGTGTAGTACATTATCTTAGACGGCTACTGTTAAAATTACAGCTGAATCGGACTCGGAGTTTTGTTTTGACCGCGTGTGAAAGTGGGAGTATCCGCAGATTTTAGAAAAATGGAAAAAGAGCAATATCGGTCGGTGATTCGATTCTTGTTTTTGGAAGGGAAGACGTTTGAAGATCTATTATATGCAGGGGGTTAAAAGCGATAGCAATATAATATTTTTGTAGAATATTTCAATATTAAGAAAGAATCCTAAGAGCAGTATTTAGGGGGGTTTCAAATTTTGGCTCCCTATTACTCCGTACTTGAACCAATAATTCGATTTAAAATGCGACGGGAACTTTTTGGCTAACCAAAGGCAGATCTTACGACAGACCAAGTGAGAGAGTTAGCGATATCGAAGTATATCAGTTAATGAAGAGGACCTATACATTTTGCATAACATGTCTCAAACATTGGCCTTGTATTTGCTATGGTTGACTTAATGCGAGTATGGCCTAAATGCATAAATTATTAAGACTGGAGAAGCGATTTACATTATACAGTTGGTTGAATTAATTCAAGCACCCATATAATGTTTTATTAACTTTTGCGAAATTCCATGATATGATAAAGATTAAACATACCTTTTTCAACATTGTTTCTAGTGAATATTCTGAACTAGCTTGAGCTGACAAATCCATGAACTCGTTCGGGTATGTGAAACAATGTAAATTCTCCAAAAATGTCAAAGTCAACACTTCTTCTACTTTAAATTTATAATTCAGGATAGCTTCAATCTTCATCCAATGTCTTTGGCGTAATGCAGGATTTCTTAAGTAACCAACAACTGGTAACTAAGCAACAAAAAAAATAGAAGTGAACGAGCTATAACGCTTGGTATTTTCATATACGTGTGACTCTTTTGTCACAACTGCATCTCGGAATCCTCTAGAACAATCTACACTTCGTTGTAAATTGTTCTAGAGCCTTGTGGAAAGAGATACATACTACAAAGTATATAAGTTATTTATATTTTTGGATTCAGGGCAAAAGTACAAGAACTTCTTGTTAAGAACATTTTTTGCTCCGAGCATGTTACAGACACAAGACCAAACACTATAGCTGTCTTGTACTATCGTACGAGTTAAATACATTTTGTATTTTAAAACAACATATTCTATAAGCGTTTACGAAAACAAGATCGTAAGGTAAATCTAATATTTGGTGAAAAATTTCAAAAAAGTTTGGCGTCATCTATATGTCCTAACTGACTGACTGATTCATCAACGCAAAGGCTAATTAGTTGAAATGTGGACAGTACTATTCTTTTGTGAAGAAAGCACCAACTAAGAAAGAAATTTACGAAATTTTTCCCCTAAGGCAGTAAAATAGGAGATGGAAGTTTGTATAAGATATCCGTTATTTTTGTAGTTAAAATCATGCAAATTTGCATTTGGCCTTTTGGTTAGAAATTTAGAAAGATATGTTTCAGGATCTTTGTAAAGTCGTCCCCTAAGGGGGTTAAATAGAGGATGAAAATTTGTATATTATTTACTTTATTTTTGTAGTTTAAACCATGAAAAATTGGTATTTGGCCTTTTGGTTGCAAATTAAGTAAGATGTGTTTCAGGATATTTGGAATATCGTTCCCTAAGGGGTTAAATTGAAGATGGGATATTGTATGGGAATTTCGTTACTTTTGTAGTTAAAAGCCATGAAATTTAGAATTTGGTTGGAAATTGAGAATGATGTGTTTCAGGATATTTGAAATATATTCCCCCAAGGAATTGGTATTTGACCCATCAGTTAGATATTAAGAAAGATGTTTCAGGAATTTCGTAAATTAATCCCTTAAGGGGGTAAAATAGGGAATGAACGTTTGTCTGAGAATTTCCTTAGTTTTGTAGTTAAAACCATGAAAATTTATATTTAGGCTTCTGGTTGGACATTAAAAAGATTTATTTCAGGATTATAGGCAAATCATCCCCTAAGGGAATAATAATATAGGTGATGGAAGTTCTTGTGAAAATTCCGTCATTTGTCATATATTATCAACTGTATATTGTTTTATGGATTACCTAAGGTGATATTGTTGCGTTGATTTAAGAAATGTGCTAATTTAAATGTAACTCTTTTTATATGATAAGAAACATAAGTAATCATTGTACTCCTTTTTAATGAATAAAGGTCGCTCCATGTCGTCTCACTGAACTATTGTTGTTCACGACTTCATTCTCTTTTGTTACAGAAAATGTTCGCCAGTTGACGCAAAAATAAATATTTACTTATACCAAAATATGTACCTTTTTCCAATTAATAAATCTTTATAATAGGATTATTTATAATTGTATAAGTATAGTTTTCGTTGACTAGGTTATCGCAACATCATTTTGCTCATCGTAATTTTCAGCCACAGTTTAACAACTTCAATACTAGTTTGTTAGTATTATTTCCAGTTTAGACAGGATAAATATTTGCACTTTAATGACAGTAGCAATCAAGTTTAGAAAATGATATCGCAAGGCGATGTAAACTTGCCTTATCTTTAATTGTTGCTATATCTTCTTTTAATTGTGTTACTATTAAGTTTCTTGGTAAACCCTTTTCCAGTTGTGCGACATTCTTCAAGTTCTTTGCTGTAAAATTATTCATTTCCTCCACATCCAATGTGGTGAAGTCAACCTCGTACCATTCGTCAATGGTTTTGTGCCATGTGTTCAACGTTTCCCAGAGCAACATTCTTAATTTTATGTCGTTTAGTACTTCATCCAGAAAATCGAAGCGTGTCATTTCAACCTGTAATCGATTTAATTAGTTAATAACTTTTACTACTAAATATCCGATAGTAAATATAAGCGCCATTCGAGCCAAATGTGGACCCATAATATTCATTGCGTATAATTCTTAAAAAAGTAAATATCTTTTAACCGATTGATAGTATATGTATATACACTCTGCTGTATACGCGTTTGTTTATATTTATGCGTAGAACACTGTTTTTGTAAAAATGCAAACTGGCATGGACACGAATCGAACGCCAAGTTGAGATGTTCCAAACTTTTGCAAACATTTTATGGGCGGGCTAAAATATTTTAATTATCGGCAACATATAGTAAATTCAAATATGTATATATTTTTTTTCATATGTTCATCAAATTTTAACATGTATCAAAACTTGAAATGTCTATTTCATATATTTTTGCACCACTAAGTATAAATTCATCTTTATTTAATCTAGAAAATATTAATTCAGTTAAAATACATCTGAGCTTTTCTAGAAATCAGGATACGTTTAGATATTTGGATATGTTTGTGAATCCATATTTATTTAATCAAAGTAATATTTTTCTTTCTCTAATTCTGAATTTGCTTTCTTATCTAAGATTATAATAACCGAATTGGAGGTACGTACCCGAAATTGTCTTTGATAACCTTTATATTCATTAGCCCGCTTCTGACAATTCATTATTCTTTCAAACAATGCCTCTAACGCGGCTACGGCTTCTTCCATAACTGACTCGATGTCGATCAACCAACTCTCCTAAAAATGTATATAAATAGCTTATATACTTCACTCGATTTTCTTATACGTAGTTTTTCGCTATATCTACTACAATTTATATATTGTAGTAGGTCTTGATGATCTTAACGTTCATGTGAAACTAGCAAGTGATAATTATTAATTATTTGACATTGTACAGATTTTGTACAATAGCGTTCATTATTTTTTGATTCAGTCAAGAATACATTTTCAATAATTAATTAAATATTAATATTAAAATTATTTCTTTAGTTACTTAATCTAAGCGGTATCTAGTGGAAAAAATATAACTGTCTTAAATGTACTAATAGAATTTAGTTATTAACTGTAATTAATTATATTTAATAAATTAACAATACTAGAAGTAATATTAAATAAATAAATTAATAAATGTATTGCTAACTGCGTATTATTTTTCCCAATGCAAAACTAACTATTAATGGGACAGGCACGATTTTGGAGATAAGTAAGTACGATTTATGATTCCGGTTGCTATAATGTTATGAATTGGCCATTATAATATGACTAATTTTCCTAGAATTTAAAAATGGACATTATTCTATTGCTTGGTCTAAATACATGTTTAAATAAATAAACAAAATTTGTTCGAAAATCCAATTTTCTTAAGGGTGCATGATTTCAGCAACTTTCCCCTATATTTATTTTAGTTGATTAACGTGTTCTGATTTCAGGTTATATTAGGGTCTTATAGCAAGTATTTCATAATTTTGAATGTCAAAATATACGCATTAATTTGAGTTTTGATTATATCTTTAATGCAAGAATATTAGTAATAAGTGAGAAAAAGAAGTCACAGCCCTATGACATTAGAATTCATCTTAACACAAGAGGTCGATATAAAACAATTATCCGCACATAGCCAGTAAAAAATTACCTTGAAGGGTTAATTTACTGTTCATTACTGTTAATTTTACTGGCAGAAAATAGAGCAATTTTGCCGGTAGCACAAAAAATAATGGTACACCACATATTATTCCTATTTTACCATTGCTACTCGTAATATTACCGGTAATTTTGTATCTCTAAATATGCATATATTCTCAAATATCAATAACATAAACATTCATTAGAAATTACAATTTTAAACTAGTTTGCTTAATGACAAATATTGCTAGTGTTAACAGCAACAACATTTATAATTAATTCAATTACTTTGATGCCATTACATATTTTTCTCAAAATTTTGAAGCACATTACAATTATATCTAATTTTCTTCAATATCCAAAAATTAATTATGTACATAGTTAAATATTTAATTCAAGAAACAATATCAGAATTTCAATCTTGTAGAGATAGTGATGATGAAAGCAGGGTGTACGCAAAAAAGAGAATGGTAAAAACTGAGAATAAAACCATAAAATTCATAAGAGAGAAGGTTTAATACAAAACTGAGAATAACAAAAACAGGTACTTTAGTATATTAGCGAAAGACCAAACAGAGAATAAGAAAATCAGGTAAAGGCCAAAACAGCGAATGTTTTAAATAGATAATGGCCAAAAGAACGCATTGCCATAAACCGACTTGAATGTATGAATAAATAATTGCATACTGGAGTTATTGCATTATGATTATCATAAATCAGACTGATGATCAATCTCTGCTTTAGCCATTGTCTCTTCTAAGTATACTTTTTATCATTATTTTGCTCTTTCGAGAATTCTCTGTATATCGAAATTCATTCTTTTGGACATTCTCTATTTACAGCATTCGCTATTTTGGCCTTCTCATGTATTTCCTTTTCTCATTTCTGTTTGTTCTCTGCTTATGTAATTTACTGTTTTTCTCAGTTCTCTGTTTTTGTAATTCTCTGTTTTAATCTCTTATGAGTATTCTGTTTTGATAATATCTGTTTTTCCTTTCTTTTTTTAGTATTCTCAGTTTTGCTCTTTGCTGTTTTGGATTCTTTGTTTTGCGATTCGCTGTTTTTAATTTGCTTTTATGCAGGAGAACACCATTTACTAACCATGCATTCTTCCTTTATTACTTCAATGTCCGTTATCAATCGATTAATATCTTTATTACAAGCTTCTACGAATTTCTGGACACTCTTTTGTCGATCTTCAAGATGCTTATCAACAATACCTCGCAACGTCCCCAGGGTGACACTCACACCTAGGTAATTAGCCATTTCTTCAGGTGCCACGATGATATGAAATTCTTCCATAATATCGTACAGTTCCTTCGAATAATCCAACCAGGTCTCCATTTCATCTAGTTTTACTGGCGAAATGTCGATATGTTCAATGTATTTAACACAATCAATCGTCGATTCGGGTTCCGTTTCTAAAAATTCCTGTAAGTTGGTTGTATCTTCCATGAGTTCATCCACTTTCATTTTACCAAGTCTTTAAACAAAGTTTGTAAAGTTATTGACCGGCTTTCAGGCCTATTCTGTAATGTTTAGCGTAGCCGCTAATTTTAAGGTCAACGTTAAAATATTAACGAATATTTTTAACGTGTTTTTGTATTCGCTAACGCATAAACCGCTAAAATTTTAACAAATGTCCTCAACTGTCACGTTAATATTGTATATTTCAACGGCAACTTGAAGGGTAGTGTTAAAATATTAACGTCATGTTTTAATAGTTATTTGAATATTTGGTTATCGTTGAAAGATCCTCATTAAATGTCAGTGTTATTTGATAAGATTTTTAAAACTAAACATATCTGCATTCAAAAGTAGTTTAGAAGATGATGTTAAATCACGATATCATGTTACAGTAAATTTTTTGGTTATTTTTCCATTATATATACTATTTGCTTCTGTGATTTAATTAATGATATTAGAAAATGTTCATCAAATAATTTTCAATATCCTTGGCTAATTGTATAAATCAATAATTTGAATATTAGAAGAACTTGAATTTGGATATGTTCGTGAAATATATATTCCAATATTGAATTGTCACAATTATCAAAATGTTCAAATAAATCAATAATGCACGCTAAAAATTTGGAGCCCTCATAAATACTGCCCAGGGTCAAATTTAAAAAAAAATTTACAAAAAATTCTAAGATATTTTATGCCAACAATTTTTTTTTTCAAATTGTGAGTCCAGGGGCTTTAAGAAAGTAATAAAAGATAAATATATTTTTTATTATATAAAAAAAATCTTCAAAAAATTATAAGACATTTTATATTAATGTTTTTACAGATTAGAACTGAAAGCCAAAAAAATAATTAATAATAATATTGAAATTTAAAATGTTGTTGATTGTTTGTTGGATGATTACAACAATAAATTTTGTTCTCTAACAATTTCTATTACTTTTAGTATTTATAGTAGTATTTATTTCGATCGTGCTCGCCGGAACGGCGCGGCGCGCTGGTAGTACTTGCACCAGTTTTTGTTAATTTTTATTTTGGATTTATTTAATTTTTAGGATATAATAAATATCCGGATATAATATTATAATGTTTATATCGACTCGATGGGGAATTTATAAACACTAAATTTTACTTAAAGTGGTCTTGCTGTTCCTGTTCGTCATTTTTCTTTTTCGCTTATTGATATATTTTTACATATCCGTTCAAATTTCTTTGGAACCAATATAACTATAAAAATAACTCTACAGCGTACGAAAAAGGCACATGCGTGAAAAATAATTATTTTCGACTTTTGCAGCTTCAAAAAGAAAAACTATTACAGATATCACAATTATTCTAGTTCAGACAAGAACTATAGATGAAATGAACATTCCATAAAAAACTGGGCAAAATTGGATCAGCAGTTTTGATGATATCGTGGTCACTGCTTTAAGAAATGCAGTTTTGAGATAAACGCCTTTGAATGTTCAAGTACATATTATTCACACAAACACCTGCGCCGTTCTACAACTGTAATTTTCCAATGAATGCAAATATCGAAATATCCGTTTACTCACATATTTTATAAATATTATAGAAGCTATTTATGTTTTTTGTTTTTTCTTTGATCTGTCAAACAAAAAGACCCCCTTAAATGCTACTAACTTTATTTATTTATAACACTAGGACTACAATAATATGCATCTTTGCAATTGATTTTTATTTTAACTATAAAGTATTTATTTAACACCATTGTTAATTTATATTATTTCTACGAACTGTTTATTTGTCTCCTTCAGACTATTAATTTCTGAATGACTCACTGATAGGCTATTCATTTCCACTCACTGCATATTTATCTCGGACCGACTGTCAGAGTAGTACGCATATATATGTATATATATATATATTGAACGCAAAGCTTCTGGAATATATTGAATCCCTCCACAAGCCTCTAGAACAATCTAAGCAATTCTGTTACAATATTATATTCGAGTTTTCCGAATGTTGTAACCGGATTTCGATTTCATAGATATGTTCTATTCTACTGATACCCATATGATTGTAAATCATAGATATGATTAATACATACTTAGGTAATGCAATATCAATAATCGCAAGTAGTTTCTTTGGTTCTGGTAAAACAATTTCTTTAAATGTGTTCATTCTTAGATTTAATAATCCCAAAGGTTGAGTTTCAGGGATTTTCTCCATTTCATCTATTTCAAAATAATAACGATTACACATGCCTCTCCATGCTTCTAAACCTAAAACAGAAATATAGTAAAAACTTAGTAATGTGTTCTTTTTTTACTTTCTTGAACTAATTCTAAAGACCGATTTACACATTGAGTTTGAAAGTGAATTCATTGCGTTATGGCTTCTATTGATGTGTAAAATGTTGACACCTGCACTAACTCAAGAGTAAAATGACTTACAATATGATTACTTTTTAAGGATATTGTTGTATAAATATTGGCTACTAACATACCTTGTGGAAACATGATTTTACCTATATGTCCTTCACCCTTATTATTTATCTATTTAAGATATTTATTGAGTAATATTCTTACTTGTAACTTATAATTTCAAAAAATATTCGTTAATATATTTCATCTTTTACTCATTGGCAATATAATCGCATTAAAAAATATAAACAGTGATATAATCTTTATTTTATTTGGTAAGTTACTAAAGTAATGCTGTATATGATTTTCAACTTACTAACAAATGTACCCACAATGTTAAGTACAGAGATAAGACTCTCATTGGTACGCGAATTATATATGGGCTTAATATTTTTAATTAATACCCTTGAAAGTTCATCATATAAATTGGATTTAAGTTGAACCGTCCATTTGCATTATTTCTATTGACGCCACCATTCAACTTGGAATGTTTATGGCATTTTTTATGCAAATACGCATTGATGATATATTGTTCTTTAATTTCTAGAGTAGGTACTATTCTTAGGCAGGAGCCATCCTGCCTAAGAATAGTACCTACATTACCAGAAAGCATTGTAATCATGTAAACTTCAGAACTCGATATTATTGGTTATTTTCTAAAAACAAAAAATAAATATCAATTTATGAAACCTAATAAGGACTATTTATCATAAAATGTCGAGATCCAAAATTTATATGATTACAAACTAGAATCTAGATGGTGTTTACGTTCTAGAATGAAAACTATTGAATCTAAAATTATTCTTAAATAATATGAAAATGATCTAACTTCGTTCGTTATCAATTTCTGCTTCTGTCTTCAAATAGTCTTCTGTATAAAATACTTGTACATATTGAAACCGTTTCATGAAAGTCATTGCTAAATCAAAACTATCTGATATATTTTTGAAAATTGTAGAAATATTTGCTACCAAAATTGTATCATTATTTAGATAAAATTCGAGACGAGGACCAAATCCACATATTCTTTCTTCAATTTTTCCATTTATCAAAGGACTTGAAAGAAATATACAAATCAATATTATACAATTGCACACATTTATAACTAACTAGTACCACTAGCTCGTCGTACGGTAGAAAATATACTTGATTCAAAATACATAAATAATTTTATTGAGAAAACATGTTTATAAATGATTTTTCATCTGTCTAATTGTGGTGATACATTACCCCTACCCAAGGTATAGGCGAATCTCGTATTAATCCGTAAGGTTATTATTTTTTCTTTGGTATATTCTAATCAATCAATAATAAAGAGTGCCAAATGACTATGAATGCCACAACTCTAGCAGTGTTATTAGTTATACGCGCATACTAGGGAAATTATGACTAAAATGACATACTCAGTTAAAATGGCATAGTGGGCTAACTTGGAATCTCGTGCAGGTAAAACGATAATCGTATATTCAGGATCAACTGAAATAATCTAATAATATACCCTCAATAACCCATAAAGACATCAGCATTTATAGATACGTATTTTGACAATATTAGAATTCTCCGGAAAATTATTCTTATTATAAGTTCATCTGGGGCATCATGCATGGACAATATTTGCATTATTTTAGAGGCCCAACCCAACCGTAAGGTCGGGCACAACAAAAAACTAATTTAAACTTATTTGAGTTGTTCTTCTCCACTGAAATATTTAGTAAAAGGCGAAAGATTTATTCGCTTAGAAGAGAAACCAGAGTAACGTGCCATATTGCAACTGCCCGTGTTACCAAATTTACTGTACATAGGGAATAGGAAAACTAGCAAACGTGTGTGCTGCCATCTAACAATATTTTAGCAAACTAGTTTCTTATTCAACTCTCTTATGTCTGTTTTACACAATGCAGTAAATTGAACAATATATTGATTAACTTGACCTTGAATGTTTTGATCAATTTATTGCCCACGGGTTGACCTAGTAAAAACATATTTTAGGTCGTTTTACACACATCAAGTCTTCATAAATGTATTGTGTTATTTTATGTATAATCAACTTAGCGTTACAATACAAAGAAAAATGATTGCTAAGTTAATAAGTAAAAAGTTTTTAACGACAAAATAGGGCAATAAATCCTTGGGTATTATTGAAAATTAGAATTCGTTCTATCTCGACAATAAATTGGTTAATTTATTGGGTAAGAATAAATTGACAATATTTGTTCTTATTACACACAATAATTATTAGTATTAAGCCATATATTGCTTAATTCATTGCATCGTGTAATATAGGAATTAGGATTGCTTCATGTACGAGTATATCAATTTGAATTGAACAAATATAAATTATTTTCTTCAAATTTCATATAAATATGTATATTTAATTTAATGCTTAGTAAAAGGCGAAAGATGTATTCGCTTAGAAGAGAAACCAAAGTGATGAGCCATACTGCCACTGCCTGTGTTTCCAAATTTACTGAACATAAAGAACAGGAAAACTAGCAAACGCATGTGCTACCATCTAACAAAATTTTGGTCTTTTAACTACTCTCTTATGACTATTACAAATTAATATTTTATTTCCACCAAACGATGTTCATTCTTAATCTGTCGTTGTTTTAATAATATAAACACAACTGTGCTTATTACTACTGAGTGCAAAAATCAAAATCAACGATAAAACCAAATAAAACATCATGTATTGATACTTCTTCCATCTGTAACAGTGCTGTAGCACAAGATCCCCTCGTTGACAATTGAAAAGCATACTTACCCCAGGCCTACATAAATATATTTCTAATATCCTTCCAGTTTTAGTTTAATAATATATTTCAGAAAACATACAAATATATATAAGTGAAATTTGAAGAAAATAATTCAATTATTATTATAATTACCCAGAATTGCTTGTGTGTATGTATGTGTGTATGTGTAGCACGCTTTTTTCTTCTCTTTTTTTACAAAAAAAAATGCTTATTTGCATAGACGGGGATCGAACTCACGACCTCCAGGGTGAAAGAAAAGATTCTTAATTACTGCGATATGGCGACTGCTAATAAAGTTATAAAATATCTGGAGTGGCCTGCACTCAACTTTCTTTTACGTAGTTTTCAATAGATAGATATTAATATACATATATATATATATATATATATATATATATATATATATATATATATATATAATGAAAATAACTGGATAATTATACCAATTTATAATGGATCTGAATTTGAAGTACTTATCGTACTCACTCTTAAACAGTCAAATTTCACAGTAAAACTCTGAAATTGTTAATTTATTATGTCAGCAAATATATAATATAAATTGATTCTATAATAATTTACCTGATACAATTTATTCTAATAAGAAATCAATATTTTAAATATTAATTCATACAGATAACTGTCAAAGTAATGCTCATTTGTTTTCAATAAACAAGAAACAAATGATGTAACTCATGGTTGATTCGTTTTAAAAATAATAAAATTTGTCACAAGTGTAGGTATCACCATGGCAACGTAAATAAGATATTTGAGTTTTTTCGTAGCAGTTATCTCATAACTGGTACAATTTATGAAGAAACTTTTCAAACAAAAGTTGTTAGAAATATTATTATCTTTCATTATGAACATAACTATTTTTGCCGTAAGTGCAGCCGTTCTAGTGACATTGGAGATAGAACAAAAAATGTATAGAGTAAACATGCACTACCGGTTTGAATATTCTTTTCAAAAATAGGAGGTGCACATCTAGGGTATATACAAGTCTTAAGTTTGAAGTTTCATAATTTTTCGTTCGACAGTTTTGGCCCTAGAGCGTTCACAGACACACACACACACACACACACACACAGACAGACACACAGACGTCATGCCGAAAATAGTCACATTCGATTCAGGGAAGGTCAAAACATGTATATCCGTTGAAATCTCGAGTTCGAAATTTTTCATGATTACAATACTTACTTATTACTCTGTAAAAGAAAGTAAAAATAATCAAATAGTTTATACTGAATACTAAAACAAAAGACTACACAATAGCAATTCATAAATGTCTAATCAAGTAATCTGTCCTACGTAAAAATAAAAGATTATACGTCAGAATAATTCAAATGTCAATTTTAAATATATTCCGAATCTTCAAAATGCATATCGAGTTGTGTACATTGTGCCATTGTGTTTTAGCATAGGACCCATTATCACTTTTAAACTGCCGTGGCACTGCAAAATTCAGAATCTAGCCTGATTAATTGATTCAAAAATAATAACGAATCAAATGTCAAATCATTGAAAGTGTAGTGTAAAAAGGTTTGTAATACACAATTTTTTGAATAATCGATTCAATTAGAAAGCAGAAACCGTAAGTAAATTTATAATCCCGAATTTTGTGTAATAATACATGGAGACTGTTTTATGCAAGTGTTCAAATTTTCAAAATATTGTTTGTATTATTCAGTTCGCAGTAATATCCCTAAATTTTTACATTTAATACTGGCTCAAGTATTAAAAGTTAATTACTGAAAATTAGCATTTATGTGTTTTTGAGGTCACTAATTACAATTCAGGATTCTAAAATTCGCGATTGCACCCTTAATATGATCGATAAAATAGGGGTATAATGAAAAAATTAGCATAATATATTTACACAACGACCAAGACTTTAGAAATGTGCGTGAATATTAAAAAAGTATAAAATTTATGAGAATTATTAGAAAAAAAAATTATCGAGAACACGCGTGATTGAGTGCTCCAGCAAAAACACCTAAATATAGGCCTTGTTGAGCAAATAAAAACGCGGTTGGAAGTGCAGTGCAGTGCAAAGTGTATGTGGAACAAAGTGAACTAAGAATATTTAGAATAAACAAGATAACTTTGAAATAAAGTTAATATAGAACACAGTGAGCAGTGCATGTGAGACAAGAAGGTAGAAAATAGTCCAGTGACAAGTGTGTGCGAGGCGGTGCGGGCCGGTTTGGGCTAGAATAACTTGTCATTGAATCAATTCTGTGTACAGTGAAGGTGAAATACAGGAACGGATTGAGTGGAAATGAACAATAACAAAAGAAATAGAGAAGAAACAGAAGCTTTCAAAAATTCAAAAAAAAATTTGAGGTCGCCGGAAGCAAGGAAAATAGAAGAAGAAAGGAAAAGAGCCATAAAAAGTAAAAACGAAAACCAGAAAATAGAGGAAATAGTTGAAAAGGAAGAACAAGACATGGAGGAACTGAAAAGGATGCTGATAGAAATGATGAATGACATAAAAGAAATAAAAGAAGATATGAAAACGAAGGAAAGAAAGTGGGAAGAAGAAAAGAAAAATTTATACGATAGAATAGAAGTGCTAGAAAACAGGGTGGAAAAAGAAGAAAAAGAAAAAAGGAAAAATAATATTGTAATAACAGGAATAAAAACAGAAGAGGGTAAAATAAAGGAAGGAATAGAACAATACTTAATAAACAATATGCAAATTAAAACATCGGTGAAAGAAGCATACAAGGTTAACCAAAAAGGTCAGAGAGAAATAATTGTAGTTCAATTGGAGACATGGGAGAAGAAACAGGAAATAATGGTAGCGAAAAATAAACTAAAAGGAACACAAGTATATATTGACAACGATCTAACAGTAGAAGAGAGAAAAATCCAAGCAGAGATTAGAGCCATAGCAAGAGAAGAAAAGAGCAAAGGAAACAGAGTAAGAGTGCGATACCAAAAGCTGGATATTAATGGCGACACATACAAATGGTGTAAGAAAGGAAATGGCTTGGAACCAATACTAGAACCGATAAGTGAGAAACAGGCAAAAAAGTAAACGTGAAGAAGAACAAGAAAACGAACAATGAATCGGAAACGACTGAGACAGACAAAATGGAAACGAATAGGACAAGGAAAAGGATAATCCAACTAGGAACATGGAATGTAAGAAGTCTGAATGGGAAGGAAACAGAGTTAATTGAAGAATTCGAAAAAGCAAGAATAGACATATTAGCGATAACAGAAACAAAGAAGAAAGGAAATGGCATAATTAAGACCAATAATGGTCACATAATGATATACAGTGGAGTGGAGAATAATGAGAGAGCAAAAGCTGGAGTGGGTTGCATAATAAACAAGAAAATGGAACAATCAATCAAAGAGTGGAAATGTATAAGCGAAAGGATCCTCATAGTTAAAATAGACGATACGAACAACTTAATAGCAAATCTAATAATAATTTATGGAGTGAGCGAAGACGAAAGCAAAGCAAACAAAGACGAATTTTGGGATAAAGTCCAGCTAGAATTTGAAAAATTGGATGAACCAGTATACATAATAGGAGATATGAATGCAAGAGTGGGAAACAACAACAAAGGACTAGAAGATATAATGGGGAAACATGGTGAAACTATCAAAAATAGCAACGGAAATAGACTCATAGATTTTTGTATCATAAATGACTTAAAAATACTAAACACATTCTTTGCACATAAAGAAATACATAAATATACTAGAGAAGAAAGGAGTAGAAACGAGAAATCCATTATTGATTATTTTATAACTAACAATACACAAAGAAAGGTAGTTGAAGATGTAAAAGTTAAAAGAGGTAGCGAAATTGGAAGTGATCACTATCTAGTTATAGCAAAAATAAAAGCAAAAGAGAAAGAACCCAAACATAAATTAAACAAGAAAGAAACAACATTAATTAAGACCAGAATAGACAAATTAAAAGACAAACACATACGCGAGCAATACAAAAACAGGATAAAGGAATTAATTAGAGATACACCAAAACCGAACATGAACAAGGTGGAAGAAATGTGGGGTGCCTTCAAATACATTTTAACAGAAGCAGCTAAATGCGTATGTGGAACAACTAAACATTCACACAACAGAAAACAAACCCACTGGTGGAACGAAGAAGTAAAAGAGGAGATAAAAAAGAAAAAACAAAAATGGAAGAAGTACCTAAGCACGAAGAAGGAAGAAGATTACGAAGAATACAAGATACAAAGAAAAATAGCAAAAGAAGTAACCAAAAAATCAAAAGAGAAGACATGGGAAGAGTTTGGAAACACGTTGGAAGAAAATTTCAAGGAAAACCAAAAACTATTTTATAGGACGCTAAAAAACTGTAAAAAAGATAAACAAATAACTCTGAAGCAGATAAAGGATAAACAGGGAAGATTAATAAAAGAGGATAGCGAAATCATGAAAAGATGGAAAGAACACTTCAAGGAATTATTAGAAGAAAATAAAACCATTAATGAAAGTGAAGAAATAGAAAACACGGAGCTTGGGGACGCAATAGAAAATATTGAAACAGAATATATTACAGAAGAAGAAATAAAAACTGTACTACAAAAGTTAAGAAACGGGAAAGCGCCAGGTCACGACAATATAAAGGCAGAACAACTAAAATATATGGGCGAAGAAGGAGAAAAGATGTTACTAGTAATGCTAAATAAAATATGGCAAGTTGGAATAATTCCGCATGACTGGGAAAAAGCAGTGATATTCCCTATCTACAAAAAGGGAGACAATAGAAACTGTAACAACTATAGAGGAATATCGCTACTATCCTCAACTGCCAAAGTATACGAGGCAATACTAGAAAATAAATTACGGCAGGAAACAGAAGCAACAATGGAGAAAACTCAAAGCGGCTTCAGGAAAGGGCACTCAACGCAAGACCATATATTCACTTTGAGAAAGATGACAGAAAAAACAATGGGACAAGAAAACAAATTATTTATTGCTTTCATAGACTTGGAAAAAGCATTTGACAGAGTGCCGCGGAAAAGGATATGGAAAATACTAGAGGAAAGGAAAATAAACAAACAACTACGAGAAGCAATTAAAAGTGTTTACAGAAAGACCTACAACTACATAAGGACAGGCAACGAAACATCGGAAGAATTCACAACCACGCAAGGTCTTAGACAAGGAGGAGCATTGAGCCCACTACTATTTATAATTTTTCTGGATAACATCTTAAAACAGGTAAAAGGAAAAACAAAAAAAGTAGAGGTAGGACATCACAAACTAGCGAAAGTGATGATAGCTGAATGTGCGTTTGCAGATGACCTTGCAATATTAGCAAACACGGAAGAAGAACTACAACTCAACCTAAATACATGGAACGAAGTATTGAACAAGCACAACATGACAATAAACGTAGAGAAAACAAAAATTATGGTGATCTCGAAAGATGCCACGCCAACAAGTATAACACTAAATGGAAGAGAGATAGAGCAGGTAGAAACATTCAAATACCTAGGTTCATTAATAGACAATAAAGGGAGGCTTGAGAAGGAAATAAACAATAGAATCCAGGCAGCGAACAAATGCTATCACGCAACGAACAAAATAATTTTGAACAACAAACAAATAACGAAGAAAACAAAAATGACACTACAGAACAATATACAGACCAACACTAATATACGGAAGTGAAACGTGGATAATGAGTCAAAGAACCAAAAGTAAAATACAGGCAGCAGAAATGAGATACCTAAGAAAAGTAGAAGGGTGCACAAGGCTAGACAGAATAAGAAACGAACAAATAAGAACAAGGTTACAAATAGAAAATATACAGAAAACCGTTGAGAAGAAACAATTAGGATGATACGGACACTTAATAAGAATGCCAGAAGAAAGACAAACAAAAATAGTATGGAACGCGAGAGTAACAAGAAAGAAAAAAAGAGGAAGACCACAAAAGACATGGGAAAAAAATATAGAAGAAATATTAAACAGAAACAACATCAGCTACCAAGAAGCAAACAAATTAGCGAGGAATAGAATTGAATGGAAAAAATTTATAGAAGATATTATCTAAGATGAGAAACTAATCTCGACACCCGAAAGGGTAAAAGAGATTTAAAACGCTTATATATATATATAAAATTTATGATTACTTTGATTTGAAAAATTTTATAGGCTAACTTTTTTGTTAAGACAAACTTTTTCGAAAATGTGATACTCTTTGGATAATAAACCTTTGAAAAATCAGTGTTTTTTGCTTAAAAATCAACGTTTACTCATTGTAACTCTGCGGGTATTAAAGCAAAAATAACGTTATAGGGGTGTTTTGGAGTAGAATTTGACGATCTACACGTTCCAATGGTCATTCTTTTTTTTGATGCCTCTGAATTGGGGTGTAACTATTCCTCAACGAAAAAGTACCCTTATTCCTTTTTAATATATTCGTCCCATTTGAATCAAATTATCCGAAAATATTTGAATTTTAAATATAGAATTAGTCCGAAGTGAAACGACCAAATGACTGTACAAGGCAATGACTGTAATGAGACTACAAAATTTAATATTACGAGCGAGCGACAAAATACAAGCATCTACGTTATTAACATTTTTCGAAATTAAGGAAATGTGAAACGAATATGTTTCTGAACATGTTTTGTTTCCCGACTTTGTGATACGCACATAATCGAACACTATAGATATTTGGTACATACCAATTTAAATACTGTACGACGAGCAAATAATTCATATAGGTACCGTAAAAATGGAATATAGTATGGATCTGACAAAAATAATTCGAACTTCGTAACAGTATCATTCCACATGTCCATTACTTGTGTTAAAATTTGTTTAAACACCTGCGCATTAGGATCCAGACTCAATTTTTTAGTGCAAACCATCACATTAACAGAAAACATTGGAATCTAAAACAGGAATATATAAATTGTTTTGTAAAAACGGGCAAAATGAGTTATAGAAATAAACCGAGCTGTGTAACATGTCATAGGCAATAATATTATGTATACATATATATCTGTGGCTTGGGCTTATAGTGGTAATGGTGAGTTTTTATCACTTAGTATATATATATATATATATATATATATATATGTATATATATATATATATATATATGTATATATATATATATATATATATATATATATATATATATATATATATATATATGTATATATATATATATATATATATATATATATATATATATATATATATATATATATATATATATCCTAAATGATGAAAACTTACCATCAGCCTTCTTTCCCTTCTTACTTGAAGGGACAACTGTATGCTATGCGCCACTGAGTCAAATGCTTATAGGCACATAAGCCACAGATGCCATCACACAGATCCACTGTTTGATCCGTGTGCTTAATAATATTATAACACATGGGTATATTTTTATAAAATGTAATTAAATATTCCGTTAAGGTATTTTACTGAACTGAAATCTTACTTGCCCCAACGGTTCTCCAATGTCATATTTTTTGTAATAATGATTTTTCAACGTCGACGCATATGTTTAAAAATTTATTATAACAAGTTTATACCTTTGCTGCATCATCCGGTCTGGGTTCCTCCAATAAAATATCAGTTTCAGAACCTTCAAGTAACTCTATTGATGGTAAAAATTTCAAATGCATATTAAACGCATCCAACAATTTACTAACAGAACTCCATATTAGCGAATGGAGCATTGTTATTGCAATATAATCAACCAATGTTATAAATCTATGAAAGAAAACATAAACTTGAACGAATTTCAAACATATCAATTAGAGTTCCGCTCATCTATTTTCATACGAATTTCGTACTCCTAACTTGAGTATATTTTTAATAATTTGGATTAGCGGAAAACTATGTACATTTCATAAAATATTACTGGGATAAGCGAACACAGAATCTTCTTTTTTTCGCCTGCTCCATATAAGACATTCTTGGTTCTCCTTCAAATTTTCCGCGACGTTTACCTATATAACATAAGTATAAGTTAATGTATAAAGTGTATATATATGTATATATATATATATGTGTGTAGTGTATCAGAATTAGAGCGAATAATAGTCACTCATTAATGATGATAATAATCCGTTAGCTCTGATGTAAAATAGATTGATTCCCGGTAAGGGATAGGGGAATAGACATTAGAGACCGAGCATTGGAGTGTGCCGGTTGTGTGTCATTGAAGTATCAAAGTGTGTATTATTCCCTGATTTTAACCAGCGTATAGTGAAGTGTAGTAAAACTAGAGAATAGACGTTCTTACATTGGCGACGAAGATAAATTCAATCGTATAACTTACAGGGTAAGTAATACATAATGAACTTACAAAAATAATAATTAAAAAGGGTGGATATAGGCCACATACTAGGCAAGGCGATCTATCTAACAGGCACAAAACATACAGTAGTGAGAAATCTAAATGAAATTGAATATCATTACCTAATAGCTTGTACAAGTAATTAAATATAGCTATTAAATTAAAATTTATTATAACTGTTCTACAACTGTATATGTGCTGAGTTAGGAACAGAGCTAAGATGATGGATCACGAGAATCCAAAAATGGGAAAAAATCCCTCATTAATCCAAAAAAGGCAATAATCGGAGAGCTTTTTATTTAAACACATTTCTGACGTAACATATTAAGTGATTGAAGTGTGATTTTAAAATAGGTTCTCCTAAAGCCACAATTGTATTACATTGGCTCCTCTGAGGGGTATTGGCCTGTATGTGAAGGCACCACAAAATCTTGAGCTAAAAGACGGGAATTGGAACAAAGATTCTTCCCGCAGAACTCTACTGTCTATGAATAGTTCAGAAACTACGAGCAAAATGTGCTAACCTATCATCAATGGAGAGTGTTGACTGCAAAGGGGAAGTAAGCTCCATAGGGTTAAGATGAGAGAAATGGATTAGGCCATTCCAATTATATTTGGAGGTATCTAACATAGAATGTCCTATGAAAAGAACCACACTCTTATACGTAGGTGGTCCAGCGCTACAGGATATTTATTATAACCTCCTCGGTGCTAACGTAGACGTGAGTCAAAATGAAGGCGTAGTGGTGTACCAAGTTCCTTTGGACAATCTCAATGAGTGCTTTCGCCCGAAACAGCGTATAATTTATGAAGGACATCTTTCGCTTGACAAAACAAGAGCAGAGAGAGAAATTTGTCAAATTTCTAGTAAGATTGAGAAAGCAAACTGTAAAATGTAAATTCAAGAATAAAAAGAACACCTGATAGATCAGATAGCAGAGAAGTGAAGCTCTGTCGATCTGAGAAAGAAAATATTAGCAGCAGGTGACTTAATAATCTTAGATTCAATTATTGCCGATGCTAATGCTGTAGGAGCAGGAAAAAGACAGCTAGAAGGATTAACTGAAACCAAAACTCACCAAGATGTTAATTTAGTTAGAAACAACAGGGTATCATTCAATCCTATAGAATGTAACCGCTGCGGAGGAAAACATTCGTATAATGATGATGATTTGAAATTTGCAAAAAATGTGGATATAAGGAACACTTCCAAAAATATTGCAAAACAAGAGCATCAAAACGCATTTATCTTGGAAATGATCAACATAATGTAACCAAAGGGGGAAAATACTCTAAGACGAACAGATCGACTACGAGTTCTAGATTGACAACGATAGCTTGATGCAACTTTCTTGTAGACGAAACGTGAAATTATCTAAAACAATGTAAGATTAAAGTATGGGAACAAATAAAAAATCCAGATAAAGTACCCCGAGTGTACGGCAAAAAGGAAGCCCTTACAGACATTTCCATTGGACACGAAAAGAAATACCTAAGTTTTATGTATGAGTAGCCTGCACTCGACACTCTTATACGTAATATTCAAAGTAAAGTGTCAAACCAAACAATACTCCACCGTACACTCTGAAATTGTACCAATTAGCTTATTATTTTATTGTTATCAAATACTGTTTCTTCAATATAAAACAATAGATTGTTTATTAGATATTCCCATTATCACATCTTATAATATAATATTTAATAAATATTGATTTTCAATAACCAATATGCTCGAAACACGTTCTACGTCGATCTATTGATGTCAAATGCAGAAACTCTCTGGTATAATAACAAATATCAAATTATTTGAGTCCGATTTGTTTCCTTGTCAAAATATGGTCAGGTATAGTTCATACAATTTATTATATATAATCCCTTACTATGAAAAAATAAAGAAAATGTAATAAAGGAACCATCAACCTCATAGAGCACATTCTAGTGTTTGGCGTTGTGAAAATGAGCATGACAAGACACTAGAGGAAACCCTCAAAGTACAATATTCTCCTAAATATGGACAAAAATGTAATTTCAAAATTAAATAATTAAATGTCATGTCTTGCCAGGCCGATGAAAGGCCATGTTAATGTAATTGAAATTTTCAGAGCTCCTAGATCAATAGACGAAATACATAGTTATTAGGACTTACACATTAGGTAGAAAAAAGGATCGCGAATCTCACAATCCTCACGGAACCGCTCAGAAATTCTTGCATCTCAACCTGGAGAAATATGGGAATATAGAAAAACTATGGGGACTTGAACAAGACATCGGGTTTTAGAGGCAGCACACGAGGGACACCTTGGAATTGTTATAACTATGGTTTTCATGGGGCTTCTGCCTAGCGGTGACTATATTTTCGTAATTATTTGCCATTTCAGCCGAAAATATAATGGGGGACATAACTTCTTCAAATACTGTGAATACTCTAAAATAAGTGTTTTTAATACAGGAATTCCAGTTTCTATTACCGCGGATAACGGTAAGTAATTCGTAGTACAAGTTATGAAAATATTCTGTACAGATAACGAAATAAAACTTTGAAACTCCATACCCTATTGCCCACAGCAAAACTGGGATGTTGAAAGACAAAATGGAAACATTCTATAAAGGTTTAGTCTCTTTCAGTCAGGCGCATTGAGACTAGATTGGAAAAAGAACTTCTCGATTATCTCATGATGTACAGCAGCATCTCACATTCAACCACAGGAAAATTGCTATCAGAACTCTTTTTCCGTCGATAAATTCGAGACAAGATATCCAGTCCGCCACACAGAATTTAGAGTTCAAGCAGGGGCCCGTCCATGTGTACAGTGTGTTTTGCGAACACAGGCGCTAGAACGCCAAAAGCACCGAAGCATTACTTGAGAACGTTTTTAAAAATGAACACACTTATTTGCTTTATTCTCCTGCAGCAAGCAGTATTGCATTAGTGTAGAATATTAAAATATATCTTATATCTTTAAAATATTTTTGAATGTGAATTTACGAATAACAACAACATTTAAGATACTTAATACTTGAACATTGTTTAGCAATTTTAGATGTTAAAGGGCTGGGTTAACAGTAGTCTTATATCGACTTTATAGGGAGAGCAACTTTAATTCAATTTAATGTCCAAGCAACGAAATTATACCATTCCTAGTTGCTTTGGGGTCCTAAGGCGTCGATAACTCAATACAAGATTAGCGTTGTTGGACTTTTTTTTTGTTAGTTCATTATATTTACATATATCATGAATATTTTTTTAAGAAGTTCCATATTTTACTATACGATATTGTCAAATTGTCTTAGACTTTAGACAAATTGACATAAATATAATAGTCAAAGTTGATACTAGAACTAGTTAAATCGACTAGAGCCCGTGCCAAATAGAAATGTGCATGCGCGAAAGACACATTTGAGTATTGCTCCTCCTTCTTTCCTAAAGGGCCAATAATATGCAATGCGCTCAGCCATATTGGACTCAGTGACGTGCGATTGATTTTTTTAATAGTATTGAAAATTACTGTGCTCGTTAGTAAACATGGTTTTAAACAGTAAAAGTAGGTGTTCGGTGTTAAAAGTAATAAAGTTTATGGAAGAAGAAGTTAGGAATATTTAATGAAGGTATAAACGAATTTTTTTGTAAAATTCACGCCGCTGGTGCCACTGTAGGCGGGACCTCGTACATAGTAGCTGCGCAAGAAATGATTGACGTGCACATTTCTATTTGGCACGGGCTCTAATACAAGATTAGCGTTGTGTATCTAAATACTAGTTAAAATTAGCATTTACTGAAGACAATATCATTAAAGGTAATAATGATTAAGGTATTCAAGTCAATACAATATTAACAATATCTAGCATGTCAAAAAGTAACTAAAAAGAATTGTCAATCATTGACACAAGTCGGTTTAGACAAATTAACACCGTAGTCCTCGTGGACTTATTAGGACTAGCATTAGAGAAAATCATGCCTGTTAAGCGTCCTATCCATTTCTTATAGTGTACAGCTGGCCAAACAGAAAACCGAACGACTCTACGGGGTTCTCTAAAATATGGTACAAGCTCGTATACACGGCACCATTTTGATGTACAAAATATATATGCGGTAGGCTTGTGCTGCACTTCGTAGCTTGATCGTACGGTTTACAATCAGTGAATTTTTGGAAGAAAAGCACCTGATTTTGAGATTTTGACGTTTGATTTATAATCAGGCCGTTTGGAAGTTTGTCTACTAACTCTATGGATTCATACCAAAATCTCATAAAAATGTTTCTAATTCTTTTTCTAAGTTTAATGGCATACATTTTTTTTTTTAACTGTCGCGGATATACAATCATTTAGACTATGTTCTAACTAACTGAAATGCTTGTTCAAGTGTTCAACTATGTCATATTGGTATTGGTACAGTTGCTAATCACCTTCAAATTGAGCATAAAAACTCCTATCATCAACAGTAAATCCATATTTCAATAATGCTCCGTGACACGCACAATTTACAAGTTCCTTTACAACAACACGAAACTCGGTCAATTTCACCACAAGCGATTCATATACTTCCATCTGTAAATTTGTGCATAGAATTATTACAAGAAATTATAATAATTAGAAAGGATAAAATTTCATTCACAAATTGAAGTTACACTTCTTTTGGTGACTACTGCATATTGTAATGAAATTTATAGCGTCTATAATCTGAACAGCGCCGGCTCTCTCTAACGGACGGAAAGTCATTCAGAAATCAATAGTCGGCGAGAGATTGATGGACCGAGCAAGTGGGGAGAAATTAAAAGTCTGTGGTATAAACTGGATAGCTGATCGATGTCTATATTTCTTATTGCACCGATAAATTTTCAAAAACTCCGATGGAAAATATATATCGAAACAAATCCATTTAACCGATGCAAGCAACAGCACCGTTATTTGGGAATATCGAATATTGCGTATCAACTTAAATGAGGTTCGTTATTGAAAATTTATCACAAGATGTATATTATTTGATAACGCTAGCAAATTCTGTGCACAATTCAGGTAATTAGGATTTAATTTGGTGGTGCAAACTTAACAATAGCACCCCATACATAAATACCTATAATTTAAAAAAAATCGGTTGTGCCCAACACAGTACTTTCTTTTCATTAGAAATATATATTCCAAACAAACTGTAAAATAATATCAATACTGCGCAGTAACACCCTGAAATTGAGATCTGTGAAGTTGACACGCCATATAGAAGCACTAACCTCTATACTGCCATATTCGTTAGTGCTTTTTAGTGCCTATGTAAAAAATAAATTTGAACGCTTGTTACAAATTTTATTCGTGAAATACAAAATGGAGTGCCAAGTTCACGCCAGCACGCCATTTCCTTGTAAATTTAAATACATTTTATAAAATCTGTGGTACTTTATTAGTGCTCTTTAGTTCCAAGCACAAAATTGCGTGGGATTTATCAGGTTTAGCTTTACAGCTAAAATAGAATAATTGTTAGTATTACGTACATTCAAATATTGTTTCTTCAATATGAAACAAATATGTTGATCCTTTAAAATTCACCTTCTTAGAGCCCGTTTCAAATAGAAATTTGCATGCGCGAAAGGCACATTTTAGTATTGCTCCTCCTTCTTTCCTAAAGGGCCAATAATATGCAATGCGCTCAGCCATATTGGACTCAGTGACGTGCGATTGATTTTACCCAAATAGTATTGAAAATTACTGTGTTATTAAGCTCGTTAGTAAACATGGTTTTAAACAGTAAAAGTAGGGGTTTGGTGTTTAAAGTAATAAAGTTTAGGGAAGAAGATGCTAGTAATATTTAATGTGGGCATAAACGAATTTTTTTGTAAAATTCACGCCGCTGGTGCCACTGTAGGCGGGACCTCGTTTATAGTAGCTGCGCAAGAAATGATTGACGTGCACATTTCTATTTGGCACGGGCTCTAGTCGATATATTTTTGTTAAACAGGGCAAAATGACATACATTATTTATATTTTGTTATCTGTCCATTTTTTTCAAACAAATTTAATATGATAACTATAAAAGAATTCTTACAAATGCATTTCCATGACAATATAAATAAGAATTTTAAGGTTTTCCCGTAACTGGTACATTTTTTAAGAAACTTTTCGAACAATAGTTGTAAGAAATATTAATAACTTTCACCATGAACATTACTATTTTTGCCATATGTGCAGCCGGTCTAGTGATATTGGAGATAAAATAAAAAATGCATAGAGTAAACATGCACTTTCGTTTTGAATATTCTTTTCAAAAGTAGGAGGTGCACATCTAGACCATATACAAGTCTTAATTTTGAAGTTTCACAATTTTACGTTCGACAGTTTCGGCTCTAGAGCTCTCACACACACAGACATATTGGTCTTCATTCCGAAAATAGTCACTTTCGATTCAGGGAAGATGAAAACGTGTATATCCGTTGAAATTTCGAGTTCGATAATTTTGGTGATCCCTATACTTGCTTATTACTTCTTAAAAGAAAGTAAGAACGTCAATTTCATCGTCTGAATCTATTTATACAATATTACATTTACAGCAGGATTCATAATTTTGGGCTAAATTGGTTTAAGTGGCGACCACATTGGGGTTTTTAAAATTATATTAAAGTTTTGCGCCGACCTCTATGCTTTCAAAGTGTTACTTTTTCTATACTCTTTATTTGCTGGGTTATATTACTACCAGCCCTTACCAGCTCCTGCCCTCTCTCGTTTATTTACTCAAAGTAAAATATTTAAGCTAATTTACAGATTTCGATTATTTTAAAGTAGTGCGATATCTATAAAAGCCCCGTGATACATATAAAGTTTAATGTTGTAATAAAATAGACGGGATGGCTGCAATAGGTTTATTTATTCAAATTAATCCCGACGTTTCGACAAAAATTTCTTTCTCAAGAGGATAATTAAGCACACTTTATATAAATATTTTACACATTACATGGCTTTCATCTTATTTACACATGAAAACCATGTATTGTGTAAAAAATTTATATATACTGTGTCGAATTAACCTCTAGAGGAAAACAGAAGTTTCTATCGAAACGTCGAAATGAATTTAAATAAATAAATCTATGACTACTTTCCCGTCTATATAATTTCTTCATTAAATTTCATAAGTTGATCATCAGGGAAAATTCATTACAAGTTTAGTTAAATTTTTAACTAAAATTACAGTTCCCGCATATTATCTCTGATTTAGTGGGTAAGTTATTGGTAACATGAATTAATATTGTAACGTTTTCTCGCACTCGGAGAAGTAACACTTCTTTCTAACTAATCGCTGCGAAAATTTATTTATTTGTAACACTTACACTGGAATTATGTATATCTTAACAATATATATTTATTTCTACTATAAAGTATTTATTTTACAACCTCATTCAAATATATAGAACTGCTAATTGATTTCTCATATTCGTCTCTCCCTCGCACTATCGATTTATGACTCACACCCAAACAATGTTCATTCTTATATTTATTTCATACTGCACACGACCACAATTTATTTCTATCTAACTTCGTGTCAGCGTAGCATGCTTATATATAGAACACAATTGTTCCAGAACACATCTGGAGACTCTCCACAAGGTTCTGAAACAATCCACGGCGCAGAACAGATTATTCTATAAGATTCTGTTACAATATGTAACATTATTTACCTGGTCCTCTATAAAATAAAAGAATTCCAAATTTTCTATTTTCGTCGTATTCGTAAAATTGACATTATTAAATTTATAACACATCATTTCTAAATTTAAGAGAGCCTCGCCCAGTATAGGATTTAGAAGAAATAGATTTTCTTCTAGATATTTTCCAGCTCGTTCTTTTTTCCGCCAGACAATTGAATTTCTCCATATGTAAAACGCTTTCCATATACGACAGTGTAAAAATGTTTTGTATTGCCTCAACTTACAATACATGACATATTCGTACTCCCATTTCGCCAATGGTGTAAATATTGTTTCTCTTCCGTAAGTCTGAAGAACTCCCCGTTTGCTTATAGTCAGGAAATCGCATTTGTTTATATGGCTATAAGGTACCAACCTGGCAAAAAATATTAATTAAATTGAACATTTCTTTCTGTAAAATAACGATATTGGCAGCACAAGCTATCAGATATCGATAAACAAATTAGAAATTTTATGAGAACAGGTATGGTGTCCAATTACACGAGTTAGATAAAGTAACATTTTAAAATATATTTCAAGATGAAAATTAATCAACAGTTCTTAGTTCACACTGTTCAAGGTCGATTGGCGAGAGATGCATTGCTATAAAATCCATATCAACATGTCTGGTAACTAAGACAACGTAAATGCAACATAACAATTTTCAAATAGGATTAGTATGGTATATTTTTTGAAAAAACTTTTATTAATATCATTTTCTATCTGTCCTTTTCGAGCCAGCAAAAAAATGATACGAGTAAACAAGCATTTCCGGTTGAAATATCTTTTTCAAAACTAGGAAATTTTATTTCTAGACACACAGCATTCAGAAAATGATCAATATGAATATTTCCAATAAAATCTGGAGGTTGATATCTTCTGCGATCATATTACTTTCTTTTATATATAACGCATCAGAAAATAAAAAATCAAGATTGATTCCTATGTGTACTTCTGAATTAAAAATCACCTACTTTAAACTGTAAGGAGTGTAGTGCTCCGATCCTCTTGAAAGAGAATAAACCATGTAGTAAAATAATTCTTGCTTTTCCGTTCGTACCAAATTAATTAATTCAGCTTGATCAACGGTGGCCCCAATTTCACACGTCGAATCGATTACTTGAAATTTCGTTCTGCCTCCTAAAAATTTATTCAAAATACAATATAAAATTATGTATGCGATGTATAATCGACATGAGGTAAATTGAAATACATAATTCAAGTATTAGATTGAGAGATAGAAAAAAGTATAGGTATGGTGTGGTAAATGCTCATTGTTAAATTTTTAACTCAAAACCTTGTTAAATATTTCCCCAAACGTACATGTGGTAATCTGTATTTTCGCAATATTAGTAAATATTAACGAAGAATTTGATAAAATGCCTCTACGCATGTGCAAATTGTGCATTATTACGCATTTTTGACTAAAAATGAAAGAACCTTCGTGTAAACTTTACCAAGATTTGAGTTGTTTTAACATATCGGCGCATCTCACAATGCGCAGAGCAACGACATAACTGCTACGTTGTCCCGCACAGAGCACATCATTATTTCAAGTGTCATTTATGTTGGATAATAATTTTATTATAGAATGAATGCAATTATTTTAGAGTATTGAGGGGTGAAGAAATGGTCAAAGCCATTATGTGAAAGTTACGAACGTTATATAAAACTCGGTAAATACAATATTACGTAACTGTGTAAGGGCCAATATAATAAACAATTTAATATACGATTAAAATTTATTAATTCATTAAAATAAACAATATCGAATCAAACTGACATTTCTTGTGGAAAAATTACATTGCTGTTATTTTGTTTTAATTTAGTTGCAAAGTAAAATTGAATGATAGATTCAATTGTTTATAATACTGGTTCTTAATTATATTATTATTGATTAACGTGCTTATATTTTTACATGTTATACTATTAAAAATACAATTTATTTCATATTTTAATGATTATTTATTAAAATTAAAGAGAATAATTGGCAATACATTATTCAGTGAATACAATCATTATTTAAAATTATTGTTATATTTTGCACTTTTACTTTTAATTTGAAAAATATACAATTGTTAATGATCAGCTCCTCGGGATAGTTCAGATCCTTTTTTGAATACCTGTAACTCCAGAAATATAAAAACTATGTAAGTACACTGCCGACGAAAAGTTTCCGTGGACCGTGCTATTTTTAATTTTCTTTGCAATATAACGTATGCTACGATATATATATATATATATATATATATATATATATATATATATATATATATATATATTTATATATATATATATATATATATATATATATATATATATATATATATATATATATATATAAATAAATATATATATATATATATATATATATATATATATATATATATATTTATATATATATATATATATATATATATATATATATATATATATATACATATATGTATGTACCCACGGGTCAATGTAATTATATATAAACACTTAGATGTATCTGTTCTTTGTGTGTATTGGAATGGTTGTATGACTGATTGTGTGTATAACGCTTTGTATATATGTTTCTATGGTTACTGCAAATGGCGGGGTCAGACCTTTTGTAAAGTTGCGACACTAGCTATTTATATAAATTAAATGCCACATTCTTAAACATTAAAATCATTATTAAATGTCAAAATAAATATATTGTGTGAATAAAAAAATAGAAGCAGTATCTAAGTTTAATATATATTGTTTGTGAATTGTGAGAAACAGTAAATTAATTTATAATCACACCACAGATTACTTCATATTTAATTGATTTTTAAATAAACGTAATAATGCCGACAGTTTGTTGCATATCGAGTTTTATAAATAGTATAATAAATTATAATAGAGTTAAGGAGAAATAAGCGAAAATTTTAAAAATATGTACACAAGAGAAACGTCTTATTTATATAATTAGCTCTAAATTTACAACAAAAAAAACATGAAAACTAGGCACTTGTTAAATTATTCAATTAGACAGATGGATCGATGAAGAGTGGACAGTTTTGTATATGATACGGGTACATGATGTGGTGCCCTAATATTATATTTTTATATGACATATTATTAGAAAAATGTGCTACTTTATTTCGCAATGTAAGCCAGTTTTATTTACTGTGAACCAACAAGTTATATATATGTTTTTCAGAATTTTGTTCCATGCGCGCTGTAACTAAGAAGTCTAATGACTATGTCTATGATTTTATATACTTTGCATTGAATAAACAAATGAGCATAAAATGTATCCTTATAAATGAGCTGGAGATAGGGAAGCTAAATATGCAGCTTAAGAGGAATCCCCATACCCACTACAAACATAGCTAAACAAGGTTTCGTCGAACCCTTAAAACTCCTTTATTACAACATTAATATGAATGAAAATTTTATTTTTCAGATAGCCAATACTTCTCTAGTTTTCGATTTTCAATTTTTTGCTTAAATTTTTTTTTATATTGCTTTATATTTACCCTATTTTCAAATGATCATAGTTCTTATTGAGATGACAAATGTAAAAATTCAAAACTAGATAAGCGTACATTGACTATATTTTTACCGGAATATTCTAAAAGTTTTATTAAAAATAATGTATTAGCAAGTATTTTAAGGGCCAAACGAACGCTTCAACTAGAACGCTTCAAGTAGTAAATAGCATTGGCTCTTATTATGCTACGATATTCGTGCGCTTCCCCCTTTAAGCCGACCTGTAACGACGGGCAACCATGGGGATTCCTCGTAGAAGTTTTAAAGAAGTTTAATAATTCATTTTGCCAAAACTTACGGTCAGTTGGAGCTACATCTTTCTTTACATACTCTTCCGTTATTTCTGTAAATCGTTTTTGTGTTTCCTCATAACCAGTCTACAATAAAAATAATTAATTAACGGTAAAAAATTATTTCACGAGATATTCGGGATTAGAATTACTTACCAAAGGTTCCGCTTCAATTTTTTTGTGTTCGATTTTTTCCAGCAGCTTCTTATGTGGTATGTGAAATGGTATTTCATGTTTATTTCTAAAAAATGTTAAAACAAGATCATTTTCATATAATGTTCAAATGCTAAATCATTTATTCTAGTACACTGCGAGAAATGTGTTTTAACAGATTTAAGAATTTGTATACACCTTATAAGAATCTTTAATACGATAAAGGACAAGAAAATGTTTGGCTTCAGTAAGATTCTTTGGCGTATAAAAAGCTTCTGTATAATCGCTAGTATACGGATAATAATGCCTAGTCGACGTTCGTAATAACCGTTATAATATGTTTTATGCCTAATATCAGAATATCTACAAATCATTTATAAAACCCTCATTAACAGGTATATGGACGTTTGATAGGGGTTAACTAATACATTGCATGTACATGGACATAATTTATTAAATGTTAACAAACATGAATACAACACGATTCGGTACGTACAACGCACCGATGCGTCCAGCTCGCCTTAGGTCAGATTCGTAATGCGAGCAGTGGTCGTCTCCCTCCTACTTAACGTTTCTCATTAAAATTGAAAAATAATGGTTTTTAATTATTATGGCCTATGGGTTCACAATTTCAAAAAATTGTTAAAAAAAGTCATTTTTTGAAATTGATAAAAACAGGTAGCGAGCATAATAATACGAGTATATGGAACCGATGACACACAGCGGTTTATGCCGACTCGGCTGCCGAGTCGTCCGCTGCGCGTGGATGGACACACACGGCGGTTTTACAGCACCCGTTTCTTCAAGTAAACTATGTGCCGAGTCGGAGCGCCGCACAGTGGTCCCAATCGATGTATTGGTGGCTACGGGCACACAACTATTTGATTACAAGAGATAGATTTTTTTTTTTTGCATCTTAATCTGTATTAAATTTGCAAGAATATATATATATTTTTAATTGTTTTTAAATGTTTCATACTTGTTTTAAAAAAATAGAAAAGAAGGAAAAAGCAATATTTTACGGAATTACACGTTTTATACCGTACTTATTTTATCCTAATTAATTTATGATGATGTATATGTATGCACGTATATAATTTAAACAATGACTTTATAAATAAATACGAAAATTACATATTTTACAAGCCCTGATATTAGTTATTATAAAATTACATACTTTTATATACTATATTTACTATTGTTAAAAAATTTAAATTAAAACATTGTAAATACATTATATAACAATTAGTCAATATATTTTTAATAATTAAACATTAGAACAACATACATATATATACTAAATATAACAAGATTTAACATTTTTAATAAAATTTAACTTATTAACAAATGTATTGCATCGTCACTTAAACTATCTTTATTAATTATTAACTTAATCTTAAACTTGTTATATATGAATCAGAGGTGCAAAGAAAATTATGAAGTAGATCTTCATTTGTTGTTTGACGGCTACATTTTCTAGAATTAAATTCCCTCGTTCGTTTAAAATCTTTTCACTAAGTGGGTTCCAAGCTCACTTAAAATGTAAATATTTAGTAGTAGCGGTCAAAAGTTGGATTTTCTTTCAATACACCGTACTACTTACTATACCGTAGTATTTAATGAAAGAAAAATTGAAGCGGCGCCTTGCAGCGCCAACTCACTTCTATTCCATAGAAGAAATGAAAATAGAAAAAAATATATGTCGCCATGTTTGATCCTGTAGTGTAGAATCAGTTTCATAAATTATACATTTTAAATTTTTCTCTTCAAATAGAAGGTTGTAATAATCTAAATCTGCTTTATTTTTAAAAATCAGTTTATTATTAAAAAAGTTATAGCGTTTTGTATTTCATATAGAAAATATTTTATTTCTTCGATTTAAAAATGTTTCATTTTTAGTAGTTTATAACAAGTACCACAGTACCTTATATACATGAATGGGTTGAAAATTATACCAATACCAATTTGTAATGGTTATGAAGTACTAACTATCAAAACCAACCAATTCTCTGCATAAATATTCTGAAATGTCATTTATCTAATTCAGACCATTTTGTTTTCTTGTCGAAATATTGACAGGCGCAGATGATCCGATTAATTAAGCTACATTCAAATCCATGACAACGTAAACAAGAATCTTAAAATTTTCGGTAGCGGTTTTCTCGTAACTGGTACATTTATTGAAGAAACTTTTCAAACAAAAGTTGTGCAAAATATTAATGCCTTTTATTATGAACATAACTATTTTTGCCGTAGAACAAAAAATGCATAGAGTAAACATGCATTGCCGGTTTGAATATTCTTTTCAAAAATAGGAGGTGCACAACTAGACCATATACAAGTTTTAAGTTTGAAGTCTCATAATTTTACGTTGGACAGTTTCGGCTCTAGAGCGTTCACATACACACACACGCACACACACAGACGTCACTCCGAAAATAGTCACATTCGATTCAGGGAAGCTCAAAACGTGTATATCCGTTGAAATCTCGAGTTCGATTTTTTTGGTGATCCCTATACTTACTTATTACTCTGTAAAAGAAAGTAAAAATGTAGACTTTTGACTTTTGGCCACCAATTCGTCGATTGGGACCATTGTGCGCCGCCGCCTAATATCGATTGCAGCAGTGTGTCTTGCACCATTTGAAAACACATAGATCTAAAGGTGTATTCACAGCGAAGTAAATAGTAATTTAGATTAAAATATTAATCTAGTTTGTATTATTACAAGCAATGCTAACAATCCAAGCAATAATATTAATAAAATGTATGATAAATTTTGTTGCTGTGAACCTTGTATGTCATACAACAAACTGAAATTATTACTTATAATTTCTAATTTTAATTACTAATTGTTTCACTCTAAACACGCCTTAAGACATTTATGAGTAAATGCAAGTATTCGCTTTCTTCAGGATATATAACTCGGTTTAATATTCCAAATTTTCACATTACAGCCAAACCAAATATTTATCCTAGCTTGGAATATAGTTTCAGCTAACATTTTACGTATAATCAGTATTAGAATTTTTATACGAATCTTAATACTAAATTTCTCCCACTGTATCAGATAACTCCAAATTTGTGTTACTTGGTATCACTGCCATTTTCATAATATTTGTAAAGTCATTTTTTTACCGTACCAACTTTATTATAGTTACTTAAAAAATAAAGTTAAGGTTACGTTTTAGAACTATATATATAAGATTGGTTTTATTTTCTGTGTCTAACATTCAATTAGTGATTGCAATACTGGTTTTCGGTATATCTGTATTCTATAGGTTATTTCGGCAAAATTAAAAAATCTAGCACTTATTTATTGATTTATGCATAAATTTAGACAGACAGTCAATTAGAAAAAAATAAATGAAATGGATATAAGTTAATAATGCTGTTAAATAAATATTTTATACTTAAAGAAACTTTCAGTTATCAAGATACATATCAATGTTAAAAATAAATAAAATTAGTAACGTTTAAATAAAAATTAGTGTTTTTAGGCTTCACCCAGTCGAAATAAAATAAACGTTACAATATGCATGGGTATTAATCTACTTTACAACTCGCTGCATCGCAAACCAGTTGTCAAAAGGCATTTTCCTATCAAGGATAAAATGAATTGAGCTAATCTGATTTCACGTAAATATGAACTGCCCAAATACAAATTCCGTACCAATTTCGAATAAATAATACTGAGACCAAATAAGCTATGAAATTTTTGAATGAAAAAATCGGTTGTGGTGAACACAAGACTTTCTTTTACGTAGTTTTCATTAGAAATATATATTGCAAACAAACTGTGAAATAATATCAATACTCCACAGTAAAACTATTAATTGTTTCGTAAAAGAAACTAAAAAGAGAAAGTATGAGTGTAATACTAAATCATGTTTTTATATTTGAATGGAACGTATAGTTGCCGAGAAGTTCTGTTCGGAGCAACTCGGTGCTGAACTAGGTATTGAAATGAAAACGCCTAAAGTCTGGTAGTTTATATAAAAATATAACGTCGCTTAGCTTTCATTTTTCTCGTAATTTTGTACATTCCTATTAAATATAAGAATAGGTTCTAGTATTAGAGTCTTCTTTTCTCTTTCCTCAAAAGTGAACCTAAATTACAGTGCCTACTGATTTGATCCCAACTTTATTTTTCCAAAATTGTAACTGCATCAATACTTGGACAGTTCATGTATGTAATTATTTTTTAGTTCAGATAATTTTACCCTTGAATTGAAATAGTCTTTTAACTACGTGTTTGCGAATTCGTAGAAATGTAAAATATCTGATATAACCAATATTTATGTAAACAGCTAAAAATGCCTCATTTTGTGTAAAATTACACACAAAATTGCATTTCCTAACCTGTTTCATACAAGATTTTTTCTAGTTTTGTTAAAATAAAGGGTTTTAATTATAATTTTCATGAATTGCATTTAAAATCAAGTAGGTTCGGTTTGTTAATACAGAAGTGTGTCAAGTTTGACATTTGTGTGACTTGAGTTATATAAGAACTGAATATATTCGAAAAATATCTGATTCAAGTTTAGATATGTCAAAGAATATCGAAAGGGCTGCACAAAATAAACAATTATCCGTGATTTACGAAAAAATCAAAAGCAAATTATGATTATTTTTCTCTGTTTATTTCGTAACTAGTGGTGAAATTTTCTACACGAGTTGCAAAAAAAATAATTTCCTTACTAGTTAATAAAAATGAGTCTCGAAACTTCAGTTAGTTATGAAAAGTGACACTTTATATGTCAAAATTAGAAAAAATTATATAATTAAAGTATCACAGTACCTGTCTTTTTCTTTAGGTGGATGGGAAATGACATTCTGAATAACTCTATTCTCAATTGCGGTATAATGTTTATTTAATAGTGATTCCGACATTTTTGACAATATTATTACTTGCCTGCCATAACATAAAAACTATAAAATAATAATATGAGAAATTGACAGGCTCCTTATAGCGTCATGTACAAATATGACTGATTGATTTTCATTTGTTGTTTTATGCTATCTACAATATAAATTTTTAAGTAAAACAAACATAAATGCAGGCACTAATACCCTCAGCTCGCCCTGCGGCGATTTTACTATCAATGAAATAATAATACAATGGAGATCGTATTTAACGTCTTTGAAGGGACCGCTATAATGTGGACGTTATATCCAACCAAGCACAAAATCTGACGGCAACAAAATTACAATTTAAAATACCGCTATTTATACAAGTTTGTACTACAAATGTATAATTTCAGTATTTCCAAAATAGTTGCAAAAATAGTTAAATTCAAATTGAACGATGTAATCATAATTTCTTTTAACGGATATACACGTTTTGTTAAACACTGAATCAAGTCGGACTATTTGCAAAATGACGTCTGTGTGTGTGTGTTTGTGTATGTGTGTCAAGCCAAATTTGTATACATTAGATCTATTAACAATCTTTGGCCCAAAAATAAAGCATGTTTTATATGAATTTTTTCTCAGACTAGGATGAAGGTAACAATTTGGGGTTTAGGCCACATTTAACTTATTTATTTTACATTACTCATCTATTTGTCTACATTGAATTTTTTTCTTTTCGTCAACATTAATATCCCAGGGGATTGTCACAAAACCGATTTGAAGGTATAATCCACACACTTCAAACTATCGAAAATGCAAAAAAAAGTACTTCCTTAATGTCCAGGAAAAAATTCTTTTATTTTTGAAAACAATAAAGGTAAGAATATACTCTAACCAATTTTTGCAAATCTCGAAAACTACACGACTTAGAAAATAGGTTATTCGTAAAAATGTTAACAAGTTACTTTTGAAAATAACTATTTTACCGTTTCCCTGGTTATTGATATTGTTTCAGTCCATTCGTTGGATGAATTAAAATTATGCATTAGTATATATATATGAATATATAGATAATTAATGTTTAAGAAAGTCGAATGAAAGCCACAATTACAATTGAATAGAGATCTGTCCAAAACAATAGAATAAAATCGTTATTTTTTAACCAGTTAGGAAATGCCTTATTTTGTGTAACGAGTGAAATGATTGCTAAACGAGCCAAGCGAGATCCCGAATATCACACGAGTTACACAAAATTGCATATTTTTAATCTCGAAAACTAAGGGTTACAAGAAAATAATATTATTACCAGGTATTTTGTATTCTACTGCGCATTGACTGATATTTTTATTATAAACATGAATCGGCCTAATTTTTTTTTTTAATCTTCATATTTGATCTTAAATATTAACTTTTTGTCGCTAGTTGCGAAAATTATTCATTTCCAAACTAACTACGAAAAGAGTGTCGTTTCGCAACAGTATACTATAGTTAGTTTTTAATTGTGACGCTTTATATGGCAAAATTAGAATTATATGTTTCCTTACGTTATTAAAGAATATTAATAAACAGAGAACCCCGGGGGATATTTGTGATTAGCCATTAGGAAATTAGGACGAATGAAAATAAATATCAAGTATGAATAGTGCAATCTGTCTATAATTATTTGACGTGTAAATTGTTAAACATTACTAATTTAATTGTTTCATATCATATTGTTAATATCGAACTCTGCCTATAGTTGTTGTGGCCGTCGTAGGCGTTTCTTCTAAATAAGAAAAAAGAACATAAATATTATTAGATCATAGAAATTGTAAGTGAGCACTGGTATAAATGCAGAAACTTTATTAAAATATTTATTTGCGGGGCTATTCGTTATGTGCATTTATTTTAAATATTTTAGTAAATGACATATTATATGTGCCATTCATTGAATTTTGATTACGAAAGTAGATATTACTTCAAGCTATACTTGTTTCTTTTTAATCTTCATAATTTAATACTGCGCCTTCATAGCTATACTACGTCATATACCTGTGTACGAACATATAATATTGACAGGCACGATTTATTAAACTACATGCGAATCCATGGCAACATAAATAAGATATTTAAGATTATCCGTAGCAGTTTTCTCGTAACTGGTGCACGTTTTGAAGAAACTTTTCAGACAAAAGTTGTGGGAAATATTAATATCCTTCATTGTGAACATAACTACGTTCTAGTGATATTAGACACAGAACAAAAAATGCACATAGTAAACCTGCACTTTCGGTTTGAATATTCTTTTCAAAAATAAAAGGTGCACATCTAGTCCATGTACAAGTCTTAAGTTTAAAGTTTCACAATTTTACGATCCACAGTATTAACTCCAGAACGTTCACAGACACACTCATAGACGTCATTCTGAAAATAGTCACATTCGATTCAGGGAAAGTCAAAACGTGTCTATCCGTTGAAATCTTGACTTACTTATTACTTCGTAAAAGAAAGTAAACTTGATTTTACAGTTTCTAATTTTTTTAACATATATATCGGTAGTAAAATTTTGAAATAAAATTAAACGTTTGAATGAATATAATATAATACTCGGATATTTGTGAATAATTTTTGGCGAGATATACAAACATTTAAAAATATAAACGATTTATTTATTGACCTGTAATTTGCAGGGAGAAGTTGACGATACAAGGTATGCAATTTCCCTCTGACCTGCTTAACAAACCACATAAATCTGATTGGTGCGCCTTATTGAAAAGAAAATAAAACTTAGTTTTCGTCAATAATTTTCGCATATAATAATTAGAATCATGAATAAAAAAGAAAAATTATATATATATATATATATTTTGTATTAAGAAAACAGTTATTGACAAGCAATTGATTCTCAAACATTGTAAACCATCTTGAAGTCACTTCTTTATATTGAAAAAAACTGAAAAATACAATTATATAATGTTATTATTATGTAAATGAATCCAAATTTGAAAAAAAAAATGTATACTTTAGACCTGCATAGTGCCCGAAAGAAAATATTTTATTTTTGATAACAATATACATTATACAGGAATTAATGGTTCCTCTTGCTACTTTATCAATATATCGATTCAGCAAGTGCTAAAAAATGTATAATTCTTTTAAAAATTTAAGATATTTAAATTTCTAGCAACTTTTGTTCGTTAATTTTTTTTTTATAATATGCTATGTACTGGAAAATTCGTTTTGAATAAAGCTATTTGACGGTTCCCAGGTTACTATAATATATTTATATTGTTGCCTAAAACATCCCCTCATCCCACATTGCAAGCGCCAAAGGGGGTGGAAAACCCAACCCTGCCCCCCTCTACTCCAGAACCTCTACTTATATCTTGTAGGAATACTTACTGCTGAGAATCAAACTGGAAGTGACTCGATAATATGGTCAATGTTAGCCGTAGGAAGACTTTTCACAAGACTTTCTAGATCGCCAACATGGAGACTTTTGAGGATTTCATCAATATCAGCAATGGGAAGACCTTGGACAAGATCATCAATACTAACAGGGTGGGCAGCCTAAAGTTAATAATAAAATAATTAGCACCTGTATATTGTTAAAATTGTGGAATCTTCAATAAAAAATACTACACATCTTAATTCAGATATAACGTGTTTGAAGAGACTAGTATAATGAGGACGTTATATCCGACTGGACGCCAAACTCTGCAGCAACAAAATTGCAATTTAAAATCTGGCTAATTACACAAGTTTGTACTACAAATATATTTCTTCAGTATCTCGAAAATGGCTGCACTTACAGAAAAACTTTTAGATTCAAACATTTTTTTTAGTAATGTCATAGTGAAAGTTTTAGAACACAAGTAGTGGAAATACGCACTTAAGAATCAATAAAATTTAAAATTAAGAAAATGGGCGGTTTTAGATAAACGAAAATTCGAATTTTTAAACCGAACTTTAAAGTTCAAAATCTAAAATCTAGAAGTTAGAATTTTATTTTGATAGATATTTTACAAATTTCCTGGTGTAATTGTTTTATTAAATTCAATCTGCACTTTCATTTAGCAATGGTGTTAAATTTAGCGCTCCCGGGTATTATGACGAGCATTTCCCATCAGCCAAAAAACAACTTCTATATGTATACTCGTATACAGTCGCAATGTTACATTATTTCATATATATTGTAAATGATTACATACAATGTAAGTAAATTGTTATAAACTTTGGTCACATCTTCGAATTTTCAAATTTCGAACTTCGATATTTCATATTCTAATTACAGATTTCAATATTTGGAATTGGCTCTTCAAATATTAATAACTATATTTTTTTACTTCGAAATTCGAACATCGAATAATGTTATTCTAATTTCGAACCGCGAGTTTCGAAATTCAAATTTCGAATTTTCTGATTTCAAACTTCGAATTTGCGAATTTCCAATAGCATTTCTTTTTAATTTAATTTTATGTTCATAATAATTTCTTTTATTTATTTTATATATACGAGTATGAATTTAAATTTCCAAACATTTAAAAAAAAATGTAAATTACTTTTTACAATCAATTAATAAAATAATATTATAAACAGTGCGAGTTTCATATTTTTCTTAGTTCAGTACTAGTGCAAATAAACTAATAAATAAATGAAATATAAATCCTACTTACAATGAAGCCAACGAAAACAACAAAGAAAATTGCGAAAATTACTGTGAAGTTCATTTTGAAATATGTTTTACTTTATCAATATTGAGCAGATAGAATTGAATGAATCTAATGGAAATAAGTTCTAGTATATATACTAAAATCTAAAATAAAAAAGATTTATTTTGTCTGTGTATATGACAAATAATCAAATGCGCACAGGATATAATTTTGTAATTATTATCAATTATGAGGCACTTAAATAATTAAACAGATAATCGAAATTGTTGTTATTTTATTTTAATATTTGCCTCAATTTTTGAAAACATGGTTATTCTTCCATTTATATATTTAAGTATTAGTGCATTTTTACTTATACGAATACATCTAAGAAAGTATTGAAACACATTCTCAATCGATTCATTTGTGTTAACCGGCAAACAATGACGTATATAAATTATTTCAGTCTATTTTGTTTCTCTGTCAAAATATTTTCAAACATAGTTCATACAATTTGTTAAACATATTCTACATATATGCGTATTTATAGTAACATAAATAAGATATTTAAGATTTTACGTAGCAATTTTCTCGTAATTGGTACATTTTTTAAATAACTTTTGAAACAAAAGTTCTGTGAAATATTATTATAATCTTTCAATATGAATATATCTTTTATTGCCAGAAGTGCAACTGTCCTAAAGATATTGAAGGAAAGACAAAATTATGCATAGAGTAAACATGTACTTCCGGTTTGAATATACTTTTCAAAAACTACAGAGACACACAAGTCTTAAGTTTGAAGTTTCACAATTTCACGTTCGACAGTTTTGGCTCTAGACTCTAATGCGTTCACAGCCGCATAAACAGAAGGATAGACAGACAGACACACAGACAGATAGATACATAGACACTATTTCGAAGATAGTCACATACTATTCAACGAAAGTCAAAACGTGTATATCCGTTGAAATGTCGAGTTCTACATTTTTCATGGTTACATTATTTAATTATTACTTCGTAAAAGAAAATCAAATAGCAATATTATAAAAAATTGATAATGGAAGTATAAGAGAATCGAGTGAAGGCCTCTCCAGTTTTTTTTAATAATTCGAAACCATTGTTAGTATCTGGGACTTCGATGGCACTTTACATTGTAACGAATAGTTTACCATGAAATATATTTTTTATAGTAATTAGTTTTCTTTTTATTAACTTTTATTTAATTTTTTAATTTTCTTTTTTTGATAGAATACAATTGTTAACGTTTTTAAACAAATTTTTTGTTATCAATTATCATACAATTTGCCAAAAGTGGACATAACTTCACTTACGTATTTCAAAATTATTTTTGCATTATATGCAACACTCTTACTATAAAGTGGAAGGGATACAAAAATCTGGTTCTAAAATTTGAAATTCTAGTTACAAATTTCAATATTGAATAACTATTGAAGTTGAGCGTTATAGTAATTAAATGGGTTCTAAATTAAGATGTATATGTCATTTTCTCCACAGCAAAAGCTTGCCACATGCCTATTATGCAAACAAATTTTATGTACAGTATATTTTGCAGTGCCCAACACTGAATTTTCTTGTCAGTATAAATATTTAAACAAGATTTGGTACGCGTAAAACGCACCAATGCGCAGAGCTCGCCATTAGGTAAAATATGCGTTGCGAGCAGTGGTTTTTAGCTCGCGGTACGTAGTACCGAAGAAGCTTAAGCATTCGGTCGTGTGTCTGTAGCATTCTCGAATCAATCAAATTTCATTACGAAAAAGTGTTAATCTCGTCGCCCTGAATCCAAAAATGTATATAACTTATATTTGGATGTTAGTCGTCGCTCGCTCGCTTGGTATCTCGTAAGACCAAATTTGTGCCCTCTACTACTCTGAAGGTGCCGGCGCGATTCACACCAAATTTGCTACACATATAATTTGGCATCCCATTTGAATCCGCTCGCAGTTAATATCCAATCGCCCGTATACTTCCCGAGTTATAGGGCCCCAAAATTTGGAGCCTCCCTTAATACTGCCCTTATAAAAATAATTGAAGCACTTAAAAATTCTACTGAAAATTCTAAGATATTTTATGTGCAAATTTAGAACCCTCCTAAATACTGCCCATAGTCAACTTTTAATAATTTTAGAATTTTCTACTAATAATTCTAAGATATTTTATATTATTAAAGTTTTTTCAAATTGTGAGCTCATAGGCCTAAAAAAAAATAATATAAATATATTTTGAAGTATATCAGACAATGATCGCCATCTGTTAGTGAAATGAAGAAGTTATGTTATGTGACAGAAATTTATTTCTCAATGTATAAACTATTTGCTTCTGTGTTTTAATTAATAAAATTAGGAAATGTACATCAAATAATTTTCAGTATCCTTGGCTAATCACGAAACGAACGATATTAACGTTACCCATGTGTGCAATATTAAATGTGGGGTTATGGAAATTAAAACTTATGGTACAGAAATAAATAAATGTCGGGATCATAATTGGTTAGATTGATTCAGTCGGCTCTGTGAATCTTAGAAACTCAGAAATTCATTTATTTCACATCAAATGCAGAAGAAATGTCATCAAACATTCAAGACAACATAAACCAAATTTTAAAGACTCGTCGTACATTAATACATTATTGTATAAATCAATAATTTGAATATGTTCCAATAATGAATTGCTATCGCTTTTAGTATTTTATTTATTGCGATTGGGCTCGCCGCAACGGCGAGCTGGTAGCACCGGCGCTAGCGCCAGTTCTTTTTCAAGTGGCTGTTTAGCTTATAGGCCATTAATAAATTTGTTTTAAGCGAAATTACGAATTTTGGGCCGTATTTGTTAGGAAATATTTTTGCATATTTTACCTGTAAGTGCTTAGTTAAAAATAATATTAACTATACTCGAACTATTAATAAATTATTTGACAAAAGATGTTTGCAAAAAGGAAAAACTATTTTCGAAAAGTTTATTTTTTAAATTTCTCCTAAATCACAACCCCCCACCACTTTAGAATCATTAGTGGTGCTAATTGCGAGATGACATCTCGAAGCTCATGTTACAACTATATTACTATTTATGTTAACTTACAATAAATATTTATTCATAGGAATCGTATGCATTTCTATTGACTATTTAGTTATAATTGCGAATAGTACATTTTGATTGTGCGATTTATTATAAAGTGAGTTACTTGAAATTTTTATCATTTATTGCAATCAAAATTTGAACTAAGTTTGTTATTGTTATTTTAATTAATGTAATGTAACATAAGTTCGATAACAGGCTAAATCCTGCATTCTTAGTGTTTGTTTAATTTTGGCATATAAATATATATTATATAAACGAAAATATTAATATATATACAGTAAAACCCCGGTTAACCGAATTCGAGTCACCTGAAACACTGGTTATCTAAATCACTTTATAGAAAAATTGCTGAATTTTTTTAATGACTAATTCATATGTACTATAAATTATGAAGTATATATTGAATGATGTAAGCCTAAAAATTTAATTATAACTTATTTGTCCTTCAAAGCCTATCAAAATTGGCTGTATTAAATGTTCATAGCTTAACCGAAAAAAACGTTATCCGAAACGGCTTCCTTTCCTTTATTTCGAGGTTCTACTATATATATATAACAAGAAACAGTTTTCTTTTTCAGCTTGTGTATATCTGTAACGTTTTGACGAAAATATTAAATGCTTAAGAGCATATTTTGTTTGGTTAAACGGCATATTTTCATTTTTATAGGGCATTTTTAAAGCGCTTAAAACTGATTTTAAAAAGGATCCCTGAAACCATTTTGACTATTTTCTCAATGACACCGGTGTATCTTCATGTGAACGCTCTACAGCCAATACCGTTGAACATAAAAATATGGTGTTTTGAACTTAAGATTTATATATTACGGGAAAGAAAACTTCCTATTTTTGAAAAGAATTTCTCAAACGAAAGTTTTATTCGTGTAATTTTTGGCAAATCCCCAACACGAACATGAGTTAGAGAAAAAATTAATCTTGTAAAAGTTATTGATATTAAAATTTCTAAAAACTTTTGTTTGAAAAGTACTAATGAAAAATGTACTATTTACATATAGCCATTTAATATTTACGTTTTTCTAGTTACCACACTAAGGCTGAGTTGCTCAGTTTGCAGTTAAACCACTAGTTATCTAACTGTTGGTTTAATATTAAACCACAGTTATCTTTCATTCTGTTGTTCAGTTAATATTAACCAATGGATTTCTTAACTTAAAGTTAACGTAGTGTTGGTAGACCTGGTGCGCTCTAGATTCTAATTTCACACTATTATTATGACAGCAATTAGAGGTTAATATCACAAAAAATCGTTAACAAAATTTAAATAATATCGAATCAGTGAATTGATTGAGAAGTGTTATGGGATTCTTTACATATAAGTAGTGCTGGTGAAAGAAAACGGTGTCATAATTTTACTGGACACGAAGAAAAGCTTATTGTTCAATTTGTACACCAATATAACCATATAATTGAATGTAAAAAGACTATCTCAGTAATTAATAAAAAAACATGATTAGGTACAATGCACCTATGCCCGAAGCTCGCCGTATTATATATTTAATTAATTTTATTTATAAATGTAGGAAGAAGATAATTAAGTTCTTGGGAAATTCAGTTATTTTTTAAAAGATAATTTTATTTAAAAACGGCTGTATTTCCGAAGAACCTAAATTATCTTCTTCCTACATCAAAAAGATCTAGTCAAGAAAATATACCAGGCCAATTTATTTATATAGAAAACATAGTAATATAACGTTCTGAATAGGTAATTTTTTTTCTTAATCCTTTAATAAATACATTTTCTTTAATATTACAACCTAAACTTACCAACATGTATTTGGATTATCCTTTCAAATAAAATTTTAATTTATTCCTAAATAAAAACCTGTTTCTAGGGTAATATTACCTTAACTATAGTTTAAACCCCCGAATTTCATGGTTTAACAAACGTCATGCATAAACTAGGTTTTATGTCATAACTACTATCTGAACAACAAAAATAAATGTTAAACTCTAGTTATAGTTAACCATAGTTTAAACCTTCAGTGAGCAACTCAGCCTTAGGCAGTCTGCAGTTAAACCACTAGTTATGTAACTATTGGTTTAATGTTAAACCATAGTTAACTTTCATTCTGTTGTTCAGTCAATATTAACTAATGGATTTATTAACTTGAAGTAAACGTAGTGTTGGCAGACCTGGTGTACTCTAGAATCTAATTTCACATGATTTTTTGACAGCTATTAAATGTTAATATCACAAAAAATTGGTAATTAAATTTAAATATCGAATTAGTGAAGTGCACGTGGAGAGTTATGGCTTCCTTACTTATAAGTAGTGTTGAAAGAAGACGGTGTCAAAATTTTACAGTGGAAGAAGAAAAACTGATTGTGCAATTAGTTCAAGAAAATAAACACATTATTGAATGTAAGAAGACAAACACAGTAAGTAATAAGAAGAAAAATGCAACTTTGGAAATTATCACAAACAAATTTAATGCTATAACGGCTAATTTGCACGACTCAAGGTCTATAAAGATGTAATACAGTAATTCGAAAAAAATTACGAAGAAAAAATTTAGTAATGAGAAATGTAACATTCGAGGAACTGGAGGTGGTCCCAAAGCCGATATTTGTATAGACTCTGTAGATAAAACACTTCAGGAGATGCTGGGTACTCAAGTCACGGGCATTGACATTGGCATTTGGAGGAGATGCAGCATTTTACAATAAAATTGATAATCCTATAATCCCAAATAAGGAAGAGCTAACAGATAATTCTAGTACTTTTCGTCAAAATTCTTTAGATGTATTGTTTGAAATACCAGACCCAACTCCGAAACAAAGTGGTACATCTGAGTCTGTTGAAAAAGGTCATTTACATCCTGATAGTCTTCAACTGAATCAATCAATTCTTCCATTAAATGATACTCCTACAGTACTGTTTACTAAGAAGTCACCAATTACTACTGTAATCACAGTACATGAAGACAATGAGATATTTGATACACACAACACAATTGAGAAAACCTACATCTGCAGCTTTAAATACCGCAAAGAGTACCAGAGAAGGATTAAAGCTAAATGAAAAGCTATCTACTTGGGCTGTAAAGAAAACAGAACTTGCCGAATTACAGAAGAAGGCTTCTTGGGAGGAGCATGAAATTAAAATGAAGCATATGGAAGCAATTCATAAATTAGAGTACAATAATAAAAAAGAAGAACATGAAATCAGAATTAAACATTTATTAAAGGAAAATGAATTGAAATTGTTGTATTTACAAAAAAAAAAAATGATTTAGTGTAAATGTTTTAAATAAAAATAAATTAAAAAAAATTATAATCTACCAAAATGTTGGTTTATAATAGTCTGTCTTCTGATATTATGTATTCCACCTATGTCCCTTATAGCTCCCACATCAACAGCTCCATCTTCCATTACCCTAAGAACTTCATCAATTACTGGGGGTTCTGGTAGTTTCATTTCCCTAGCAATGTTATGCAAAATTGCACAAGAATACACTATTGCAGGTACGTTCTCTATTTTAATTTTCAAGCCTAAAGCTAAAGCGGAGAAGCGTTTCTTCAATACACCAAAACATCTTTCTATGGGATTTCTGGTTCTTATGTGCGATTTATTATATAACTGTTCTGCCCTTGTTGTAGGATTCCTCAATGGAGTCATTAAATAAGATTTTATTGCGTAACCACTGTCACCCAGAATTAAAGCGTTGTTAAAATCTCCTCTTTCAAACTTAGTCCTTATCATACTGTTGTTAAATATAGTAGAATCGTGACTAGATCCTGGCCATCTACAAACTAAATCTCGAATAATTAAGTTTGCATCACAAACGGCCTGTACATTACAAGAAAAATAATCTTTTCGATTCCTATAAAGCTCAGCTTTGTCGCCACCAGGACCCCTATTCTGGGAGATATCACCTCAAAATGGTGATAAATTGATGACGTATATCACGTCGTGATAGTGATATTCTTGGATTAGTTTTCTGTTGATAACTTAGTTACTTTTGAATTTTCAAGTTTTAGTTCATTTTAGTTTATTCAAATTAAAGTTGGTATTTTGATTTTTTGACATTTACATTATTTACGTTTATATACATATATGTGTGTGTGTATGTATATATATATATATATATATATATATATATATATATATATATATATATATATATATATATATGCGTTAATTTTTACCTTCAAACATAATTTTTACAATAAATATAACATCACCCAGTACTGTATATTTTTGTATCAATTGTATCACTAGTGATAGGAATGTAACACTACCAGTTGAGGTGGTGTTACGGCTATCAAAAACCATGACGTCATATATGGCTTCAAATAAGTATCAATAGATGGCGGCACCCTACTCGTGATATGTATCACCGTGATAAGTCTCCCAGAATAGGGGTCCTGGTGATAAAATTTTAACATGAGTGCAGTCAACTGCTCCAATACATTTAGGAAATTTTGCAATTCTATAAAATTCTTGTATTTTTACTATTTCCTGTTCTAGAGTTTCTGGCATTTTAATAAATTCTCGATACAATGAAACTAATGCCTTTGATACTCTATATACTGTTCTAGAAATGGTCGATTTGTGAAATCCATGAAAATCACCAACACACTGCTGGATGCTTCCTGTGGCATAAAATCTTAATGCAATTAATACTTTTTGCTCAGCAGTGATTGCGTGATTCCTAAAAATTATTATTTTGGACAATACTGCTTGAATACTCATACAAAAACAAACAACGAAACAATCAGTTTCAGAAGATATTTCATCTGAAATCAGATTAATTATAATTCTAACGGCATTTCATTAATATTACAAACTCTACTTGCCAACAGAAACTTGTATTATTCTTTCAAATAAAACTATCTATTATCGCTAACTAGACGTTTCTATGGTAATATTACCTTAACTATAGTTTAAACCCCCGAATTTTACATTTTAACAAATGTCATACGTAAACTAGGTTTTATGTCATAACTACTGTCTGAACAACAAAAATAAATGTTAAACTCTAGTTATAGTTAACCATAGTTTAAACCTTCACTGAGCAACTCAGCCTTAGTGATATTGTATCGTGGCAATAGTAGAATGAATATAAATCAGAATATAAGTATATTTTTAAAACTGTTTGCATTATATTCAAGCATTGTTTCTTGTATTAATATTCAAATATATATTTTTCTTCATACGACGCCTTCCATATTACACCATAAACGAGTTAAACATTCCTAATTTGGAAAGAATGAGGACAGAACCCAATATTTTAAAACCAATTTTTCTCATATCTGACATAATTTTAGACAATATATTTTATTCTGGAGCATGCAAAATACATTGTATGCCATGTGTCGGAGAATATATTTGCTGCAAGTAGCAATTTTTTTCGATACTAGTATAAGGGTTTATTTTACCTGTTGTTAAAGTTGTATGTAGATGGAGTGTAACCGACGATATTTAACCACTGAACCTTCCTGTATGACACTTTATTTCATTAACACCAATCATAAGGGCATATACACATTACACACTGTAAGCGACGGCCCACGGAAACCTCCGATACGAGCCTCTATGTTGAGTCTGAAAATAGAATGCGAGTTGAGCTAACGCTCAATGAGAAGGCTGTCATTTAGCAGTGACTGACGACGGTCTAATAAAACAATAATGATTAAGCCATTTGTATCAGGATAAGGAGGTAGAATACAGTATTTAACTGTGCACAAGAAACATCACAGCCTAAGCAACTAGTGCTTAGGTCTGCTAGAACCTGGCCCCGCTCCACAGACTTGCTGTGGGAAATACGGGAAAATGCCAGAGGGATCTCTCCTCACAAACTAGTTGTGTGCGTTAACGAGAAGCTTGCCTCCGCCGGGGAACTTTACGGCATCGGGAGAAAGAGTAAAACTCAGTCTCCACCGTATCTCTTCGAAGGTACGAAGTAAATCGTTGTGTTCCACACAAACTAATGTGAATCTACAAGACGCTTGCTTCCGCCATGAGATTTGCATGGTGTCAAAAGAAAGAGTTGAAAGTTGAGTGAAACTCAATCTCCACCATATCTCCCCGGAGGTACGAAGCGATACGTTGGGCTCAGTCCTGAGGATAGACATTAAAGTTGGCAGGTAAAGGCACCGCTGGCAACATACCGGTAAATATATATGCTACATCGCTGGGCGTATTCTCGACTATCCCCCGCATAAAGCGGTTTCCAGGCCAGCACCGATACAAAGGTTAGGGATAGGTGACAATAACACATTTTGACATACACATAACGTACATTCAGGAAAATGGCTATCACCATTTACCTATACATATGATTGCAAGAATATAAATATATAATCAGACAGACTTGACTCACCGCTAATATTCTCCATACCAGATGCACAGGGCACAAATCACAAAAACACTACCATTCTCATTGAACAGCAAAACTATACTGACAGAGAAATATCATAACCAATAGGTACTACGTAATCCCTTCGACCGGCTCTGACCAGTCTCCCTACTGTGTATTTCTTACAAGAACTGATATAAACGCGTTGCATAATGCTATACTAAAAATTGCCGCTGACACTAGTTTGTATATCTGTTAGCTGGAGTAGAAAATGTGTTTAAATAATAGCTGATTCAATTGCAGTAACATTCAATGCAAGAAAAATATAATGCTCGATTTACAGTAATTATGCGCTATTAAATTCGACTTGACACTATAATTACAGTAATAAATTATAATTATGAAGTACATTATGATACAGCTGATTTTATCGAAAATGTACTAAAAATGTGGCAAAAACACCACGGTAGGCAGTGACGGTCTCGTCATCAAAGGGCAGTGTAGGTGATTTATACAAGCAGAGGCGGATGGTGATATATTGGGGCGTGATGCTAATTATATGTCAGAGGCCCTATGTCTCCAGTATCCCCTTATAAGTAAAATATGCGATGCAAGCAGCGAACTTGCTAAATTAAAAAATAATTGTTTTAATAATTATGGTTTTTATTTTGTTAACAATTTGAAAATATGCTATAAATATAAAATGTTTTACAATTGTTAGTAGATTATTTTGATATAATAAAAAAATAATTCATAATGCATATTTTAAAATTCTAAATTATAATTTTTAATAATTTTTACGGCCTTTGAGATATTAATATGCCAAATAAATAATGGGTGTTTTAATCATTTTTAAGACAGCCTTCAAATTTCGGGGCCCTATAACTCGGGAAGTATACAAGTGATTGGATTTCAACTGCGAGCAGATTCAAATGCGATGCCAAATAATATATTTAGCAAATTTGGTGTGAATCGCTCCGGTACCTTCAGAGGAGTAGAGGGCACAAATTTGGTTTTACGAGCAAGCGAGCGACGAATAACATCCAAGTATATAAGTAATATATGTTTTTGGTACCGGAGCGATTCACACCAAATTTGGTACATATATTATTTGGCATCCCATTTAAATCCGCTCGCAGTTTATATCCAATCGCTCGTTTACTTTTCGAGTTATAAGGCCCGAAAATTTGAAGCCCCCCTTAATACTGCCCTTATAAAAATAATTAAAACTTTAAAAAATTCTACTAAAAATTCTAAGATATTTTACGTCTAGAAGATTTTTTCATATTGTTAACCCAAAGCCCAAAAAAAAATGATTGAATATTATAATTTTGAATTTTAAAATATGCACTAAATAATTTTTTTCATCAACATAATCTACAAAAAATTGTAAGACTTTTTATATCTATAACATTTTTTCAAATTGTTTAGCAAAAGGCCATAATTATTAAAAACCACTGCTCGCAACGCATATGTTACCTAAAGGCGAGCTCTCCGCGTTGGTGCGTTCTACGCGTACCAAATCTTGTTTTAATTTACCTATTTGGAACGCACCTTCTTATACACTGATGTTTATAAGACAGAAAACCTAATTATAACTACATATTTTTGAAGAGATAATATGATAATTACAAAAATGAAAATGATAGCAATTGTTTGAGTACAAAATTTATTGTTGCAACCATCCAACAATCAACAACATTTTAAATTTCAATTTCTTTTGGCCTTCAGGGTCGCAATCTGTAAAAACGTAATAAATATAAAATGTCTTAATTTTGTTTGATATAATTAAAAGAATATATGGTTTTCTTTTTAAATTATTTTTTCTTATAGTCACATACACATTGGAAAAACTTTCCTGAAATAATATATCTTAGAATTTATTATAGAATTTCAAAAAGTGATTAAAAGCAGTATTAAAGAGTGCTCCAAATTTTGGGGCCATATAACGCCGAACCTGTACAGACGAGGTGAAACGGGCAAAAAGAAATGTATACCTCGTTAGAGCAAGCATAGGTATCCGGGTATCTGCAAATGAAAATGGAATATTTAGCCATTATTTGTGGAAAATAAAATAAGTGAAGCAAATCCATAAAGCAAATGTAATGTTCAGAAAATTTAAAGTCATAGTAAAGGTATTTTTCTTACATAAAACTAGTATTTACAATGCGCGTTGCTATTTTATAATGGTCTCGGAATGCTTATGCCAAATTCAACGTTTGTATAACTAGATTTCCTGTTTTTTTTTGTTACTGACCTACAAGCGTAGCAGCCTCCGGTATGTTTATGTGACCTTGAATAATTTTGGTACAATTGTTGATGATTGTGGAATAAAAACTACAGAATGACCAAAACTTATGGCAAAAATTGTAATAAAAAATATTTATATTTTATGCTTTTGTTTGAAAAGTTTCTTCAAAAAATGTATCAGTTACGAGAAAACTGTTACGGAAAATCTTGTCCGCCGGTTAATCCAAATAGCTCGACTGGGAACGTTTATCTACTTCTACGTAATATAATTATTACAAATAAATATTGAAATATAATTTCGCAAAATAGTACGAATTAAAAATTATATTTGAATACATTGATAAGGTAAATTTTAATGAAACAATCTATATTTTATATTGACGAAACATTATTTGATAACTTAATAATATAACTACCTAAATTGTACAATTTTAGGGTATTTCTGTAGAGTTTTCTTTGACAGTTTGTTTGGGATATATATTTCTAATGAAAACTACGTAATAGAAAGTCGAAAGCAGGACATTCCTTATTATTTTATATTGTAAGCCCATGGCCATAAAAATAGATTAAATATAATAATAATGAATTTTTAAATATCAATTTATTATGTTTTTGTATATATTAAATAAACGTATAAAATAATTGTAAGACTTCTTATATCAATTACATTTTATCAGATTGTGAATAAAAAATCCATAATAAATAAAAATAATTATTTTTAAATTAAAAATATTACAAGTTGGTTGAACCAAATTTGCTACAATATTCTTTGGAGTATGAAAAAAATTGTAGAAAATTGATAGATAGAAAATATCTTACAATTTCTTGTAGAATTTGTTAGTGTTTTACTTATTTTTCTAAGGACAGTATTAAGAGCCGCTTCAAATTTTGGGTCCCAATAACTCCGAATGTCAATTTAATTCAGAGTGTACATTTACCATGTTCACATGACGGATTGAATACGGTATTGAATTCGATATCGGTTTTGAATCCCGCATGTGAACACAAAAAACAAGGATTGGATTGACTCATTCCAGTCCCATTTTTAGTGGGACTGGATTGAATACTTGTTTTCAATTTTGCCATGTGAACGCATCAGATTAATATGAGACATGCGCAGTATCGTGACAGCAGAGGCGTCGATAGGCCATTTCAAAGGGGGCGCACGTCCCTCTCTTTTAAACAGCGCCCCGCCTGTTATTTCCAAAATTTATTCTTTAAATATAAACACCTACGGAATATCATCACAAATTCACATTTTGTAGGACGTAAGTGAATCGGGAAATTTCTGCGCCCCCTACGAATTGAAATCCTAACGACGTCCCTGAATGACAACTGTCATCAGGTGACGACAGCGCATTTATCGGAATTTTTAAGAACTATTGGATATCAAATTCAATCCCGGACATGTGAACACATGAGGAACGTACTCAGTTCAATCTCATTCCAGTATTGAATCCTCCATCTGAACATGGTAACTGTAATCCTTCTCCGTTGCATGTCACACAACAAGCACCGCCCAACAAGGTTCCCGTGCTATTCCGCTTTAACATCCGACTTTTCCTTTACGTGCATGTAATGTGGGTTGCTCATCGTCTTAAAGTACCTATTGTTTCTGTCACAAGTGTACTTGAGCTTGCATTTTTAAAGTATTAAGGTTTACGGTAAGATATAGTCGGACATCTGTAAATATAATTAAAGAAATTATTAGGTATAGTAGCCTATACTGAATAATATACAAGCCTAAATCACCTACAGTTGATTGAATAAAAAGTGACTTACTGTTGAAATGCCCTTTTCAAAAATTAGAAGATGTCTTTCCAAGGATATACCAATCTAAAATTCAAAACATTTTTATGCTCAATTGCCTGTAGAGGTAGAGCATTTACACACACAGCCGTCATTGAGATAATATTCAAAATAGATTCGGATTCAAGGACCCTAAAAATTGCCACTCCACTTTTTTTAATATTCAAGGTATTCTCTTTTATTCGTATAAGAAAGTAAAAATATTAACTAAAGATATCTGTTTGAGTAACGTGGTGTTGTCCGACAAACTTCACACTTGTAATTGATCTACGTTTCCCCAAAACATAAATATATGTTCACGTCTCTATCGAAATTGTATTAATTAAAAAAAAAATTATATTATTCACACATAAAGTCGATTGTCGGTTTTATGTCGTAAATAGGTATTTACGCCAATAGCAAGTACAATGTGCGGTTAATTTTCACTTGGAATTTATAAAAACATCAGCCTCAAAAATACACGTTTTGACCTTACTTGAATCGAACGTGTCTTTCTGTCTGTGAACGCTCTAGAGACAAAACCAAAGGGCAAAGGCCATAACAAAAAACAATAATAATTTTAATATATTATTTAAATTATTTAAATTTGTATAAGAAAGTAAACATTTAAATATCTCACCAAAGGCATTGCTTGGAACTATGCTTTTTGTTTTAGTTTCATAGAATATTTATATATGACAAACTTATATTATTTATGTCAGGATGGCCGAGCGGTCTAAGGCGCCAGACTCAAGGTTACCCCTTACTCACTATGAATAGTGAGTCGAGCGTTCTGGTCCTCTCTGAGGGCGTGGGTTCGAATCCCACTTCTGACAAAATTCTTTTAGTTTTCATCGAGGTTTCCTTTAATCGATATAGACACTTCAAACATTTTGGTCCAATCCAAAAATATATATCTCATACTTGGATGTTAGTCGTCGCTCGCTCGTAAGACCAAATTTAGGCCCTCTACTTCTCTAAAGGTACCGGAGCGATTTTCTACACATATTATTTGCCATCCTATTTGAATCCGCTAGCAGTTGAAATCCAGTCGCCCGTATACTTCCCGAGTTATAGGGCTCCAACATTTGGAGCCCCCTTAATACTTCTTTTATAAAAATAATTTTACAAAAAAATTCTAAGTAATTATATGTCTAACATTTTTACATATAGGTAACCCAAAGGCCATAAATAAATTATGATATTGAATTTTTATATGTGCACTAAAAATATTTTATTATATCGCAATAATCTACAAGAAGTTTTATTTACTTTCTTTTACGAAGTAATAAGTAAATATAAATAAATAATCAAAATCAAGTGATACTATTGCGAAAACATATATTTATCTCGTTGGGCTACGTGGATCAAAGCGAAGTTTGTTGAACGACCCCACGTTACTGAAAGAGATATCTATGGTTAATCTCTTTGTTATACGTTATGTATAAAAGAAAGTATTGTAATCATAAAAATAATCGACCCGGAAATTGTGTGTGTTTGTGTGTGTCTGTCTGTGTGTATGTGAACGTTCTAGGGCCAAAACTGTCGAACGTAAAATTATGAAACTTTAAACTTAAGTCTTAAATATGCCCTAGATGTGCACCTCCTATTTTGAAATGAATATTCAAACCGGAAGTGCATGTTTATTCCATGCATTTTTTATCTATCTTCAATATCAGTAGAACGACTACACTTACGGCCAAAGTAGTTATGTTCATCATGGTTACACTATACAACTATGGCATTTCTCTTACACGGTTTTTAGCTCGCCGTACGTAGTACCGAAGAAGCTTAAGCATTCGGTCGTGTGTCTGTAGCATTCTCGGATCAAAAAATTTCATTAAAGAAAAGTGTTCGTCTCGTCGCCTTGAATCCAAAAATGTATATAACTTATATACTTGGATATTAGTCGTCGCTCACTCGGTCGCTCGTAAGACCAAATGTGTGCAAGAGCGATTCACACCAAATTTGGTACACATATTATTTGGCATCCCATTTGAATCCGCTCGCAGTTTAAATCCAATCGCCTGTATACTTCTCGAGTTATAAGGCCCCAAAATTTGGAGCCCCCCTTAATACTGCCCTTATAAAAATAATTAAAACACTCAAAAATTCTAATAAAAATTCTAAGATATTTTATGTCCAAATATTTTTTCATATTGTTAACCCAAAGACCAATAAAAATTATTAAATATTATAATTTTGAATTTCAAAATTTGAACAAAAAATTTTTTTTTATTAATATTATCTACAAAAAAGACTTTTTATATCCATAACATTTTTTCAAATTGTTAACCAAAAGACCATAATAATTAAAAACCACTGCTCGCAACGTTCATTTTACCTAAAGGCGAGCTCTGCGCGTTGGTGCGTTTTACGCGTACCAAATCTTGTTTATTGAAATATCCATATTTGGTGCTCTATTGAAACAATGGGTTGTGGTCAACGCAAGACTTTCCTTTACGTAGTTTTCATTATATTTATATATATATATATATATATATATATATATATATATATATATATATATTTATTAATAATGAAATTTTTTAATATTTTGCACAACTTTTGTTTGAAATGTTTCTTCAATAAATGTACCAGTAACGAGAAAATTGCTACTAAAAAACATAAGTATCTTGTTTACGTTGTCATGGATTCGAATGTAGCTTAATTAATCGGATCATCTGCGCCTGTCAATATTTCGACAAGAAAGCAAAATAGACTAAATTAGACAAAAGACATTTCAGAATATTTCTGTAGACTATTGGTTAGCTTTGATAAATAGTAATTCAAAACCATAACAAATTGGTATTCGTATAATTTTCCACCCATTCATTTATATAAGGAGAGTTTGGTGTTCATATTGTTTCTATTGGATTATTATTTTCTAATATTATATTTTTATAATAAACATCTATGTTTGATAACAATATTTGATAACATAATAAGATAATTGATACAATTTCAGTTTGGAATATATATATATATATATATATATATATATATATATATATATATATATATATATATATATATGTATATGCTAGAACTTCACTATCTAACTTTAGTAAATTTCACATATTTATGTCAAAGGGTATTGCCTGTAGAGCGTTTACACACAATGCAGACATACAGATTTCATTGGGTAAATAGTCAAAATGAATTCAAGGACACTAAAAACAAATTTTCCCATTTAAATATCGAGACCTATATTTGTGACCACAATACTTTCATTTATATATTACGTATAAGAAAGAAAAAAAAAATGCATTCATTATAAATTATTCATATAACAAAGACAATTAGTTGCTAAATTACTTTGATATAAATGCCTAAATAATTAGCAATATAATTCCAAAAAAAAAAAATTGAAATAACTATTGGTATTGATGCTTTTTTTGATTCAAATTTTAGAAGATTTATAATTCATTATAATTACAAAATTATATCCTGTATGAAAATATATTTAAGAATTTTGATTTTATTGTTACAATTTGGTATAAATACTAGAACGGATTTTTAATAAAATCATTCAATTCTATCTACTCAAAACAGATAAAGTTACACAACTATTCAAAATGAAATTCGCAGCTATGTTTGTTATTTTCTTTGCTCTATTCATTAGTTTCGTTGTAAGTATTAGTTTTACTTTATTTATATTCATTTATATAAAAATATAAAACAATTATTAGAGTAACAAACAGTGAATTCGCTGAAAAATATGAGATCTTTATATCGTAATGAAAATATAATTAACTTACTTTACTTTGTGTCAAAAAACAACCAATACGTAATAGAAATCTGTTAAAAAACATTGCAAGTAATGGATAATAAATTGTGTCACGAAATTTTATTTTTATATTAGCAAATTTAAATCAAAGTGTAATGCTAATGGAAAATACTGTTTCTAGTTATCTTTTGGTTTTATTTTTAGATTGGCCATCCTGTTAGTGTTGATGACACTGTCCAAGGACTTCCAATTGGAGACATTGACGCTATAGCCCAAAGTGTCCATCTTGGTGATCTTGAAAGTCTTGTGAAAGATCTTCCTACTCAAAATATTGACAATGTTCTCGCATCACTTCCAATTTAATTCAGAAGTAAAAATAATCTTGTATATGGCTTGGGTTTTCTTAGTTTTACTATTTTGATATTCATTTGATAAATTTATTTATATTTTGTAGGATTCAACCACTACCACTAAAACATCTGCTATAACTACTTATAAACTCTACGCAATTATATTTAACTCTGCAAACTTATGTATTAGTAATGTAGAAATTTGAATTTTAAAAATAAATGTAAACAGATTTTGTACCTTATGTTTTTATTTATTTATTATATATATTTTTTAGGTTTTTCTGGGTCGTATTCCATAGGTAAATTATAATTACCGTGGACATTATGACAATTCATATAGAATATATTTGTTTGCTATAATAATTGAGGCGAAATACCTTATCCTCAAGTGTTATTCCCAGCGTTTTTCCATATCAACGTTTGGCATCCCGCTCAAAAGAGGTTCTCTGTTTGGCCTAATCCGGCGTTTCGTATTCTCCTTCATGTGAACTTACCCTCAAAAAATATTCTTGTCAGTTTTGGACACACACGTCACCTGGGATTTAAAGGCAGAGGGGGCTATCATAACCAACTTTTGTATCGCAGATGACCCGTGCCGTAAACTCCACAAATGACTAACAGATACGCCATTGTATATATGCTATTGGACGAACAATATATTGTTCACATTACAAATAAGAGATGTCGCTAGTCAGCCGATTTGCTGAAAACCGGGCTGTGCTTACCATCACTGGGGAAGCAGATTATTTAATGCGGTAGAAATAGATGGCGTAGAAAGATAGATGCCCTAGTGAAAATTTTAAGTAATACCCTAGATCACATATATAAAGTTTCTAAAAAACGACTTTAAACCTTCAAAACCCTTTCTTTAAACTTTTTTCAAGTGAACCATATGATAACTGAATATAACCGTACAAGTTGAAAAAATACCTGTAATATTTTACATTTAAAACTTTGACCTTCGAGGGGCACGTGTAATATATGTATATATATATATATATATATATATATATATATATATATATATATATATATATATATATATATGCATGTATAAACTATAGGATATTTATAATGTGGTGAGTTCGTATGAAATAGAAAACAGGAACAACTAGGGGAGAGAGAGAGAGAGAGAAGAATATAAACTAGATTTACTATATATATATATATATATATATATATATATATATATATATATATATATATATATATATATATATATATATATATATATGATAGCTCTCTCTGCCTTTAAATTACAGATGACGTGTGTGTCCAAAACTGACAAGAATATTTTTTGAGGGTAAGTTCACATGAAGGAGAATACGAAACGCCGGATTAGGCCAAACGAAAAACCTCTTTTGAGCGGGATGCCAAACGTTGATATGGAAAAACGCTGGGAATAACACTTGAGGATAAGGTATTTCGCCTCAATTATTATAACAAACAAATATATTCTATATGAATTGTCATAATGTCCACGGTAATTATAATTTACCTATGGAATACGACCCAGAAAAACCTATCAAATATGTATAATAAATAAATAGAAACATAAGGTTCAAAGTCTGTTTACATTTATTTTTAAAATTCAAATTTCTACATTACTAATACATAAGTTCGCAGAGTTAAATATAATTGCGTAGAGTTTATAAGTAGTTATAGCAGATGTTTTAGTGGTAGTGGTTGAATCCTACAAAATATAAATACATATATCAAATGAATATCAAAATAGTAAAACTAAGAAAACCCAAGCCATATACAAGATTATTTTTACTTCTGAATTAAATTGGAAGTGATGCGAGAACATTGTCAATATTTTGAGTAGGAAGATCTTTCACAAGACTTTCAAGATCACCAAGATGGACACTTTGGGCTATAGCGTCAATGTCTCCAATTGGAAGTCCTTGGACAGTGTCATCAACACTAACAGGGTGGCCAATCTAAAAATAAAACCAAAAGATAACTAGAAACCGTATTTTCCATTAGCATTACACTTTGATTTAAATTTGCTAATATAAAAATAATATTTCGTGACACAATTTAAAAGTGGCTTCCCGTCCATTCGAGGATATTTATATTGCCGGTACCGCATATGGTATATTCATGTAATATTTCCGAAACATGCAACTCGTTTAACTGGGAAGATATCGTGATGATGTGTAATTTAAAATAATCATATGTTTATAACGAATAGTTCCAATAAAAATATTTGACATAAATACAAACATACTGTAGATTCGCTGGGACAAGCAAAGTACGTCATCATTCAGTGAAAAACCTTATATACCGAAATTAACTACAAAAAAAAAATTTATATATTTATTGCATTTATGTACAATTAAACAATATATTTTTGAAACAATTCCAAGCGTCACAATATATGGATTATCCATTACTTGCGATGTTTTTAACAGATTTCTATTACGTATTGGTTGTTTTTTGACACAAAGTAAAGTAAGTTAATTATATTTTCATTACGATATAAAGATCTCATATTTTTCAGCGAATTCACTGTTTGTTACTCTAATAATTGTTTTATATTTTTATATAAATGAATATAAATAAAGTAAAACTAATACTTACAACGAAACTAATGAATAGAGCAAAGAAAATAACAAACATAGCTGCGAATTTCATTTTGAATAGTTGTTTAACTTTATCTGTTTTGAGTAGATAGAATTGAATGATTTTATTAAAAATCCGTTCTAGTATTTATACCAAATTGTAACAATAAAACCAAAATTCTTAAATATATTTTCATACAGGATATAATTTTGTAATTATAATGAATTATAAATCTTCTAAAATTTGAATCGAAAAAAGCATCAATACAAATAGTTATATCAATTTTTTTTTGGAATTATATTGCTAATTATTTAGGCATTTATATCAAAGTAATTTAGCAACTAATTGTCTTTGTTATATGAATAATTTATAATGAATGTATTTTTTTTCTTATACGTAATATATAAAAGAAAGTATTGTGGTTACAAATATAGGTCTCGATATTTAAATGGAAAAAATTGTTTTTAGAAACCTTGAATCCATTTTGACTATTTACCCAGTGAAATCTGTATGTCTGCATTGTGTATAAACGCTCTACAGGCAAAATATGTGAAAGAAAACCTCCTATTTTTGAAATGAATATTACGTTTAGAGAAAAATGTAAATTTACTAAAATAAAGTTCTAGCAATTTTTGTTTAAATATTTAGCTCTTCAAAATTTCTTTATATAATAAATATTTATTATTTTAAAATAATGGAGTCCGTATCTTACACCGCACAGTGAAGTGACACATGATCGCATATAGTATTTATAAGGCAAGCCATTTACTGAAACATTATCTTTGAAAATAGCCGTGTTACTTTTACGTTTCCCTAGTTACCACACATATTCAGGATCGTCGCGTGAGGGTGGGAAATAAGATTTGGAGGGAAATGGCCAAAATATAAGTTTCACAAAGGCGCCTCTCACCCATGCAGTGGCCCTGCACATATAAATATTGTTCCATGAAAATGGTAGAATTAATTTAAAATATAATAAAGCAATATTGCATATACAGTATAAACTACGTATAAGAAAATTGAGTAAAGGGCACTCCAGATGTTTGCTTAAATTGCTAAAAAGTTATTAGTTTCAATTATTCTAGTATTTTTAGAATTCTATTGCTGTTTTTTCAGACATCTAAACATAATTGTCTTTGTTATATGAATAAATTATAATGAATGCATTTTTTATATCGGTCAATTTTCCCTGATTTTTTCTCATATAATAATTTACATCACCAAATCAACTGAGCTTAAATCGACAGTTGTGTTTTAAACATTGGTCTCGTTCACCTGACCGACGCAGTTGAGATCAAGCATACATCAAATTATATTTCGTAGCAGCTTTTGATGGCTGAACAGTATTTTATGGTATGTGATATATATTTTTTAATTTAACGTGAAATTTATCAGTATTTACTCATTTGACAGATTGCTATTATGTAATAGTTTGGTCTCTGGAAATAATATAAGTAAGTCGAGAATATTATAAAACAATAGCTCTTATCTCCAATGTTGCCGATTTTTTGTTTCTTATATCACTATCACATACAGGTTATAAACAATCATATAAATACCGCATAAACATTAAAAAATTATCTAATGTAAATTATTCTATTCGTTCGAATACCCCGTTTATGCAAGTAATCATATTAATACCACAATATAATTCTAGTTCTATTAAATTTATTTTCAAAATTAATTTTGTAACATACGAACTATTTATTACTTTTAATAAATGTTGAGTCATTGCAAAATCTAAAATCTATCTCCACCACTGGTTGATTGAATTGTTTTAAAACAAATACTTTGTTGCTGAATGATAAAAATTTAATAATGATCGTGAATTAGGTTATAGTATTGGTTCGTTGAATAATCTATTCTAATACAAAATAGAAGCAATGAGTAAAATTATAATCCCGATTTTTAAAGAGCTAAAATGATACTCATATTTGTAAACAATACAGAATATATTGCAACAGTACATATCAATCGAACTGTACCTCTGCACGTGTATGCAACATTTTAAAATTCAAAATTATGATGAGTTTGTGTGTGTATATATAAGGGAAACGTTATATTTATATGGGTTATCCAAAAAAAAAACATGATAAATCGCAATCCGTCAAATTATTCAATTGGTAGCTACATTTACATGTTACACTAAAGCCTTATTTTGTTACCTAACTAAAGTCGAATCTCCTCTAATATATCTAATTCACGTGTTGAATTCATTGCTATATTTACAAAATTAGTTCATAATAAAGCTTTATTTGTTTTAAATTAGAAAAATGGTATTTTTATATAATTAAAAGTTTAAATGCAAAAATACCAAAGAAAACAAGATCAACGCTGACAGGACAAATTGACGTAGTAAACTGTGAGTATTTAAACTAGGGCGACCATAACTAATTAGTTTGTAATTAAAAAATAGCGACATTATGGGAAAGTAGCATTTAGTGTTGCCGAAAAGTGCTTGCATATTCGCGATAGATGGCACGCGTGAAACCCTTATCCGGCCTTGTGATTGGCTGCCTTTAACTGTCAGTTCATTTTAATTTACAAAATTAATTAAAACACAGTTTTTAGCCATATCTATCAACATTATTCAACATATATTTTAATATAATATAATACGTAAAGACCCAAAAGGTTATTTAAGATATTTTATTGAAATCAGGGAAATTATGTCAAAAATTATGATTATTGACATAATTTTTGACATAATTTCCCTGATTTCAATAAAATATCTTAAATAACCTTTTGGGTCTTTACGTATTATATTATATTAAAATATATGTTGAAGCTTGAGCCTATTTAAAAAAAATAACTCATACCCACCAGCTTTACAATAAGAACGGTACAATCATGCAAACTGCACCTCTATGTTAAATCCCATAAGAAACGAAAATGGCCTCGACCGCATCTAAATTTGCCGCACAATTACGCGCCATCACTTTTGTAGTCCATTGATAAGGTTTCATTTTTAACAGTAGTTCCAGATATTGACATTTGGGAAGAGCATATAGTTCAATTACATTTCACAAAAATTGGCACGGCAAGGCAAAACTTGGTCGGATGCATAAACGGTTACTTGGTCGTCTATGCGTTCAACTTTTGTCGACGGAGCGCATATGCGTAACTTGGCATGGAACAGCCATGCGACGAAGCATTATAATTAGATATTGTTTTGAAAAATAGGACGTGCAAATCATTTAACAAAATATATTTAATATCCTTTCTTCGACATAAAGCGCTTCCATGAATTTATCACATACATTATGGTTTCCTGCAACATCAGCAGTTATAGAGATACAGTTAGAATAATAGAATATACATTGTGAAAACTCATACATTAGATGTTTATAACGTTTAAACTCCAAATTTAAACACTGCATTGTCTAATACATTGCTCCAATTTACTATTCCCAAATAATTTTATGGCATATATAGTAAATAAGATTTAGTATTTAACTCCTTAAGAAAAACCATCAGGTCCATCTAGTTCGAAGTAATGCCGCTCCGCTCTCGGCTATTTTAGATGGTGGCGCTACCATCGACTTTGAATGTTCAAGCAACCAGTGATAGAAATCATGCGCACAGTATTAGAAATTAGCTATTTTTACGCTATAATCAAAGATATTCCATCGAATAATGACTGTTTATTGAATATAAAGGTATTACGGACACATTGTTACACTTTTGCTCAAAGTTATATTTCTTAATTACATAAAACTACTCAAAACCTATCATGATTAAACAAACCTCGATTACGCAAAAACCTACCTAATTTTTAAAGAAAAAAAAATATCAGTGAATTCGTAATTGCATAAATTATGCTTGGTAAAAATGATATTCTTTTTGTATTTACAGTTTCGGAGATAAAAAATGAAAACTATAATAAATGACCTATTTTCGAGGTTTTTATTTTTTATCTCTGAAACTGTAAATACAAAAAGAATATCATTTTTACCAGGCATTATTTATGCAATTACGAATTCACTGATATTTTTGTTTCTTTAAAAAGTAGGTAGGTTTTTTTTTTCGAGCTTGATGGTTGACCTTAAATACTAATATAACTTCCTATATACTACTTTTAGGCGTTAGAAAGGTATATGTCCCCTCATATACCTTTCTAACGCCTAAAAGTAGCCTATGTTCGTGCATTTTCTTTGGTACAAGGAAAAGGTTTAGACGAATGAATCTTTGCAGTTTATAGAGCATGTATTATTCTTTTAAAAAACATTTTTTTCATCCCTGTAACTCCTTTATTCTGCCCCTTACACTCTTTTCCGTAGGCCATGTTTAAAAAACAGAGGGGTACTATTCCCAGAATTTCTCTGAGCTGGGTTAAATGAAACAAAAAACGAAACGGATTTTCGATGTCAAGTTAATTTCGCGTCGTTTGATGTTTTTTTTTTTTTCAAAATTCGATCTTATCATAAAATGGCGCCCTGTTAAACAAAAAAACACGATTTTCGTCTTATTTTTTCGTTTTCGTTTGTTTTAAAAAAATAGAAAAAATGAAGATTTCTGAGAAAAAATCCGTCAAACGATGACAAATTTTATAAGCTACAAGGGGGAAAAAATCAAAACGATTGGATAAACCGTTAAAAAAATATCCTGGGAACCGTAAATAAAAACATAGTTTAGTGAAAAACGCATTTAAAGTCGTCTCGGATTTCGATTCCAAGGTCCATCTTTGCGGCAGCTTACGTTTGTCCGGTCTATCGGTTCGAAATGTACCGATATTTTATAATAACCGCAAACCTTTACGCGTGCTCATCGCGATGCGTGTCTGAATTTCACTGATAGGTAACCTCAAAACAAAGCAAACAGCGCCAACTGGAGAGCGCGTGTAGGTAGCGCTCGGAGGTTGCTCAATCTAATCCGCTGTAACTTTTGTAATAATTTGAATTTCGATAAACGCCTTCGAAAACAGATTCCTAAATAGTTTTTCCAAAAGAATATGTAAAAAAAAAAACGATATATTGAAAACGCAAAAGGTATATGCTCCCTTACGTCGAGACCTCCTTTTCATCATTGATATATTACGTGTCTAATTATTGCCTGCATTTTAATACAATTTCGATCGCAGCCTTATTACCAAGCGAGTGGCATACAGTCATGTATATGAGTTATATAAATTTTCGGAATGAGGAGGACGTAAAATGAATTTCTATGCAAATTTTGTTTAAAACCACCAATGTTATAGACACACAGCCGATTAATGTAGCTCTTATGTACTATCTTCTGATGAGCTAAAAAGGAACACAAACGAACATCAGAATATTGTAGGCAGGCATTCGCACTAGATTGTCCTACAATACATAAATGAAATATCGGTCACAGATTTTAGTAATATTACCGATTATTCATCATGCTCGACTTTGATGTTGGATAGGAAGTGGATCGATTAGGGGCAACAAAAACAATAATATAACGGTACATTGTAATCATGAATTTCTGGTTGTCTTCTACCCTAATTAAATCAATAATGGATTTGTTTTTTTAAATCCGAAAACATAATCAAAACTCTGGAGTGCCCTATATTTAATTTTTACTATATATGTATGTAATATATAGCTTTATTGTATTTTAAATTAAATTTATCATTGCCATGATACAATATAAATATGTGCGGAAAGTAGGGAAACATAGATGTAATTTGGTGATTTCTTTGTAAATGGTACATTTTTCGTTTAAACTTTACAAGTAAAAGTTCCTAGAAATGTTTATATTTTAAACTTATATCAGATTTTCTCTTTCTTTAACGTATGATCTTTTCAAGATGTGCAAAAGATGGTATGAGTAAAAAAACACTTCTGATTGAAATGTCTATTTCAAAATTAGGAAGTTTTCGTTCCCAAGATATACAATTCTTAATTTCAGAACATCTTATTTTTATGTTCAACGGTATTGGCTGTAGTGTATATACACACAGCCCACCAAACATACAGATTTCATTGAGAAAATAATCAAAATAGATTCACGAATATTTTCATTAAAATTTCTAGGTCGATTTGTTTTGTGAGCAAAATACTTTCTGTTTGAAATTACGTATAAAAAAGTAAAGATAGAAACTAAGAATATTATACAATCGGTAAATAATCAATTAACAATATCAAACGATTTAATAATTGATCCTAAAATAATAATTGATAGTTTCAATCATCATTTCAAGGTTACGCTTCAAAATATTATAAAATATGGAAACTTTCATATCAATGAACAAAATCTGGAGGGTCCTGCAACTCAACTTTCTTTTACTCGATTTATTGCATTACTTTTAGTACTATTGTACTTTTTCAGTACTAATAGTAACCATAGAAACGTATATGTATAAAACGTAGATCCAAAACTGTGTATTTAGTAAATGGTATATTTATCATGTCAGCGGCAATTTTTTGTATAGCTTTATGCAACGCGTTTTATATCATTTCCTCTAAGAAATACAGGGTAGGGAGCCTGCTCAGAGGCGGTCGAAGGGATTACGTAGTACCTATTGGTTATGATATATCTGTTTCAGTATAGTTTAACTGTTCAATGAGAATAGTAGTGTTTTTGTGATTTGTGCCCTGTGCATCTGGTATGGAGAATACTAGCGGCGAGTCAAGTCTGTCTGTTTATATTTATATTCTTGCAATCATATGTATAGGTAAATGGTGATAGCCATTTTCCTGAATGTACGTTATGTGTATGTCAAAATGTGTTATTGTCACCTATCCCTAACCTTTGTATCGGTGCTGCCCAGGAAACCGCTTCGTGCGGGAGATAGTCGAGAAAGCGCCCAGCGATGTAACATATATATTTACCAGTATGTTGCCAGCGGTGCCTTTACCTGGCAACTTTAATGTCTATCCTCAGGACTGAGCCCAACGTATCGCTTCGTACCTCCGGGGAGATATGGTGGAGATTGAGTTTCACTCAACTTTTAACTCTTTCTCTTGACACCATGCAAATCTCATGGCGAAAGCAAGCGTCTTGTAGATTCACATTAGTTTGTGTGGAACACAACGATTTACTTCGTACCTTCGAAGAGATACGGTGGAGACTGAGTTTTACTCTTTCTCCCGATGCCGTAAAGTCCCACGGCGGAGGCAAGCTTCTCGTTAACGCACACAACTAGTATGTGAGGAGAGATCCCTCTGGCATTTCCCGTATTCCCACAGACAGTCTGTGGAGCGGGGCCAGGTTCTAGTAGACCTACGCACTAGTTGCTTGGGCTGGGATGTTTCTTGTGCACAGTTAAATACTGTATTTTACCTCTTTATCCTGATACAAATGGCTTAATCATTATTGCTTTATTAGACCGTCGTCAGTCAGTGCTTAATGACAGCCTTCTCACTGAGCGTTAGCTCAACTCGCATTCTATTTTCAGCCTCAACATAGAGGCTCGTATCGGAGAATTCCGTGGGCCGTCGCTTACAAATGTGTATATGCTCTTATAACTGGTGTTAATCAAATAAAGTGTCACACAGGAAAGTTCAGAGTTTAAATATCGTCGGTTACCATACATCTACATACAACTTTAACAACAGGTAAAATCCACCCTAATAATCAAGTATATTATTCTAACAAAATATTAATGTTCTTCTCTAATTTGTGTTGTTTCTGAGATATGGAAGAATTAGCAACATTTATAAATATTGCTTTCAAAAATACAAGTTTTAAGTGTAAAGTTTTTTAATGTTCAACAGTTTTTGCTGTGGAGAGAGCACAGATAAACAGGCACACACACAAACATAATTTCGAAATTAGTCAGGAACGATACAAAGGTGGTCAAAACTTGTATTTCCGTTAAAATTTAGAAAATTAGTTAGAAACTCCGATTTTGTTAAAATCGCCGTGCGAGAACGTATTAGCGCGGATGTGCGCTCTATTTCTATAACTCGAAAATTATCCTTTCACTTTCGATATCGTTTTGTTACCAATTTTAGTACTTTGAGAGTACTTTAATAGAAAGGAGGCCAAAGTGGTGTCACTCATTAATGTTGGTGTTCGTATTTTGGAATGTTTGGTTTGCTTATGGCTGATATCACCTACGTCAAATAGTTGTTATTCGACCAATACATTCTCTTCTTTATTGAATAGTAATTAAAATATGTATCACCATTACCGAATAGCGTTATAAGTCAAATATGTTTTGTTTTATTCAAGAAAAATGCTGAATTATTTCATCGTTTTAATTTGAAAGAATTTCAATTTTCTTAATATATACGTAACAACGAACTATACAACATAATATTTAAAATTTAAAAATAATTATATTTAATTATAATGGTCATTGGGTACACAATCTGTAAAAATGTTTACAAATAAATAGGTTTACTATTTCTTGATATATTAGTTAGCATTTATTCAATACGATAAATTCCTTAATTTTTGTATTTAATTTTTTTTATGAAATTTGGGTTCAAAATTATATTAGAATTATGGATTAAGAAAAAAAAACATTGTGTACCATTTTGGCGCCTTCCTTTTTTTAATTATGTAAAATACTGAAAAATACAATTATATAAAATTGTTAATGAAACTAAATTTTAAAAATTATTTTGACGCCAAAATGGGATGTTTCAGAATCAGTAGCTCGTCGGATAATGTTGAATGTTTTGAACACAAAAAGAAAATTGGTTATATTATATTCCAAAAAAAATGATAAAAAATTAGTATTATTACTATTTGTGCATCAATCAGAAATATCTGAAAAAAATCTAGCTTGTAGAGTATGCCAAAGAGGACATGAGAGCACATAAATAATAAACTCCTCTCTGTAACTTAAAGGTCCAAATATAAAATAAATTGTTTATATTTCTATAAGATTGTATTACCCGCCAAAAATTGTAGACAAAAATATGGGTATTAATATTCTATACGTTATAACGTTTCAGAATTTGGATTTAGGACTACGAGATAAGAACTATTTGCTAAGGAAATTGTTTGATCCGATAATGTTACTGACACACGACCAATATCTTCTATTCGACGAATTGTTATTAACTAATAAGTGCAATGTTGGTGAAATCGGCTATTATAATTAGGCTTATATAATTATAGTTCCTGGGTCCCTAAAACGCTCAAGACGGCACTGATACATATTTCAAAATTCAACAGTATAATACTAAAAAATTGTAATAAAAATTTATTTAATATATATTTAATAATTTGAGATAAAAAATCATAAAAATGACTATTTGTAAAGGTAATATTTCGTGATTTCAAAGGTATATCCTGTACTTACTGCAATAAGAAAAAAAATAATGATTGCTAGTTTTATTGTTACTTTTTGGTATAAATTCTAGTACAAATTTTCATTATAATCATTCAATTCTATCTACTCGACACAGATAAAGTAAACATCAATTTTTCAAAATGAAATTCGCAGCAATTTTCGCCATTTTCTTCACTCTTTTCGTTGGTTTTATTGTGAGTATGAATTTTACTTTATTTATATGAATAAATCAAATACATAGATTTATTAGAATAAAAAATTATTATATATATTTCGTTAAATACGTATATATATATACGAGAATAATAGATTAATTCCTATTATTTAATAAATTTTCTATACTGTACATTTTTATAATTAATTGTATGTATTTATAATTAGTATTTATAAAAATTAGTTTTTTGTAAGCATATATATGTATAAATACATACAAAATACCTATTAATTATAAAAATGTACAGAATAATATATATATATTAAGTAATAGAAATTAATCTCTTATTAAGATATATATATATATATATATATATATATATATATATATATATATATATATATATATATATATATATATATATACATATATATATATATATATATATATACATATATATACGTGTTGTGCGTTCATTGTGAAATGCAGTAAGTTTATTTATAATCACTGTCACCGTGCACGCCACAAATAATTTCACATCCATTTTGGGTTTTTGAATATACGTCAAAATGCCGACAGTTTATTACAAATAATAAAGTAAATTATAATACAGCTGAAGAAGTATCTATGTATAGACATACAGAGAAGCCTATGATGATACAAAAACGTGTCCACAAGGTAACACCGTTAAAATACCAGTAACAACAAGTAGCTGAAGAATGGACTGTATATGACACGAGTTAACCTAGTCTATATATATATAATCACTTTTGTTACATTATGGTTTCCCTATCACAATTAGAATACATATTGATATTGTTTCATAACAATCGTAGAATGAGTTTAGAGGTAAATTAAGTAATATTATATATATATATATATATATATATATATATATATATATATATATATATATATATATATATATATATATATAATATTACTTAATTTACCTCTAAACTCATTTTACGATTGTTATGAAACAATATCAATATGTATTCTAATTGTGATAGGGAAACCATAATGTAACAAAAGTGATTATATATATATAGACTAGGTTAACTCGTGTCGTGTGTCGTGATTATAATTAAAATTTATTGTGATAGGGAAACCATAATGTAACAAAAGTGATTTTTCAGTAAATAGTATATTTATTGAACAGTTGCTAATATTTATCAAAATCGTTTTGGTTTCATCATACCGTTTTCGAAATTTTGAAAAAATAGCTAGGGTAAAATAATGACTTCAAAAATAAAAGGTGCACACCCATATATAATTATTAAGATAAAAGTTTCATAATTTAAGTAACATATCCAAGGATGCAAATGATAAATTATGTGGCTTTTCAAATATTACCGAATTGAAATCAAAATGCATTGCAAAGTATATGTAATTTCTAGTTAATCATTGCATACATTTTTAGGTTGGACATCCTGTTAGTGTCGATGAGACTGTTAAAGGAGTTCCTGTTAAAGATATAGACAACATTGCCCAAAGTGCCCATATTGGAAATCTTGATAGTGCTGTGAAAGATCTTCCTACTAAAAATGTGGACAACGTTGCCGCATCAGTTCCTGTTTGATGCAGTAGTAAGGATAAGGTTTATATCTAAATGTAAAATGTATCATTAATAACACTATGACAACCGCTATAGCCATTTATAATTACTGCACTATTATTTCCAACCTATTAGACTTAAAAATGTAGAATTTTGTATATGCTAAATAAATATAGACAGAATCTAAACACAATTTATTTATTTCCAAATACATATTTTATACTAGTATTTGTAGATGTTCTTAAGCCAAACCATTAGGTACATCTAATTCGAAGAAATGCCGTTCCGCTTTGGGTTATATCTGTTGGCAGCGTCATCTTTCAACTTCGAATATTCATATAAACCAGTATTGTAAATATGCTATTTGTGGGTAAAATCAAACATATTCCATCGAATAATAATTGTTTAATGAATAAAAAGTGATTTCGAAAACATTTCGGCTAAAGTTATATTTTTAAATTCCATAAAACTAGTTAAAATCTATCATGATGGTATTTATTTAAGGACGCCATCGAATTTGGTATATAACCAATTTCTGGTACTAACATTATATTCACATCATAGAAAACATTCCTATTTCTACTAAGTTTACTTACACACACATGTGTACTATATTTCTATTATTTGTTTGACAATATGACCGACAAAACACTTTTCTCTAATGATTACTAGTAAGTATTGTAATCATGAAAAATTTTAAACTCGAGATCTCAACGGATATCCACGTTTTGACCTATTTTGAATCAAATGTGAGCATTTTCGGAATGACGTCCGTCTGTGGAACCAAAACAGTCAAATGTAATTTTGGGAAACTTTAAACTTAAGACTTGTATACGGTCTAGATGTGCACCTCCAATTTTGAAATGAATATTCAAACCGAAAGTTTATGTTTATTTCGTGTTTTTTTTTTTTTACGTTCTAGAATATCACTTGCACGCCAGCACTTATGGCAAAAATAGTATTGTATATAATGAAAGCCATTAATATTTCACACAAGTTTTATTTGGAAAATATCTTCAAGAATATAACTGTTACGAGAAAACTGCTACGAAAAAATCTAAAATTTCTTATATATGTTGCCATAGATACGCATATATGTGGATTATATTTAATAAATCGCATAAACTATGCTTGACAACAATCTGGCATATGTTATCAAAAACAGATAGAAACTGAGTCGCGAGATTCTCAAGTTGGTCAAATTAAAATTGTGTGTGTTAAGCACACGTGATAACCACTACACTACGGAAACTGATACGTATTACTTTGATTGGATACGTCTTAAATGTACTATATAGGCTGAGTATCTATTAAAAGTATTCTGTTTCCGCCCGGGATAGAACCGGGGGCCTTGTGCGTGTAAAGCACACGTGATAACCACTACACTACGGAAACTGATACGTATTTCTTTGACTGGATACGTTTCTAATGTACTATATAGGCTGAGTATCTATTAAAAGTATTCTGTTTCCGCCCGGGATCGAACCGGGGGCCTTGTGCGTGTAAAGCACACGTGATAACCACTACACTATGGAAACTGATACGTAATTACTTTGACTGGATACGTTTATAATGTACTATATACGCTGAGTATCTATTAAAGGTATTCTGTTTCCACCCGGGATCGAACCGGGGGCCTTGTGCGTGTGAAGCACACGTGATAACCACTACACTACGGAAACTGATACGTATTACTTTGACTGGATACGTTTTAAATGAACTTTATAGGCTGAGTATTATTAAAAGTATTCTGTTTCCGCCCGGGATCGAACCGGGGGCCTTGTGCGTGTTAAGCACATGTGAAAACCAGTACACTACGGAAACTGATACGTATTACTTTGACTGGATACGTTTTGAATGTATTATATACGCTGAGGATGTATTAAAAGTATTCTGTTTCCGCCCGGGATCGAACCGGGGGCCTTGTGCGTGTTAAGCACATGTGATAACCACTACACTACGGAAACTGATACGTATTTCTTTGACTGGATACGTTTCTAATGTACTATATAGGCTGAGTATCTATTAAAAGTATTCTGTTTCCGCCCGGGATCGAACCGGGGGCCTTGTGTGTGTAAAGCACACGTGATAACCACTACACTACGGAAACTGATACGTATTACTTTGACTGGATACGTTTTGAATGTACTATATACGCTGAGGATGTATTAAAAGTATTCTGTTTCCGCCCGGGATCGAACCGGGGGCCTTGTGCGTGTTAAGCACATGTGATAACCACTACACTATGGAAACTGATACGTATTACTTTAACTGGATACGTTTTAAATGTACTATATACGCTGAGTATCTATTAAAAATATTCTGTTTCCGCCCGGGATCGAACCGGGGGCCTTGTGCGTGTTAAGCACATGTGATAACCACTACACTACGGAAACTGATACGTATTACTTTGACTAGATACGTTTTAAATATACGATATACGCTGAGTATCTATTAAAAATATTTTGTTTCCGCCCGGGATCGATCCGTGGGCCTTGTGCGTATGAAGCACACTTGATAACCACTACACTACGGAAACTTCTTATCTTATCTTAAATATTTCTTTATTATTTATGGTTCTGTTTTACATAATTACACGAATTAATAAATTTTACATTGTTGGTTTTTTAAGATACCCTACTCACATGAGTTTAGCTCTTGTGGCGTGTGTTATTTGCGGATGCGTGAAGTAATGTGTGTGTTTATTTTACTATGGTGGTTGTGTATTTTGTTGTTCACTGTACAGGAAAATGTGGGAGGTATTAAAAACCTGTTTTCGTTGAATATTTACATAAAACTTACTATCTAACTTAACCTATTTTACAATACTATCTTAAAACTAATAAATACATTTTTGTTTTGATTGTTAATGGGATGAATCTGGTGCAGTATGGTTTGTTGTTGTTGTATTACTGGGTGAGAGTGTTTGTGTACTGTGTTTTAGTGTTACGTGTTAGGCTCTTGGAAGCGTACCGTGTATATTGGTAATAGTTGATATGGGAGTTTATGCAGTGGTGTAGTTGCGTTGTCGCGTCTGGTTCTTGATATCTGTATAGTCAGGGGGTTGGAGTTTAGTTGCTTTTTGTAAAAATTTTGTGATGTGTTATTTATGTAGTCGCGTATGTATGGAATGTTGGTCAATTCGTGCAGTTCAGTTATGCGTACATATCTGTCTGTGTTTGTTGCTAGTGTGAGATATTTGTTTTGTAGTCGCTGTACTGTTAATATTGCGGAGTTCGAGGCGTTGCACCAGACCGGGGCTGCATATGTCAGTATTGGTCTCACTATAGTAGTTTAAAGTAAAAGTTTGGTTTTTGTCGTGACGGGTGAAGTCCTAATGAGTAATGGGTATAAGTTTCGAATTGTAAGTCTGGTTTTGTTGATGGCGTTACGAATGTGTTGTCCATATTTTAATGTATGATTTAATGTGACCCCTAGATATTTGACTGTGCGTGTGGAGGTAAGTTTATGATCTTGTATTTTTAATGGGGTGAATATTCGTATGTTGGTGAATTTGCGTGATAAAGTAATGGCTTCAGTTTTTGTGGCATTTATTTTTATTATCCATTTGTCCCAGTATTTTTGTAGAATGTTGATGTGTATCTGTAGCTGTCGATTTGCTACCTCTGCGGTGTACGAGTGTGCATACAGTGTTGTATCGTCCGCGTACATTGAGATGTTAGTCTGAGGAAAGGTGGGGATATCGCTTATGTAGAGGTTCAACAGTTTTGGTCCTAGGACACTGCCTTGCGGTATTCCAGCTCTAATAGGTTTGGGGGAGGAGTAGGTGTTGTTGATGAGAATTGGATAGGTAGGAGGGTATTAGTTTGATTATTGTAGGTGGGAATCGGTGTCTTATTAATTTGCTAATGAGCCCTGTTATCCAAACCTTGTCGAAGGCTTTTTCAATGTCTAACAGGGTCATAGTGGTAACTTTGCTCTTGTTGTAGTTTAGTATTATGTCTGTCACTATTCTTGTTACTTGTTGTACTGTGTTATATTTTGGTCTGAATCCAAATTGAAAGTCCGGTGTGATTTTATTTTTATTGTCGAATTTAGTTAATCTTGTGAGTATTATTTTCTCTGTCAGTTTTGCGAGGGTATTAAGTAAGCTGATGGGTCGGTAACTGGTGGGGTTTTTACGGTCTTTATTGGGTTTTGGTATGGGGATTACGGTTTCCATTTTCCAGACTTCTGGGAAATGTTGTAGAAGGATGATTGCATTTTATAAGGTAGGTTATTTGGACTTTTTTTTTGGATAGGTTTTTCAGGATTTTGTTTTCGATTTTATCAGGTCTGGGAGCTTTTTTGTTGGAGAGGGTTCGTATTATTTGTACTATTTCTTTGGGGGATGTAAGGATTTTCGCTAGTTGTCTTCTGTCTGTTTCGTTGTTCAGTTGTAGGTATTGTTTCGTCGTATATTACTACATTATTGTATAGAACAATAATTTGAATACTAGAAAAACTTGAATTTGGATAATATCCAACATATTATGTTCGTGAAATATATATTCCAATATTGAATTTTGTCAAAATTATCAAAATGTTCAAATACTGCCCACGGTCAAATAAAATAAAAAATAGAATTCTTTACTACAGATTCTAAGATATTTTATGTCGACAATGTTTTTCCTAATTGTGAGTCCAGGGGCTATAAAAAAAATCTGGAGTGATCTGCACTCGACTTTCTTTTACGCAGTTTTCACTAGACATGGGAGGGTTCTCAGATATAAAACAATTTATAGTGGGCTTCAGTTTTCCTTTTATTTATAATAACTGTTTTTATGGGAATAAAATGGGTCGACGCTAGGCGTCGCGACGAGAACGTGCAACTCGACGTTTCTTGTTTAGTGTTTGAGGTGTTAGGACGGTTTTACGGGGTTTTTGGCGGACCGACGTTGGGCGTCGTGGCGGAGGCGTGATAGCTCGACGCTTTCGGGAATGCGGGAGATATGTTGGGGCGGTTTTAGGGGTTTTTGGTGGACCGACACTGGGCGTCGCGATGGAAACGTGACAGCTCGACGCTTCGGGGAATGCGGGAGATGTGTTGAGATGGTTTTACGGGTATTTGGCGGACCAACGTTATGCGTCGTGAAGGAAACGTGACAACTCGACGCTTTTGGGAATGCGGGAGATGTGTTGAGACGGTTTTATGGGTTTTTAGCGGACCGACGCTGGACGCCGCGATGGAAACGTGACAACTCGACGCTTTTGGGAATGCGGGAGATGTGTTGGGACGGTTTTACGGATATTTTTAGTGGGCCGACGCTGGGCGTCGCAACGGAAGCGTGATAACTCGACGCTTTTGGGAATGTGGGAGATGTGTTGAGACGGTTTTATGGGTTTTTGGCGGACCGACGCTAGGCTTCGTGACGGAAACGTGATAACTCGACGCTTTTGGGAATGCGGGAGATGTATTGAGACGGTTTTATGGGTTTTTAGCGGACCGACGCTGGGCGTCGCGATGGAAACGTGACAACTCGACGCTTTTGGAAATGCGGGAGATGTGTTGAGAAGGTTTTACGGATATTTGGCGGACCGACGCTGGGCGTCGTGACGGAGACGTGATAACTCGACGCTTTTGGGAATGCGGGAGATATGTTGAGACGGTATTATGGATATTTGGCGGACCGACGCTGGGCGTCGTGACAGAAACGTGATAACTCGACGCTTTCGGAAATGCGGGAGATGTGTTGATAAGGTTTTACGGATATTTGGCGGACCGACGCTGGGCGTCGTGACGGAGACGTGATAACTCGACGCTGTTAGGACGGTCTCTGAGCGTAAACTTGACTTCAGATATCGGATTAGGTTTTGATAATAAGAATGGTTTTGGCTCACCTATTGTACAAATGGCACCGGTACTGGAAGTTCTTTCGGTTGGTTTTTGTATACTAACACAAAGGTCTGGTCTCGAGAGCTCGATTTAGACTGATTTCTGTGGGCCCTTGACCCGGTATTTATATTGGTTTCGCTAATTAATCGAGTTAGATTTGGTTTGGGATTGCGTCTACTGTATATTTTATATGGGTGGTTCGGGATCAGGGTGGAAAGTGGTCTCCGGGGTTCCGGATTTTGTTTGAAGTACCACGGATCGGTTGCGGGGTTATTCGGGAAGGTGGTATCAGTTTTTGGAGTCGGTCTATATATATATATATAACCAAAACAAGCTGTCAATCTAACCAATGCTTTACAGAAATATTCTGAATTGTCATTTATCTAATTGAGTCTATTTTGTTTTCTTGCCAAAATATGAACAGGCGTAGATGATCCGATTGCTACATGCGAATCCATGGCAACGTAAACAAGATATTTATGTTTCGTAGCATTTTTCTCACAACTGGTACATTTTTAAAGAAATTTTTCAAACAAAAGGTATGCAAAATATTAATATCTTTCATTATGAACATAACTATATTTGCCGTAAGTGTAGCCGTTCTAGTGATATTGGAGATAGAACAAATAATGCATAGAGCAGACATGCACTTCTGGTTTGAATATTTTTTTCAAAAATAGGTGCACATCTAGAGCATATACAAGTCTTAAGTTTCATAATTTTACGTTCGACAGTTTTCGCTCTAGAGCGTTCACAGACAGACAGACACACACACAGACGTCACTCCGAAAATAGTCACATTCGATTCAGAGAAGGTCAAAACATATATATCCGTTGAAATCATGATTACAAGACTTACTTATTACTTCGTAAAAGAAAATAAAAAGATGATCACTTCAAGATTGGAAATGTCAAGCTTCAATCTGTCATTTCAGAATAAATTTTTGAGTATTACTTTTGTTTTGTACGGAACTGCGATTAAATAACAAATTTCAAAATAAAATAATTACATAATTTTCATTACAAAATAGTTATATTAAACATAAAGTAACTTACAAACGTCAAAATACTACGGTCATTCTAAAGCAATGGTCATTGTTTTAAATTAGTAAATAAATGTAACGGTATCAGTATTCACTGTTGAAGTAATTTATAGTTATAACAGCATGAAAAAGTTTTACTTTATAACTTTTATCATTTTATTAATAACTCATAATTTGAAAATAATATTAACTTATAGTTTTTGTTCATGACTGTTTGAGAACCTGGATGATGTCAGGAATTTTCCCACACCATTAAAAATGTAACCCATACGAATATGTTTGTTGACGTGCCAGTCACCACACCACGGGCAAAGTATAGTTTCATTTGGTAGGACTCTCGTAATATATCTCATTAAACGTGTCTACGAATCAAATTTTGTATTTAAGACTAAAAATGACGCTCGCCACAACTTTTGAGCACTGTTTTCAAAATATAAATTCGCAGTTAAAAGAAATAAATTTAAGCTCAATATAAATAGTTTAATTTATTTGAAATAGGATACATTTATAAATATAAAAGACAAAGCATTCGAAAGAAGTTTTAAATATAATTTTGTACAAATTTCCACATAACCTTTGAGGTATTATACGTTATGCGCTAATTGGTATGTTGTTATAGTGAGCCCAATTTCCCCGGGAAGCCTATTTGGCACACTTTTCACTAGGATAGTAATTTTCTAATCAATTGACAATTTACATCCCGTTGTAGAAAAGTTCATCAGATAGTAATTATATAGTCCATCAAAGATTTTGCACCTTGATGGCTCGTTAGCATTTGACAGTTTTTGTGCAACTGGGCGTAGTGTAGCATTGAGTCATGCATATAGCAAAATGTATATAAGAGTATGTACGGTTTGTCATTGTGAAATACATAATAAATTTGATTACAGGCAGACTATTATTATTATAATCGTCATGCCTTTAACAAAATGTCACGTATAAAATACTACAAATTGAAAGCATATAGGCACTTTAAATCATGCCTATTTTAAAATAAATAAATGTAGAATGTCAGGTTGTACAGGGATCACAAATAAACATAATTGCAGACACAGAAGGACTCTTTGCGCATACATTGTCACAGAAATAAAATAATTCATGTATCAATTGATATTCAATCTATTGACTGCAATGAAAACAATGCTAATGATTTAGTTGTCAAGGTCATAGCAGCATGTTTCATCAATAATTTTATCTTATTCTTTTTCGTTACCGGATTTCTACCATGGCAAATGAAAGTAGCAAATGCCATGGCGTAGATACCACAGTCGTAGCAATTTGTTTGTTGCTGTACGTCATGAATAACATGTTTTACTCCATTACCTTAGAGGCTAGAGATGTTAGTCATATCGAGTTTATCTTTTATTATGTTGTGTTGGGCTGTTTTGCGCCTAGTAGATTCTTCTTTACTGCTCCATTTGAATCCATTTTTCCAACATAATATTCGTGTAATGAATTTGCCATTTCTAGATCACTCTCTATTATGTTACGTTGTTGGTTGTCAGTACAATTTTCATTTATGTTCATTTCATAATCACTATTATACGAATTATCAGTTTATCGCGTGTTTCTATCTGTTCGTCGTAATCTGGATCATTATCCGAATCGTCAATCGGTTCAACTAGATTTATCTCTTTATCTGCTTCAAGTTTATTGTAACAATTCATAACTTTTTCTTCAAAATTGGGATTATCATAATAAAAGACTTCATTGCGTCGTTTCAATTTACCACGCCCAGTTGATGTTCTTGGAATTGCGTCCATTCTGTTCACCTAAACACGCTTAATATGTTTGTGTAATAATTTTACAATTAAAAATAAAAACTAAATATTTTACCAATTAAATTTGCGTGGTTTCTAGAAATATATGTCTGACAGACACTGTTAAATATGTGCGCTCTCGAAAATATGTCAAATGGACACCGTGGCTTTTCAAAATACGTCTGTATTTACGAAACGGCTAAATGAAACTGATCGATTTCAACGTTATTAGTCGTGTCGAATTATAGAAGGAGGATACCTAAAGGGTGGGGCAGCCAATTACATTAATGCGTTCACAATACGAAATCCAAAATCGTTGCGTGTCTGTCAGAAACATACATCGAGTTAAGGGTTAAATATCGCAGGTGGCTATTATGCAGCACTTTTTGATTTAAACTATAATACATATTATTAACACTGCCATTATAGTCAGTGCAAATCCAATGTCCAATTGCACCAATATTCCCACTAAATAAAATCTGTAACTATGGCGTTCCCGCAGAAATAGATTGAATTCGTTCAGGGAATTGCCTGTACATTGTGGCCTAAAATTTGTATGTGCAGCAACTATTCTCCCAAATATGTCAATATGAATATCTTCTAAAAATCCTGCAGGATCTAGAACAGTGTTTAAATCTTCTTGTATTAGTCTAGCAGGTACTTCAAAATTTGACAAATCAGTTGGCCCAATAGGTGATAGGTCATTACAATTTTGGCTTGTTGACTTCATTTTAAGATTTATGTCTTGATATTTTGATTCAAAATCAAAATAAATTTCATTGTTAGTTGTTTAATCAAAAACTAATTTTGGGCTGACAATTTTGCTTGCTACTGGTGCAATGTTATTGCTGTTTGAATTGTTATAATTCAATATGACAAATATTGGCTTATAGTATGAGAAATACGTTTCGTAAACTCCCGATTTGATTTTCTTTGAGGTTGAAAATATTACATCAATTTGTGGATTATTATAAAAATATCATATGAAAGCCTCTATCACATCTTTTACCATAGTTAAAATATTTACTTGATTTTCCAGTATTAAATTTATTAACGTACTTATATTCGTTGAAAAATAAAAATTGCAGCATTTGAAAGAACGTTATATAATACTTAAATTTAAGTCAACAATATTTGGCGGGAAATACAAACTTTAAAAAATAAGAACGATTTATTTTATTTTTGGACCTTTAAATTACAAAGCAGAGTTGATGAAAAAATGTATATAAGTCCCCTTTGACATATTCTACAACCAAATTTTTTTTATTAGTACGCCATATTGAAAGAAAAACTTAAATTTTCGTCATTTCATTATAATTAATTCTTTCTTTTTCTTTCTTGTTAATAAAATTACAGTTTTCGATGAGCTATTGATTCACAAACAATGTGTACCATTTAGGCGCCTTCCTTTTTTTAATTTTGTAAAAAAACTGTAAAATACAATTATATAAAACTGTTAATGAAACCAAATTTAAAAAAATATATATTACGATGTTTCAGAATCAATTGCTCGTCAAATAATGTAATTTTTTGAACACAATTTTTTTTTATATTATATCCAAAAAGAAATGATGAAAATTAAGTATTATTATTGTTTGTGCATCAATTAGAAATATCTGAAAAAAATCTGGCTTGTAGAGTATACCAGAGAGGACATGCATAAATAATAAACTCCTCTCTGTAACTTAAAGGTCCAAATATAAAACCGATAATGTTACTGACCCACGACCAATATCTATTATTCGACGAATTGTTATTAACTAATAAGTGCAATGTTGGTGAAATCGGCTATTATAATTAGGCTTATATAGTGATAGGTCCTGGGTCTCTAAAACGCTGAAGACGGCACTGATACATATTTCAAAATTCAACAGTATAATACTAAAAAATTGTAATAAAAATTAATTTAATATATATTTAATAATTTGAGATAAAAAATCATAAAAATGACTATTTGTAAAGGTAATATTTCGTGATTTCAAAGGTATATCCTGTACTTACTGCAATAAGAAAAAAAATAATGATTGCTAGTTTTATTGTTACTTTTTGGTATAAATTCTAGTACAAATTTTCATTATAATCATTCAATTCTATCTACTCGATACAGATAAAGTAAACTTCAATTTTTCAAAATGAAATTCGCAGCAATTTTCGCCATTTTCTTTGCTCTTTTCGTTGGTTTTATTGTGAGTATGAATTTTACTATATTTATATGAATAAATCAAATACATATAATAGATTTATTAGAATAAAAAATGTTTATGTATATTATAAATTCAGTGATATTTTGATCAAGGTATGCGTAAAAGATAATTTATAAGTATATATACGAAAATAATATATTAATTCCTATTATTTAATATATTTTCTATTCTGTACATTTTTATAGTTAATTGGTATTTTGTATGTATTCATAATCAGTATATATATATATATATATATATATATATATATATATATATATATATATATATATATATATATATATATATATATGTGTGTGTGTGAGGCGTATAGAATCAATGGCAGCAATCTATATTTTTAAAATAATTGTGATTGGAAGTATTTATTAAGGGGGTATTCTAGTCTAGAGACACGAATATCGGACGGTTTTTGAGCTCTGTAAAAATAAAACACAGAATATTTTTACCATCCATTTTTTTTTCAAAAAAGTTATGAGCCGGCAAAGTGGGGGGTCCACAAAAAATAGGGTGTCCTGACGTGCAAGTTTTGAACCCTGCTGGTCAATTGAAACAAAAAAATTTAACGGATTCTTAATTAGTAAAGAAGTCGCTATAGTATGATTCTTGGAAAAGTATTTTTTTATTCAACATGGCGGTCATTTGAAAAGAAATTATGTTTTTGCATGTTTTTTATACCGATTCCAAATTGTTGTTGGTTCATGCCATAGAGAAATGTATAAAGACTGTTTACACCAAATTTGAAATAAATCGGTTGAGTAGAAGTTGAGATATCGTGCACGCCAGCTTGAAAAAAGTAGTTTCGAGAAAAACGCGTTTAAAGTTTTGAGTCATGATTCTGGCAATTATAGTTACATATTTTTAATCGGCGATTCCTGCTCCATACAATGGACCTTCCTCAACTTCAAAAGGCTCATTCTCCGAAGTTCTTTCGTGAAGACGAGTATTTTTGAAACGTTCTCTAAGTTAGCACGTGCACGTTGTTCGAAGGCTGACTAGTAACTAACTTGAAGCGCCTACCGTCTATTATACATTTATTCCGGTCGTACCAAGTAAGATGCCGTGTCACTAAAATGGCTATAACTCATTAAATAATCGGTATTTTTAAAATCCTCTAAAAGGCATATTCTTAAAAGTCAAGACTTCGAAAATATGAAAAAAAAAAAAAACGATTTTTTCAAATTTCTAGACTAGAATACTATATATTAACAATTTTGAGGTAGTTACGACCTTAAGGGGTTAAGGTCGTAACTACCTCGAAAATGGTAATATATATGTATATATATATATATATATATATATATATATATATATATATATACGTGTTTTGCGTTCATTGTGATATGCAGTAAGTTTATTTATAATCACTATCACTGTTCACGCCACAAATAATTTCACATCAATTTTTGGATTTTCGAATAAACGTCAAAATGCCGACAGTTAATTACAAATAATAAAGTAAATTATAATACAGCTGAAGAGGTATCTATGTATAGACATACAGAGAAGCCTACGATGATACAAAAACGTGTCCCCAAGGTAACACCGTTAAAAGTAGCTGAAGAATGGACTGTATATGACACGAGTTAACCTAGTCTATATATATATATATATATATATATATATATATATATATATATATATATATATATATATATATATATAATATTACTTAATTTACCTCTAAACTCATTCTACGATTGTTATGAAACAATATCAATATGTTTTCTGATTGTGATAGGGAAACCATAATGTAACAAAAGTGTTTTTGCAGTAAATAGTATATTTATTGAACAGTTGCTAATATTTATCAAAATCGTCTTCGTTTCATCATGCTGTTTTCGAAATATTGATAAAGTAGCTAGTGTAGAATATTGTTTTCAAAACTTAGAGGTGCACACCCATATATAATTATTAAGTTACAAGTATCATAAATTTAAGTAACATATCCAAGGATGCAAATGATAAATTATGTGGCTCTTCAAATATTACCGAAGTGAAATCATAGTGAATTGCAAAGTATATGTAATTTCTAGTTAATCATTGCATACATTTTTAGGTTGGCCATCCTGCTAGTGTCGATGAGACTGTTAAAGGAGTTCCTGTTGAAGATATAGACAACATTGCCCAAAGTGCCCATATTGGAAATCTTAATAGTGCTGTGAAAGATCTTCCTACTAAAAATGTGGACAACGTTGCCGCATCAGTTCCTGTTTGATGCAGTAGTAAGGATAAGGTTTATATCTAAATGTAAAATGTATCATTAATAACACTATGACAACCGCTATAGCCATTTATAATTACTGCACTATTATTTCTAACCTATTAGACTTAAAAATGTAGAATTTTGTATATGCTAAATAAATATAGACAGAATCTAAACACAATTTATTTATTTCCAAATACATATTTTATACTAGTATTTGTAGATGTTCTTAAGCCAAACCATTAGGTACATCTAATTCGAAGAAATGCCGTTCCGCTTTGGGTTATATCTGTTGGCAGCGTCATCTTTCAACTTCGAATATTCATATAAACCAGTATTGTAAATATGCTATTTTTGGTTAAAATCAAACATATTCCATCGAATAATAATTGTTTAATGAATAAAAAGTGATTTCGAAAACATTTCGGCTAAAGTTATATTTTTAAATTCCATAAAACTAGTTAAAATCTATCATGATGGTATTTATTTAAGGACGCCATCGGATTTGGTATATAACCAATTTCTGGTACTAACATTATATTCACATCATAGAAAACATTCTTATTTCTACTAAGTTTACTTACACACACATGTGTACTATATTTCTATTATTTGTTTGACAATATGACCGACAAAACACTTTTCTCTAATGATTACTATATTGCCTGGGAATGATATAATAATTTTTATCATGTTCGGAGATAAAAAAGAATCATGAAAAATGGTATTCTTACCAGGCATTATACAAATGGATCGATCAATATTTTTACTTTCTTAAATAAGTAAGTATTGTAATCATGAAAAATTTTGAACTCGAGATTTCAACGGATATCCACGTTTTGACCTATTTTGAATCAAATGTGAGCATTTTCGGAATGACGTCCGTCTGTGGAACCAAAACTGTCAAATGTAATTTTGGGAAACTTTAAACTTAAGACTTGTATACGGTCTAGATGTGCACCTCCAATTTTGAAATGAATATTCAAACCGAAAGTTTATGATTATTTCATGTTTTTTTTTTTACGTTCTTGAATATCACTTATGGCAAATATAGTATTGTATATAATGAAAGCCATTAATATTTCACAAAAGTTTTATTTAGAAAATATCTTCAAGAATAAAACTGCTACGAAAAAATCTAAAATTTCTTATATATGTTGCCATAAATACGCATATATGTGGATTATTTTTAATAAATCGCATAAACTATGCTTGACAACAATCTGGCATATGTTATCACAAACAGATAGAAAACGAGTCGCGAGATTCTCAAGTTGGTCAAATTAAAATTGTGTGTGTAAAGCACACGTGCTAACCACTACACTACGGAAACTGATACGTATTACTTTGACTGGATACGATTCTAATGTACTATATACGCTGAGTATCTATTAAAAGTATTCTGTTTCCGCCCGGGATCGAACCGGGGGCCTTGTGCGTGTTAAGCACATGTGATAACCACTACACTACGGAAACTGATACGTATTACTTTGACTGGATACGTGTCTAATGTACTATATACGCTGAGTATCTATTAAAAGTATTCTGTTTCCGCCCGGGATCGAACCGGGGACCTTGTGCGTGTTAAGCACACGTGATAACCACTACACTACGGAAACTGATACGTATTACTTTGACTAGATACGTTTCTAATGTACTATATACGCTGAGTATCTATTAAAAGTATTCTGTTTCCGCCCGGGATCGAACCGGGGGCCTTGTGCGTGTGAAGCACACGTGATAACCACTACACTACGGAAACTGATACGTATTACTTTGACTGGATACGTTTCAAATGTACTATATACGCTGAGTATCTATTAAAAGTATTCTGTTTCCGCCCGGGATCGAACCGGGGGCCTTGTGCGTGTTAAGCACATGTGATAACCACTACACTACGGAAACTGATACGTATTACTTTGACTGGATACGTTTTAAATGTACTATATACGCTGAGTATCTATTAAAAGTATTCTGTTTCCGCCCGGGATCGAACCGGGGGCCTTGTGCGTGTTAAGCACATGTGATAACCACTACACTACGGAAACTGATACGTATTACTTTGACTGGATACGATTTGAATGTACTTTATACGCTGAGTATCTATTAAAAGTATTCTGTTTCCGCCCGGGATCGAACCGGGGGCCTTGTGCGTGTTAAGCACATGTGATAACCACTACACTACGGAAACTGATACGTATTACTTTGACTAGATACGTTTCTAATGTACTATATACGCTGAGTATCTATTAAAAGTATTCTGTTTCCGCCCGGGATCGAACCGGGGGCCTTGTGCGTGTGAAGCACACGTGATAACCACTACACTACGGAAACTGATACGTATTACTTTGACTGGATATGTTTTAAATGTACTATATACGCTGAGTATCTATTAAAAGTATTCTGTTGCCGCCCGGGATCGAACCGGGGGCCTTGTGCTTGTGAAGCACACGTGATAACCACTACACTACGGAAACTGATACGTATTACTTTGACTGCATACGTTTTAAATGTACTATATACGCTGAGTATCTATTAAAAGTATTCTGTTTCCGCCCGGGATCGAACCGGGGGCCTTGTGCGTGTAAAGCACACGTGATAACCACTACACTACGGAAACTGATACGTATTACTTTGACTGGATACGTTTCTAATGTACTATATACGCTGAGTATCTATTAAAAGTATTCTGTTTCCGCCCGGGATCGAACCGGGGGCCTTGTGCGTGTAAAGCACACGTGATAACCACTACACTACGGAAACTGATACGTATTACTTTGACTAGATACGTTTCTAATGTACTATATACGCTGAGTATCTATTAAAAGTATTCTGTTTCCGCCCGGGATCGAACCGGGGGCCTTGTGCGTGTTAAGCACATGTGATAACCACTACACTACGGAAACTGATACGTATTACTTTGACTAGATACGTTTCTAATGTACTATATACGCTGAGTATCTATTAAAAGTATTCTGTTTCCGCCCGGGATCGAACCGGGGGCCTTGTGCGTGTAAAGCACACGTGATAACCACTACACTACGGAAACTGATACGTATTACTTTGACTGGATACGATTTGAATGTACTTTATACGCTGAGTATCTATTAAAAGTATTCTGTTTCCGCCCGGGATCGAACCGGGGGCCTTGTGCGTGTTAAGCACATGTGATAACCACTACACTACGGAAACTGATACGTATTACTTTGACTAGATACGTTTCTAATGTACTATATACGCTGAGTATCTATTAAAAGTATTCTGTTTCCGCCCGGGATCGAACCGGGGGCCTTGTGCGTGTTAAGCACATGTGATAACCACTACACTACGGAAACTGATACGTATTACTTTGACTAGATACGTTTCTAATGTACTATATACGCTGAGTATCTATTAAAAGTATTCTGTTTCCGCCCGGGATCGAACCGGGGGCCTTGTGCGTGTAAAGCACACGTGATAACCACTACACTACGGAAACTGATACCTATTACTTTGACTAGATACGTTTCTAATGTACTATATACGCTGAGTATCTATTAAAAGTATTCTGTTTCCGCCCGGGATCGAACCGGGGGCCTTGTGCGTGTAAAGTACACGTGATAACCACTACACTACGGAAACTGATACGTATTACTTTGACTAGATACGTTTCTAATGTACTATATACGCTGAGTATCTATTAAAAGTATTCTGTTTCCGCCCGGGATCGAACCGGGGGCCTTGTGCGTGTTAAGCACACGTGACAACCACTACACTACGGAAACTGATACGTATTACTTTGACTAGATACGTTTCTAATGTACTATATACGCTGAGTATCTATTAAAAGTATTCTGTTTCCGCCCGGGATCGAACCGGGGGCCTTGTGCGTGTAAAGCACACGTGATAACCACTACACTACGGAAACTGATACGTATTACTTTGACTAGATACGTTTCTAATGTACTATATACGCTGAGTATCTATTAAAAGTATTCTGTTTCCGCCCGGGATCGAACCGGGGGCCTTGTGCGTGTTAAGCACATGTGATAACCACTACACTACGGAAACTGATACGTATTACTTTGACTAGATACGTTTCTAATGTACTATATACGCTGAGTATCTATTAAAAGTATTCTGTTTCCGCCCGGGAACGAACCGGGGGCCTTGTGCGTGTAAAGCACACGTGATAACCACTACACTACGGAAACTGATACGTATTACTTTGACTGGATACGATTTGAATGTACTTTATACGCTGAGTATCTATTAAAAGTATTCTGTTTCCGCCCGGGATCGAACCGGGGGCCTTGTGCGTGTAAAGCACACGTGATAACCACTACACTACGGAAACTGATACGTATTACTTTGACTAGATACGTTTCTAATGTACTATATACGCTGAGTATCTATTAAAAGTATTCTGTTTCCGCCCGGGATCGAACCGGGGGCCTTGTGCGTGTTAAGCACATGTGATAACCACTACACTACGGAAACTGATACGTATTACTTTGACTAGATACGTTTCTAATGTACTATATACGCTGAGTATCTATTAAAAGTATTCTGTTTCCGCCCGGGATCGAACCGGGGGCCTTGTGCGTGTGAAGCACACGTGATAACCACTACACTACGGAAACTGATACGTATTACTTTGACTGGATACGTTTTAAATGTACTATATACGCTGAGTATCTATTAAAAGTATTGTTTCCGCCCGGGATCGAACCGGGGGCCTTGTGCGTGTAAAGCACACGTGATAACCACTACACTACGGAAACTGATACGTATTACTTTGACTGGATACGTTTTAAATGTACTATATACGCTGAGTATCTATTAAAAGTATTCTGTTTCCGCCCGGGATCGAACCGGGGGCCTTGTGCGTGTAAAGCACACGTGATAACCACTACACTACGGAAACTGATACGTATTACTTTGACTAGATACGTTTCTAATGTACTATATACGCTGAGTATCTATTAAAAGTATTCTGTTTCCGCCCGGGATCGAACCGGGGGCCTTGTGCGTGTAAAGCACACGTGATAACCACTACACTACGGAAACTGATACGTATTACTTTGACTGGATACGTTTTAAATGTACTATATACGCTGAGTATCTATTAAAAGTATTGTTTCCGCCCGGGATCGAACCGGGGGCCTTGTGCGTGTAAAGCACACGTGATAACCACTACACTACGGAAACTGATACGTATTACTTTGACTGGATACGATTTGAATGTACTTTATACGCTGAGTATCTATTAAAAGTATTCTGTTTCCGCCCGGGATCGAACCGGGGGCCTTGTGCGTGTAAAGCACACGTGATAACCACTACACTACGGAAACTGATACGTATTACTTTGACTGGATACGTTTTAAATGTACTATATACGCTGAGTATCTATTAAAAGTATTCTGTTTCCGCCCGGGATCGAACCGGGGGCCTTGTGCGTGTTAAGCACACGTGACAACCACTACACTACGGAAACTGATACGTATTACTTTGACTAGATACGTTTCTAATGTACTATATACGCTGAGTATCTATTAAAAGTATTCTGTTTCCGCCCGGGATCGAACCGGGGGCCTTGTGCGTGTAAAGCACACGTGATAACCACTACACTACGGAAACTGATACGTATTACTTTGACTGGATACGTTTCTAATGTACTATATACGCTGAGTATCTATTAAAAGTATTCTGTTTCCGCCCGGGATCGAACCGGGGGCCTTGTGCGTGTTAAGCACATGTGATAACCACTACACTACGGAAACTGATACGTATTACTTTGACTAGATACGTTTCTAATGTACTATATACGCTGAGTATCTATTAAAAGTATTCTGTTTCCGCCCGGGATCGAACCGGGGGCCTTGTGCGTGTGAAGCACACGTGATAACCACTACACTACGGAAACTGATACGTATTACTTTGACTGGATACGTTTTAAATGTACTATATACGCTGAGTATCTATTAAAAGTATTGTTTCCGCCCGGGATCGAACCGGGGGCCTTGTGCGTGTAAAGCACACGTGATAACCACTACACTACGGAAACTGATACGTATTACTTTGACTGGATACGATTTGAATGTACTTTATACGCTGAGTATCTATTAAAAGTATTCTGTTTCCGCCCGGGATCGAACCGGGGGCCTTGTGCGTGTAAAGCACACGTGATAACCACTACACTACGGAAACTGATACGTATTACTTTGACTGGATACGTTTTAAATGTACTATATACGCTGAGTATCTATTAAAAGTATTGTTTCCGCCCGGGATCGAACCGGGGGCCTTGTGCGTGTAAAGCACACGTGATAACCACTACACTACGGAAACTGATACGTATTACTTTGACTAGATACGTTTCTAATGTACTATATACGCTGAGTATCTATTAAAAGTATTCTGTTTCCGCCCGGGATCGAACCGGGGGCCTTGTGCGTGTAAAGCACACGTGATAACCACTACACTACGGAAACTGATACGTATTACTTTGACTGGATACGATTTGAATGTACTTTATACGCTGAGTATCTATTAAAAGTATTCTGTTTCCGCCCGGGATCGAACCGGGGGCCTTGTGCGTGTAAAGCACACGTGATAACCACTACACTACGGAAACTGATACGTATTACTTTTACTGGATACGTTTTAAATGTTCTATATACGCCGAGTTTCTATTAAGAATAATATGTTTCCGCCTGGGATCGAACCGGGGGCCTTGTGCGTGTGAAGCACACGTGATAACCACTACACTACGGAAACTGATACGTATTACATTGAATGGCTACATTTTAATTGTATTATTTACGCTGAGAATCTATTAAAAATATCCTGTTTCCACCCGGGATCGAACCTTGTGCGTGTTAAGTACACGTAAAAATTACAACACTACGAAATCTGATTTGTAATACTTCCATCGAGGCGTTGATCACTTCGAATTTGGGTAAACACCAAAATACAAATACAGTATTTAATACACAAAAATATGTCAAATATACAATCGTTATACTTATACAATTTTCATGGTTTTAAATACTAAATAATAATATATAAAAAAAACAAAGAATGGTGTCATTACAAATTAAAATGTAATTAATTAACCAAGCAATATTTATGCTTTGGTACAATTTTAAAAATTCCGGCACTAAGCAGCTAATGCGCAAGTGTATTGCAATTATTCACGCAAGAGCATATTAAATATATTTATATCAATTTTAATATTTAAGTTGAATGCTAATTAACATTGTATTAATACATACCAATATAATGTAACAAATAATATTAATTCATAAAGAATACATTTTTTAATCTGCTATTAGTTATGACTAGATTTTTTATTAGAAACATTTGTGGTAGCAATGCCTCTGAAGCCACCTTAACCGACTTTAACAAAATTTGTAAAAATATCCCGTTGAGTTCCAAATTAATACTATCAGTTATGGCCATAACCCGACACAGGTATCACGTTTTGGAACATACAATTAGTAATGACTAGATTTTCTTACGAAACAAAGGTTACAGCCGGATTTAATGGTAAAAATGCCCCCAAGCCGATTTCATAGAAAAAATATCATATGAATGATATTAATACGAGACACCAATCAAACGCCCCAAACTTTTGAGTTCTTAACCCCAGTTTTGACAAAGTTAATAAATTCAATTGATTTTTCAGTTTTCAATTTTTTTATCATATTTATATCCGTTGTAATATATATATATATATATATATATATATATATATATATATATATATATATATATATATATATATATATTTATATATATATATATATATATTGGATTATAGTTATGAGAAAGAAAAAATCAAAAAACTATGTTGACTCTTAAATTTTCAAAATCTATATATTTCGCAAAATTTATTTGCTTCATCAAGATTCATACTATGAAAACAATTAGCATTTAGTTTATTTAAATTTACATATGAATGTTTTACTTTCAATTGAGTTCAATTTTTGAAATTGAGCAAAATTTGCTAGATTTGTTGTTATTTCTTAAAACCATTGTACAACGTTATGTTGAATAAGTATTATTAATTAATCATTAATATAATTACCCAGAAATGTTTGTATGTATGTGAGTGTGTGTAGAACGCTTTTTTGTAAAAATACAAATTGGCATAGACGAGGATCGACCTCACGACCTCCAGGGTGAAAGGCAAGACTATTAACCACTGCACCATGGCGACTGCTAATAATGTTATAAACAATAATCAAATAGTTTATACTGAAATAAAACAATTACTACTCTTCTGAAATTCAGTTTTTGTGATAAATCTTCAATTAATTTGATGATTTGAAGTGTATTTAGTGTGTGTACTTTACACAGAGTGGCATCTGCTATATTATATTGATATTGTATGTCAATGAGAAATATAAATAATTGTTAGTTAATAAAATTAAGTTTTATTTATTCTAATTTGAAGTTTGTGAGTCGCTTTTAAGCATTTATGTTAAAGTGACCGACCAAAGAACAAATATAAATAAAAGTGCTACCACGTGAGCGTCGAAAACAGTATTTCAATGTGATTTAGTGACATACGAGTTACGGAAACATTGTATAAATGGTAAATCTTAAGTTTAAAGGGAGTAACATGTAATTATTCAATTTTGTAGTATTTAATATGAAGAAAGTGCATATTTTTGCCTAATTGGCATATATTTTTAGCAAATACGTGCTTCCGTCCGTTTATTTTAATTCATAGTAAATATTTTCTCTTCAAAATGGCTAAAAAGCAGTAATTTTTGAAAATATGAGTTGCGGTAAGATTCTAAAGTTGGTCAAATTATGATAACTGCAAGTAAGTAAATTTATAATTCTGATTATTAGAGAAATAAAATCTTGAAGAGATAATTCAAACATATTTAGAAACATGATTGAATAGCATTTTTTTTTTTTTTTGATGCCGCAATCCATTGTATTTTAGCGTATATCTAATTGTTACTTTTAAAACTGCCGTCACACTGCAGTTTAATACTGTAATACTGCAAAATTCAAAATCTAGCCTGACTATTTAATTCTAAAACAATAATGAATCAAATGTCAAATCATTAAAAATGTTGTGTGAAAAAGGTTTGTAATACATATTTTTTGAATAATCGAATCAAATAATAAACAGCAATCGTAAGTAAATTTATAATCCTGTTTTTTTGTGTAATAATACAATTAAGGAAACTATCTTAATGATACAACACTTATGTCCAGTTGCACCATACAAGGTTAAAATCAAAGTTTAACAAAACTTAATTTATATAAATCTTAGTTTAAATTTATCGGATGTTACACAGTGCATAATAAGCGATCGATTAGTTAAACTCAGCATAGCGATCTAAAATCAAAATAGCGTTCAAAAAACAGGACTCGATTTTTTCTTTATTGAGACCTATGTTCTGTATACCATATGGGCACATGGTGTCCACGGGTGACCCTAGTTATTAATACTAGTCTTGCTAATTTAAAATTTGAAAATTGAGTTTACAAATTTAGATAATTTTTTGTTTATAGTTTCATTGTTACATTTGAAAAAATTGATTTCATAGTATGAATCCTAATGAAACCAAAAAAATTTGCGAAATATATAGATTCTGAAAATTAAAGAGTTTTAACATAGTTTTTTGAGTTTTTCTTTCTCATAATTTTTTTCACTTTTTCCGAATTCGATCACTTATAGTTACTATTTTAAAATTTTATTCACTATATTTATGTCATATATGTATGAAATTGTATTAAAGACGCTAAAAATTCGTCAATATTCTAACTTCGTTGACTCAAAACTGATTTTGAACATTTCATTTTCGGCAAAAGTTTATAGAAGAGTTCCCCAAAGGTAAGAAAGTGTGCTTTTTATTTTTTCAATTGTCAATTAACAAATATGTGTTTCTACATTCTTTTACTTTATATATATATATATATATATATATATATATATATATATATATATATATATCTATATATATATATATATATATATATATATATATATATATATATATATATATATATATATATATATATATATATATATATATATATATATATATATATATATATATATATATATATATATATATATATATATATATATATATATATATATATATATATATATATATATATATATATATATATATATATATATATATATATATATATATATATATATATATATATATATATATATATATATATATATATATATATATATATATATATATATATATATATATATATATATATATATATATATATATATATATATATATATATATATATATATATATATATATATATATATATATATATATATATATATATATATATATATATATATATATATATATATATATATATATATATATATATATATATATATATATATATATATATATATATATATATATATATATATATATATATTCAAACTGTACAGAATATTTTCAAAATTTTACAACCGATATAAATATGTTACAAAAATAAAAACTTTAAAATAACGTTAATTTTTTTAACTATGATAAAAGTGGGTTTAGGGACAAAAAATTGGGGAAATATGTTTCATGATATTTTTTGCTTTGAAATCGGCTAGGGAGCAATTTTTACAATTAGCCTTTGGAATCGTTTTCAGTAGAATTTCTTATACTATGTCCACACCAACATTTTAAGTGAATAACTTGAAGTTAGTAGAATTTTAAGTTTAGGTGTCCTAACTTAACTTAAAGTTACTCACTTGGTGTGGAGCAGCGGATATAGTACTTGGTTTTCAGTAAATGGTATATTTTTCAAATAAAATTTTCAAACAAATGTTGCTAGAAATATGATTTTTTTTTTTACTTTTATAAAATTAACTTTCTCTATAAGTCGTTTCGATTTCGAGATATGCAAAAATAACACGAGTAAACAAGCACTTCCGGTTGAAAAAATAGGTTTTCTTTGCAGAGATATACATATCTTAAATACTTACACAATATAATTTTAATTTTCATGGTATTGGCTGTAGTCATTGATACAATAATCAAAACAAAGCAGAGTACGATTACGTTGACGAATTTTAACGTTCATAACACATTCCGGCAAACAACATTTCTTATGAAATCATTTGAAAGAAAACATTAAAATTAGTGATGAAACGATTACAATTATAATAAATCGTAATCGCAGATTATTTAACTATTTTCGATTAATCGTTATCACCGATTAACTGTACGATTACTTACTATTAATAACAGTTTAACGGCTATGCATATCAATGTCTACGCGCACGGAATATGGGGAATACCGGAACTGAGATATAAACTGCCGTGGCGTAGAATCTTCGCATGCTTTATCTTGTTCAGTTTTTGCATTAAAGTTATTTTTATTATTATGTATAATGTCCTTAAAAGTAAAACGTAAAGATACCAGTGATGATCGCAAACATTATCCAGGTGACATTAACATTGCGACATGTAAATATTATATAATAATAACTTACGCGTTGTTCATTTTGAATATAAATTTTAATTTATCATTATTATTTTACTTTGTAACGCATTTAGCCAATTTTCTTATACCTATCATATTTTTTTACTTTCTTTTACAGAGTAATAAGTAAGTATTGTAATCATGAAAAATTTCGAACTCGAGATTTCAACGGATATACATGTTTTGACCTTCTCTGAATCGAATGTGACTATTTTCGGAATGACGTCTGTGTGTGTGTGTGTCTGTATGTGTGTGTGTGTGTGTGTCTGTGAACGCTCTAGGGCCAAAACTGTCGAACGAAAAATTATGAAACTTCAAACTTAAGACTTGTATATGCCTAGATGTGCACCTCCTATTTTTGAAAAGAATATTCAAACCGGAAGTGCATGTTTACTCAATGCATTTTTTGTTTTATCTGCAATATCACTAGAACGGCTACACTTACGGCAAAAATAGTTATGTTCATAATGAAAGATATTAATATTTCGCACAACTTTTATTTGAAAAGTTTCTTCATAAATTGTACCAGTTATGAGATAACTGCTACGAAAAAACTCAAATATCTTATTTACGTTGCCATAGTGATACCTACACTTGTGACAAATTTCATTATTTTTAAATCGTATCAACTATAAGTTATATCATTTGTTTCTTGTTTATTGAAAACAAAAAAGCATTACATTGACAGTTATCTGTATGAATTAATATTTAAAATATTGATTTCTTATTAGAATAAATTTTATCAGGTAAATTATTATAGAATCAATCTATATTATATATTTGCTAACATAATTAAATCATAATTTCAGGGTTTTGCTAGTGAAAACTGCGTAAAAGAAAGTTGAGTGCAGACCACTCCAGATATTTTACTGCATAATAAAGCACTTTGCTTTATTCTTTGTAATGTTTTATTGATATAAGTAGGTAATCGTACAAATATTGTTTGAGGTATCGTAATCGCAAAAGTGCTAATCGTTTCATCACTAATTAATATGTATTAAGTTGATTGACAATAACTGTTATCACAAAAATACGACTTTTGTTCAGGGCAAATAATGTTTATCCGCTAGATAGCGAGTAACAAATCTCGATCTCGAATATGACTGTGGTCACACTGATCAAGTGCTATCGATCAAGCACGTTCAAGCAAAGAACCAACATATCGAAATGTATGCATCAATCGTCTCCTGTCAAGCGCGAGCGAGTGTTAAGAGGAATCCCCATAGTTGTCCGTCCTTACAGGTCGGTGTAAAAAGGGAAGCACACGAATATCGTAGCGCCATAAGAGCCAATACTATTTACTACTAAGTTGAAGCGTTCATTTGGCCATTAAAATACTTGCTAATACATTTTTTTGAATAAAATTTTTAGAATATTTCGGTAGAAAAATAGTCAATGTATCCTTGTCTAATTTTGAATATATAAATTTGTCATCTCAATAAAAACTATGGACATTTGAAAATAGAGTAAATATAGAATATAAAAAAAAATCTCAGCAAAAACTTGAAAATCGAAACTAGAGAAGACTAGAGCGAAGTATTGGCCATTTGAAGAATAAAATTTTCATTAATTTTAATGTTGTAATAAAGGAGTTTTAAAAGTTCGACGAAATCTTGTTTAGCTATGTTTTGCTATGTTTGCAGCGGGTATGGGGATTTCTCTTAATTCCAACATTTTAGACATCATTAATATAATAACCCAGAAATGTTTGTATGTGAGTGAGTGTGTATGTGTAGAACGCTTTTTTTGTAAAAATGCAGATTGGCATAGACGGGGATCGAACTCACGACCTTCAGGGTGAAAGGCATGACACTTAGCCACTGCACCATGGCGACTGTTAATAATGTTATAAAAAATAATCAAATAGTTTATACTGAAATAAAACAATCACTACGATTATGAAATTCAGTCTGCTTTGAAATAGACAAAAACGAATCAAACGTCAGAATGAAATGTCAAAAAAGTTTTTGTGATAAATCTTCAATTCAAAGTTTAATCTTAAGTTTAAGGGGAGTAGCATGTTATAATTTCAATTTTTAAGTATATAATATGAAATAAGTGCATATTATTGCCTAATTAGCATATATTTTTAGCAAATACGTGTTTCTGTACATTTATTTTAATTCATAGTTAATATTTTTCACTTCAAAATGGCCAAGAAGCAGTGATTTTTGAAAATATGAGTTGCGGTAAGATTTTATAGTTCGTCAAATTATAATAACTGCAAGTAAGTAAATTTATAATTCTGATTATTAGAGAAATAAAATCTTGAAGAGATAATACAAACATATTTAGAAACATGTTTGGTTGGCAATTTTATTCTTTTATTTTTGATGGCACAATCCATTGTATTTTAGCATATAACTAATTATCATCACTTTTAAAACTGCCGTTGTGACACTGCATCAGTTTAATACTGCAAAATTCAGAATCTAGCCTGATTATTTAATTCAAAAACAATAATGAATCAAATGTCCAATCATTAACAATGTTGTGTAAAAAGGATTTGTAATACATATTATTTGAATAATCGATTCAAATAATAAACAGCAATCGTAAGTAAATTTATAATCCTGTTTTTTATGTACAATCATAGAAACTGTCTAAATGATACAACACATATGCACCATACAAGGTTAAAATCAAAGTTAAACAAAATTTTGTTTAAATTTATCGGATGTTACACAGTGATAAGCGATCGATTAGTTAATCAGCATAGTGATCTAAGAACAAAATAGCGTTCAAAGAAAGAACTCGATTTTTTCTTTATTATTATTTGCGATGTGGAAATTTGTATTACTATTATAGTCAAACGATACAAAATGAAGAAAAACCGTGTTATTATTATTAAATTACATGAAAATTCGCCATCAGTCAAAACTGACCTATGTTCTGTATACCAAAAAGAATACTTGATCGCATTTAATCATTTTTTTCGAATCTGTGCAAGCTCTGTTGGGACATTCAGTGCTGTAGTCGTGGCGGCATTCACCAAGACATCAATTTGAATTTATAAATTACTATAAATTTTAGAATATATTAAAAAATAATAATTCTGAACCTAGAACGGTGAATGCAATTGCTAATACTCAATACTTACATATAAATTGAAAGTAAAACATTCATTTCTGACCACAAAATCGGTATTTTGGTTAATTAAAATAAATATTACTTGATAGCACTTCATGCAGTGTGACCGGCTTACATCGTTTTGCTTGATTGTACTTGATGTTGCACGCTCGTACACGATCACGCTCCTTGTAGTGTGACCATGACTTTAAGCTAAATCCCGACAGCAACGGTTTGCGAATATTTATTTCCCGGGTCATAAATTTGAAATATATTTAAGCGGGAATTCATTTTATGCATTTGCGTAATACGAAAGATTTGAATTTCGAAGGTGGGAAATTAAAATTACAGCCTGTAGACGAAAATAGTGAGTACATCATTTCCTATGAAGGAAAGCAATATGTTCACTGACACATGTTATTCTTATGGCGTGCATTGGCGACCTTTCTTACATCGCCACTATGAAAGGTTTAATCAAAAAGAAAATATACATACATATATACATATATATATATATATATATATATATATATATATATATATATATATATATATATATATATGTATATACTTGGCAGACATGATAAAACTACCACACACACAAAATTCTAGCTTGATAGTCACATTTTTGTACTTTCCTGGAATATAAAGATTCTATACTGTCAGTCGAAATTTATATTAACTAAAATGAAATTACAGTACATTCTCCAATTTAGCAGCAAGTTTATCCAATTAAATAAACAGAAAATTCGCAAAATGTCTTTAAAAAACTATAAAAAAATAATTTTTTTGCAAATCAGTTTTCCGCAATCCACAACTCGCTGCTGTCGGGACTTACCATTACTCTTCCAAAATCAGTAAAGTTAATAAACATTATTTATCAGTGATGGAAAAGGCGTAATGTTATGTATGTATGAATTGCTTCCGTGATTGCGCTCGCCGTAGAGTGAGATGATTGAATAGGTATGAAAGCAACGACACCGATATTACTTCCTAATCCTTTGATGAATGCTTACTCTTCAAATGAGCTTTTAAATGGTGTTGGAGTTTAAACGTGAAGTCACAAAGTGTACATGGAAAAGGTCTTTCATCTATATGTGTCCGCATATGAAGAGACAAATGCTGCCGCAACTTGAATGCTTTATCGCAAACCGTACATAAATGCGATCTTAAATTGGAATGGGTTGGCATATGTTGCTTCAAACTAGCCTTATCCCGAAACGATTTGTCGCACACTGAACATTCAAATGGTTTCTCGGTGTTATGGATAACCATATGCCGCCGTAAGCGTTCTTTGCTGGTGAACGATCTATTACATAGTGTACAGAGCACAGGATCTCCTTTTGGGTGTTTATTTTGCATATGTTTGTATAGATTTCTCTTGGTTTTAAATGAGCTATCACACATCTGACATTTCTGTTCTCTCTCATCTGTATGTATTTTTATATGATTTTGTAAATTCTGATTCATTGTAAACTTTTTGCCACAAATTGAACATACGAAACATGCGCCTACATGAACCGACATGTGCTTCGTAAGCTGCGGCTTACTACCAAATGCATGGTTGCAAATCACACAAGAAAACGGTCTGTCCTTGTTGTGAGTCCGCTTATGTGCCTCCAATCTATATTTAATCGTGAATGACTTGTCGCAAATTGAACACGAATACGGTCTCACATTTGTATGTATCACCATGTGACTCTTTAAGTTGTCAGCTTTACGGAATGCCCGACCACAAACGTCACATTTATGTCGCTTTATGTCAGTATGAATTTTTTCATGTGTCGATAAATAGACTTTCTTTGCAAATTTAAGATCACATTTCGAACAAGAGTATGGCTTGTCGTTATCATGTGATTGCATATGGATTCTTAAACACTTTAGTTCCATAAAATTTTCACCACAAAATGAGCATGACAATGGGTTTTTATTAGTGTGCACTTTCATATGAATTTCTAAATCAGTGGTTTCACGGAATGGATAATCGCAAATTTGACATTTGTGACGTTCTCTGGTATTAGTATGTTTTTGTCCATGAATTTTTAACATTCTTGGTGATTTAAATGATTCCTCACATATAAAACATGAATATGTTTCCTCTTTGGTATGCGTCATCATATGAAATTTTAACTTACTTCCTAATGAAAACAATTTGCCGCAAATTGTACATGGTACAAGTTCTCCTGTACGTCGCTTAGTGCTTTTATAATATGTTTTGCTATTTTTATTATGTGATTGATCACTTTCGTCGTCATTGTTACTAGAATGTTCACTTGAATAGTTCTTATATGATAGATCACTCTCACTGGCATCGCTATTTGATGAATCACTTTGATAATCTTCGTTTTTATATTCCGTGTAGGATCTTAGATTATACATTTTATTGTTCTCGTCACTTTGGCTAACATCGCTATTTACTCGCTTAATTTGATGATCTTCCCTATTTGCATATGCTCTAGCATTCGCGGATTTCATAGTTAGCAATTGATGTAGTTTACTAGTTTTCAACAAAGACTGTGGTTTATGTGCTGGTCTGTTATTATTTTCGGATATTTTATTTTCTTTAAGTTCCAATATATCTCTTGTTGAACTTACTAATTCGGTCGCATTTTCGACTTTAATATCAACTTTTAAGTCGCGTGCTTCTGGAATATCAACAATTGGCAAAGAATGTTCATTTTCATGATATATTTCGTTTTTTAACCAGATAAAATCACCATTTTGTATATTTAGCGAAGATACTGTTTCATTACTAATTTTACATAATTCTGATCTTATGTTTTCTACTGGTAAACTTAAATCACTGTTAGTATCAATAGTTGATATTGAATCACTTTGTTTCCGGTTAGTTGTCAACGCTTGACTATACGATTCAGTTGAATATAAACATATATTTTCAATGTGATTGTTTTCTTCGGACAAATGTTGAGCATGTTCGATTTCATAATCTTTTCCATTTTTAAACAATTCTAGTTCTGGATTTAATATGCTTTGTACATATTCATGAAGCTTGTCTTCCGATTCTCGACATTTTATTGCAAATTTGTAGGACCGATTAATTTCATTAACACAATCAAGGCATATTTGTGATGGTAGACTGTCATTTCCGTAATACTAAAAAAGAAAAAATTAAATATATTAGTATGACATAAACAATGAGACCAATGGACATTCATTACATAAAACAACCTATGTCATCAGCTCGCCGAATTAGTGCAAACATCACAATCACAAAGCGTACTAAATTGCCCGTTCAGAAATACGGATCCCACCATTACGCGTATATATGTATAATGTATTAAATTTAAAAATAATAATTTTTAATTAATATGACCTTTGGGTTCACAATCAGAATAAAATGTGATTGATATGAAAGTGTTATATTTTGTTGTAGATATAATCATTAATATAATTACCCAGAAATGTTTGTATGTATGTGAGTAAGTGTGTGTAGAACGCTTTTTTGTAAAAATACAAATTGGCATAGACGGGGATCGAACTCACGACCTCCAGGTTGAAAGGCAAGGCTCTTAACCACTGCGCCATGGCGACTGCTAATAATGTTATAAAAAATAATAAAATAGTTTATACTAAAATAAAACAATCACTATGCATCTGAAGTTCAGTCTGCTTTGAAATAGACAAAAACGAATCAAACGTCAGAATGAAATGTAAAAAAAAAATTGTGATAAATCTTCGATTAATTTGATGATTTGAAGTGAATTTTGTGTTGTGTACTTTACACAGAGTGGCACCTGCTATATTATATTGATATTGTATGTCAATGAGAAATATAAATAATTTAGTTAGTTAATAAAATTAAGTTTAATTTATTCTAATTTGAAGTTTGTGAGTCGCTATTAAGCATTTATGTTAATATGACCGACCAAAGAACAAATATAAATAAATGTGCTACCACGTGAGCGTCAAAAACAGTATTTCAATGTGAATTAGTGACGTACGAGTTACGGAAACATTGTTTGAATTGTAAATCTTAACTTGAAGGCACTTATTTCATATTATTGCCTAATTTGCATATATTTTTAGCAAATACGTGTTTCCGTCCATTTATTATAATTCATAGTTAATATTTTCACTTCAAAATGGCCAAAAAGCTGTGATTTTTGAATATATGAGTTGCGGTAAGATTCTATAGTTGGTCAAATTATAATAAGTGCAAGTAAGTAAATTTATAATTCTGATTATTAGAGAAATAAAATCTTGAGAGAAACATGATTGGTTGGCAATTTTTATTTTATTTTAGATGGCACAATCCATTGTATTTTAGCATATAACTAATAACCACTTTTAAAACTGCCGTCACACTGCAGAATCAGAATCTAGCCTGATTTTTAATTCAAAAACAATAATGAATCAAATGTAAAATCATTAACAATGTTGTGTAAAAAGGGTTTGTAATACATATTTTTTGAATAATCGATTCAAATAATAAACAGCAATCGTACGTAAATGTATAATCCTGCTTTTTGTGTAATAATACAATTAGGGAAACTGTCTTAATGATACAACACTTATGGCCAGTTGCACTATACAACCGTGTAATTATTATTAAATTACATGAAAATTCGCCATCAGTCAAAACTGACCAATGTTCTGTATACCATATGGGCACATGGTGCCCACGGGTGAGCCTAGTTCATATTATTTAAAAAAAATGAATATCTTAAAATTCAAAATTATTATATTTAATAATCTTTTATGGCCTTTGGGTTTACAATATGAAGAAATATCTTGGATTGTTTTGTAAAATTTATGTATATTCAAAAAAAAAATTAGGGCAGTATTAAGGGTCACTCCGGATTTTAGAGCTATATAACTCCGAAAGTATAAAGCCGATTGAATTTAAACTGCGAACGAATTCAAAGTGGATACCGAAGTATATGGTTCATATCGTTCCGGCAACATACGAGCGGGCAAGATACATTCATGACCGATCACTATAACGCTCTTGTGCATTATGTACGACGATGTAAAAATGTTTAAATTTTAATTGTAGTAAATTTTAATATTTCCTTTACTTTATTCTTTGCTCAGTTTTCTTACAAACTATTCCGTATATGATATAAACAGGCGTTGAATGAAAAATATACTTATATACAGTAAAACTTCCCTAACTCGAACTTCTATAACTCGAAGTATTCTCTAAGTCGAACTTTTTTCTTGAACACTAATGTTTCGTTCTTTTTTATATGTTATTTTATCTCCCTAATTCGAATTTCTATAACTCGAATATTTCTCTAATTCGAAGTGATATTTTCTCTCGTTGTATCTCTAAGTATTCTCTAAGTCGAATTTTTTTCTTGAACACTAATGTTTCGTTCTTTTTTGCATCTTATTTTATCTTTCAAATTCGAATTTCTATAACTCGAATATTTCTCTAGTTCGAAGTGATATTTTCTCTCGTTGCTGGGGTATTCCCTACGTACGAATAGCCGCATAGCACTGACAATCAAATTTGTACGTGAGGTGCAGGACATATATTTATTATTTCAGTGTGTTTTTCAGAATGTCATTGTATATAATTTAGTGATCGATTTAGTTTGAAGATTAGGTGATACAGTGCTGTAATTACTAGTTAACAAAACTTTATTTTGAAGTGCATATGTATGTATCTCGAATATGAAGCGAAATTTAAAGTGTTTATCATTAGAAGAAAAACTTTCTTTAATTGCCGAGGTAGAAAAGGGCACAAAGAAGAAAAAGGATATTGCTATACAATTCGGTATGCCCCCTAACACCTTATCGACCATTTTAAAAACAAGGATAGACTTTTAGAAAAAGTTAATAACTACAGTGGTACTAGTAAACGCAAAAGGCTTATTACACCTTGTGTTTATACTGATAATGATGAATGTATGTTCCTGTTTATATATACAATTCTTTAAATTTAGTGGAATATTTTGTAGAAAATGAAAGGTGGTCTTGTAAAATACAAAAGAAAATTACTGAATACTTTAAAATAAACAACTAATTTTGTCACATATTTTTATTGTGTATTTTCTATAACTCGAAGTTTCCCTAACTCGAATCTTTTATCCTGTACCTCGAGATTCGAGTTAGGGAAGTTTTACTGTAGTATTATTTAAGCATATTACATCCTACTTATATTATAAATTATGAGAAGCATTGCATTCACTAAACCATGAACCACCAATTTGTACGCCGATTTATATAAATTGTAAGTGACAGTAAGTAACGAGACAGGAAAATAAAAATAATGAAACATTTGTTAATATATGATATGACACACTATTGAGATCGTCACACGAAGTGGTTGACGCCTGGTGGTGACATTTAGTACCCCTTAGATTAGGAACATACATTTTTGAGGTAATGTTAATTCAGTGTTAGTGTGTTAGCAGTTATTATAAACGGTATTACTCTGTATGTAGAAATTATACGAAGCATTTCCTTGACAGACACCCATATTTGTATGTTTTCCTCGCCAAATTTTGTAACCTCGGTTACCAAACGTGATTTTAATGTGCATCGACACAGTATAAATATATAAGCAGTAGCGACAGTAATTATCGGTGATTTGGTGTTGAGGACTCAAGTTTTAGAAAAAGCGACCATTTGCTAATTTATAATTGTGCGCAACCAGCATACATAATAAATAATACATGTTGCGTAATAACCTTTCTATTGCTATCTACCTATTGAGTTTTGGAATGTTTTCGAAATATTTCCATACTTTTAATTGATATATGTTTAGGGATAATTGGTAAATATATTAAGAAGTGCGAGTTATATCAGTTTTTTTTTTATTATATATTACAATTATCAATGCTTCAGTTTTATTTCCAATGCCCTTTTTCAGATTTAAATGTTTTAATGATATATTTAAGTGTATAATACATTATCATTCTACAGAACAATTTTATAATTTTATTTTTTACATTCACTGCAAGCATGGTCTAATTTGATTGTATGAAAATAATATATGACATTGCACTTCAATGTCATCATTAACATAGTGTCAAAATGTCATTTATCTAATTGATTCTACTTTGTTTCTGTTGAACTTACGATACAATCCGTACTAGTATCAATATTAAGTATGCAATATTATATATATATATATATATATAAACACCCAGAAGTATTTGTATGTGAGTTTGTATGTGTAGAATGCTTTTTACTATCTTTTAAGGATTGTTCACAGCTAAAGAATTAGTAATTAAGCTTAGAAATTATAAGTAATAATTCCAGTTTATTGTATGACATACAAGGTTCACGTTCACAGCAACAAAATTTATCATAAATTGTGTGGCTTGGAACATTGCTTGTCATAATACAAACTAGATTATTATTTGTAATTTTCTAAGCTTAATTACTAAGTGTTTCGCTGCGAACAATCCTTTACAAAGTAATAAGTAAATCTTGGAATCATGAAAAATTTTACCTTCCCTGAATCGAATCTATTTATACTAGGGTCACCCGTGGGCACCATGTGCCCATATGGTATACAGAACATAGGTCAGTTTTGACTGATGGCGAATTTTCATGTAATTTAATAATAATAACACGGTTTTTCTTCATTTTGTATCGTTTGACTATAATAGTAATACAAATTTCCACATCGCAAATAATAATATAGAAAAAATCGAGTACTTTTTTTGAACGCTATTTTGTTCTTAAATCACTATGCTGAGATTAACTAATCGATCGCTTATCATGCACTGTGTAACATCCGATAACTTTAAACTAAATTCTGTTTAACTTTGATTTTAACCTTGTATGGTGCATATGTGTTTTATCATTTAGACAGTTTCTATGATTGTATATAAAAAACAGGATTATAAATTTACTTACGATTGCTGTTTATTATTTGAATCGATTATTCTAATAATATGTATTACAAATCCTTTTTATACAACATTTTTAATCATTTGACATTTGATTCATTATTGTTTTTGAATTAAATAATCAGGCTAGATTCTGAATTTTGCAGTATTAAACTGATGCATTGTCACAACGGCAGTTTTAAAAGTGATGATAATTAGTTATATGCTAAAATACAATGGATTGTGCCATCAAAAATAAAAGAATAAAATTGCTAACCAAACATGTTTCTAAATATGTTTGAATTATCTCTTCAAGATTTTATTTCTCTAATTATCAGAATTATAAATTTACTTCCTTGCAGTTATTATAATTTGACGAACTATAAAATCTTACCGCAACTCATATTTTCAAAAATCACTGCTTCTTGGACATTTTGAAGTGAAAATATTAACTATGAATTAAAATAAATGTACGGAAACACGTATTTGCTAACATTATATGCTAATTAGGCAATAATATGCACTTATTTCATATTATATACTTAAAAATTGAAATTATAACATGCTACTCCCCTTAAACTTAAGATTAAACTTTGAATTGAAGATTTATCACACAAAAACCAATTTTGACTGATTTCATTCTGACGTTTGATTCGTTTTTGTCTATTTCAAAGCAGACTGAACTTCAGAATCGTAGTGATTGTTTTATTTCAGTATAAACTATTTGATTATTTTTTATAACATTATTAACAGTCGCCATGGTGCAGTGGCTAAGTGTCATGCCTTTCTCCCTGGGAGGTCGTGAGTTCGTACCCCGTCTATGCCAATCTGCATTTTTACTAAAAAAAGCGTTCTACACACACTCACTCACTTACTCACATACAAACATTTCTGGGTTATTATATTAATGATATATATATATATATATATATATATATATATATATATATATATATATATATATATATATCTAGTGAAAACTGCGTAAAAGAAAGTCGAGTGCAGGTCACTCTAGATATTTTAAGAAAATTTGAAAAAATGTTAACATCTCCAAACATTTTATTATAGCGCCAAGGGAGCACAAATGTACCGCTCCTAATACTGATACTAACTGTAATCCACAACCACAATGGCATGTAATAATAAAATATTTTGTTGAACTGGCAAAAATGTATAGAAGAAAAGAAATATTTAGAAAATTCAAAACGGTATTGTGAATAAGGCCTGAATATTATGTAATAAACTTCAAAAATATATAAGATGTCTATTCCTTCTGAAAGACGCCAGAATGTAGTGCCAGTACAGGATCGGGGATTGTTATGCCATCTATTGCTGGCATGATTAACATTATCGTTTCGAGTCATATGCGCAACTAGTGCGCTGTAAAAAATTGAAACCGGTATTTTGATAGTGTCACTACTGGTTATATATTTGTACCGAATATTCTTAAAAAATAAACTGGATTTTTGCTTTTAATTACATAAAATCATAGACATAAGCTTCTAACATAATACATACTTACTATTAAATACATAAACTTACCTTCACCGAAGTGCATGACATTAACATTTCAACTAAACAAAGATCGCTTGTACTTTTCTCGTATAATGACTTCATTTCTCCAATTGATAAACATGTTCTGCACACTACATTTAAATCAAATTCACTTTTGATAAACATTTTCGGATGTGAAAGCTTACGGTGGCTTACGGCGCTTACCGCTAACCTCTATTTAAGGAAATCAATAAATGTAAACAATGCCAAACCAAGATCAGCCAGATTTTAAATTCACAATTGTCTTTTTGTCTATTCCGAATCTGTATTACAGTAGGTGCGCGTTCAATTAGACTAGCAAAAGCTAGCAAAACGGAAGTGACGTCATATATTTCAAATTTATTGGTTAACCGCGCCGATTTTTTCGCTAACTTCTGCTAGCAGCAACATATTTTATACCTAAGGTTATAGTATGTCAGTAAAGTTATCCACAGTTTTCTCCGGCCACGATCTCTGTTACAAACCTAAAAATAACAAAATCCCCTTGATTGATTTTGGCGCTACTATTAAAACAAAATTACTTCCCATCACTTAAAAATTAGACAACCACAACGTAACCACAAACAGCGATTTTGTGTACAAACGGATTATTTACATTTTCGCTGTTTGTGGTTACGTTGTAGTTGTCTAATTTTTAAGTGATGGGAAATAATTTTGTTTTAATAGTAGCGCCAAAATCAATCAAGAGGATTTTTTTGTTTTTAGGTTGGTAACAGAAATCGTGGCCGGAGAAAAGGATGGATAATTATGATGTCCCTGAAGTTAGCTTGGGATTGGGATTCGTTTTTTCCAACTACAATCCCAATATACAACTGGATTGGATCCCTGAGATCATTTTTGTTTTTATGCTTAAAACCTTGTTTATACATAAATAGCGATGTTCTAATTAGTGTATTTATGGTTATAAACTATTATGTGATCTATACTATAATAAAAAATAATAAAATCTACTATAAATTAGTAATTACAGCAAAAATTCCATGCAGAACCAGTACGATAAACCTTGCGTTCCTACGTTTTATTTATTTACGACCATACTAAAATATGACTCGCCCCAAATATTTTATATATTATAGATTAGGGTGTGTTTAATCAAATTCAATCATAAAAATTAAAGTTACGTTGCCGGTATAAATTCTATAAATCACTCTTGCGCAAATAATATATATGAATTTTACCCAAAATATTGTTAATTTTATCTTATGTGCTCCCCTGTGTTTTAATTATTAACAAATAAAACGTCCCTCGCCATGCGTATTTTGGACTTCAATGTCGATTTTCTCCAAATATATATTTTTTTATTTAATTTTTATGATTGCATTTGATTAAAGACACCCTAAATTATAATATATAAAATATTTGGGGTGAGTCTTATTTTAGTATGGTCGTAAATAAATAAAACGTCCCTCGCCATGCGTATTTTGGACTTCAATGTCGATTTTCTCCAAATATATATTTTTTTATTTAATTTTTATGATAGCATTTGATTAAACACACCCTAAACTATAATATATAAAATATTTGGGGTGAGTCTTATTTTAGTATGGTCGTAAATAAATAAAACGTTCCTCGGCATGCGTATTTTGGACTTCAATGTCGATTTTCTCCAAATATATATTTTTTTATTTAATTTTTATGATTGCATTTGATTAAACACACCCTAAACTATAATATATAAAATATTTGGGGTGAGTCTTATTTTAGTATGGTCGTAAATAAATAAAACGTCCCTCGGCATGCGTATTTTGGACTTCAATGTCGATTTTCTCCAAATATATATTTTTTTTATTTAATTTTTATGCATTTAATTAAACACACCCTAATCTATAATATATATAATATTTGGGGTGAGTCATATTTTAGTAAGGTCGTAAATAAATAAAACGTAGAATCGCAAGGTTTATCATACTGGTTCTGCACGGAATTTTTGCTGTAATTACTAATTTATAGTAGATTTTATTATAGTATAGATCACATAATAGTTTATAAACATAAATACACTAATTAGAACATCGCTATTTATGTATAAACAAGGTTTTAAGCATAAAAACAATAATGATCTCAGGGATCCAATCCAGTTATATATTGGGATTGTAGTTGGGAAAAAACGAATCCCAATCCCAAGCTAACTTCAACAAGCTATAATTATGTCAGTATAGTTATCCACAGTTTTCTCCGCTCACGTTTTCTGTTACCAACCTAAAAATAACAAAATCCCCTTGATTGATTTTGGCGCTACTATTAAAACAAAATTACTTTCCATCACTTAAAAATTAGACAACCACAACGTAACCACAAACAGCGAAAATGTAAATAATCCGTTTGTATACAAAATCATTGTTTGTGGTTACGTTGTGGTTGTCTAATTTTTAAGTGATGGGAAGTAATTTGTTTTAATAGTAGCGCCAAAGTCAATCAAGGGGATTTTGTTATTTTTAGGTTGGTGACAGAAATCGTGGCTGGTGAAAACTATGGATAACTTTACTGACATAATGCTTTGGTTCTATTTCTATTATTCAAACGTCAATAGTTGGCAACACTGATTCTATGTTGTCATTTATAAACAAACCTAAAACTTACAAGAGTGTGTTGATCTTTGACCTGTCAAATTAATATAAAGCAAAATGTCTATCAAAAACTTGGAAGAGTTTGATGTCAATAAAGTGTGTAGAACTTGTTTATCAAGTAGAGGAACAATGATATCAATTTACGATTGCACTTCAACAAATGTGTGCTTTGGTGAAATGTTAACGTTTTGTACATCAGTAAAAGTAAGTTATAATTAATAATGAACAAATTACGTAGTATTGCAATTTGTATAATTATTCAAACAGCTATTTATAGTTGTCTAAATAATGGTAATATAAAAGTGCTCTGAAATCATTTTTTAATACCCAAAATATTGAATGACTGTATAGGCTGTCTATTCTTTAATATAGCAATATCAGATGTTGCTGTCTTCGGAATAACACCTGTTGATATCCCAGGGAATTTTACATATTGATTACAGTGACAAAATTTAAGTTGGCAACACTATCTTTCAAAATATTTAGTTGCTTTTGCTGCCTTTGTTAGCGTCGTTCGTTTCCTGTTATTTATTCCTGTTTTGTTCGTATAAAATCAGTTATTTAAAGACTACTCTTATTTCCTTGTGTTCTTTTCGATGATTTGCAATGCATACACATTAAATACAAAACTAATATGAAAATTAATTAATATGAAAAATGTGTTTCACTAAATATAACATACCATTTAATTAATATCAGAACTCAACAAATTTTGTAGAAAAACTAACCACAAAACTTATTCAATTTAACAAAAAGCGCAAATTATGATCCTAAATTTTTCAAAATAGCACTGCATCCACATGAACAGTGACGTCATATAGCTCTGTTTTTACTTTCTTTTTACGAAGCAATAAGTAAGTCTTGTAATCATGAAATATTTCGAACTCGAGATTTCAACGGATATACACGTTTTGACCTTCCCTGAATCGAATGTGACTATTTTCGGAATGACGTCTGTCTGTGTGTGTGTGTGTATGTCTGTGAACGCTCTAGGGCCAAAACTGTCGAACGTTTATTATGAAACTTCAAATTTAAGACTTGTATATACCCTAGATGTGCACCTCCTATTTTGAAAAGAATATTCAAACCGGTAGTGCATGTTTACTTTATACATTTTTTGTTCTATCTCCAATATCACTAGAACGGCTACACTTACGGCAAAAATAGTTGTGTTCATAATGAATGATATTAATATTTCGCACAACTTTTGTTTGAAAAGTTTCTTCATAAATTGTACCAGTTATGAGAAAACTGCTACGAAAAAACTCAAATATCTTATTTACGTTGCCATAGTGATAGCTACACTTGTGACAAATTTTATTATTTTTAAATCGAATCAACCATGAGTTACATCTTTTGTTTCTTGTTTATTGAAAACAAACAAGCATTACATTGACAGTTATCGGTATGAATTAATATTTAAAATATTGATTTCTTATTAGAATAAATTGTATCAGGTAAATCATTATAGAATTAATTTATATTATATATTTGCTAACATAATTAAATAACAATTTCAGAGTTTTAGTGTGGAGTTTGACAGTTTAAGAGTGAATACGATAAGTACTTCAAATACAGATCCATTATAAATTGGTATAATTATCCAGTTATTATTAAGTTATAGTAATCTAATTTGAATTTTCATTTTATATTGGTCAGCAAAAGATTTTGTTATCACTTAATAATAATAATTATTATCTGCGTCTGTTTTTGCCAGGAAAACAAAATTGACATTTCAGAGTATTCCTGTAGAGTATTGGTTAGTTTGACCGTTTGTTTGAGATTATATATATATATATATATATATATATATATATATATATATATATATACAGTAAAACTTCCCTAACTCGAACTTCTATAACTCGAAGTATTCTCTAAGTCGAACATTTTTCTTGAACACTAATGTTTCGTTCTTTTTTACATGTTATTTTATCTCCCTAATTCGAATTTCTATAACTCGAATATTTCTCTAATTTGAAGTGATATTTTCTCTCGTTGTATCTCTAAGTATTCTCTAAGTCGAATTTTTTTCTTGAACACTAATGTTTCGTTCTTTTTTGCATCTTATTTTATCTTTCTAATTCGAATTTCTATAACTCAGATATTTCTCTAGTTCGAAGTGATATTTTCTCTCGTTGCTGGGGTATTCCCTACGTACGAATAGCCGCATAGCACTGACAATCAAATTTGTACGTGTGAGGTGCAGGACATATATTTATTATTTCAGTGTATTTTTCAGAATGTCATTGTATATAATTTAGTGATCGATTTAGTTTGAAGATTAGGTGATACAGTGCTGTAATTACTAGTTAACAAAACTTTATTTTGAAGTGCATATGTATGTATGTCGAATATGAAGCGAAATTTAAAGTGTTTATCATTAGAAGAAAAACCTTCTTTAATTGCCGAGGTAGAAAAGGGCACAAAGAAGAAAAAGGATATTGCTATACAATTCGGTATGCCCCCTAACACCTTATCGACCATTTTAAAAACAAGGATAGACTTTTAGGAAAAGTTAATAACTACAGTGGTACTAGTAAACGCAAAAGGCTTATTACACCTTGTGTTTATACTGATATTGATGAATGTATGTTCCTGATTATATATACAATTCTTTAAATTTAGTGGAATATTTTGTAGAAAATGAAAGGTGGTCTTGTAAAATACAAAAGAAAATTACCGAATACTTTAAAATAAACAACTAATTTTTTCACATATTTTTATTGTGTATTTTCTATAACTCGAAGTTTCCCTAACTCGAATCTTTTATCCTGTACCTCGAGATTCGAGTTAGGGAAGTTTTACTGTATATATATATATATATATATATATATATATATATATATATATATATATATATATATATATATATATATATATGTATATATGTAGACAGTTTGTTTGGGATATATATGTATATTAATATCTATCTATTGAAAAGAAAGTTGAGTGCAGGCCACTCCAGATATTTTGTATACAAAACTGCTGTGGAAGCCCTGTGTTGTGCAAAATACTTTTTAAAATATAATTGAAGTACAAAATACTTATAATATGGCAATTAAAATACCTTTTAATTAAAATACTTTTTACTTTCTTTTACAAAGTAATAAGTATGTCTTGTAATCATGAAAAATTTGAAACTCGAGATTTCAACGGATATACACGTTTTGACCTTCCCTGAATCGAATGTGACTATTTTCGGAATGACGTCTGGCTGTCTGTGTGTGTGTGTGTGTCTGTGAACGCTCTAGGGCCAAAACTGTCGTACGTAAAATTATGAAACTTCAAACTTAAGACTTGTATATGCCCTAGATGTGTACCCCCTATTTTTGAAAAAAATATACAAACCGGAAGTGTATGTTTACTCTATACATTTTTTGTTCTACCTCCAATATCACTAGAACGGCTACACTTACGGCAAAAATAGTTATGTTCATAATGATAAATATTAATATTTCGCACAATTTTTAGCTCGCCGTACGTAGTACCGAAGAAGCTTAAGCATTCGGTCGTGTGTCTGTAGCATTCTCGGATCAAAAAAAGTGTTCGTCTCGTCGCCCTGAATCCAAAAATGTATATAACTTATATACTTAGATGTTAGTCGTCGCTCGTAAGACCAAATTTGTGCCCTCTACTCCTCTGAAGGTACCGGAGCGATTCACTCCAAATTTGGTACACATATTATTTGGCATCCCATTTGAATCCGCTCGCAGTTTAAATCCAATCGCCCGTATACTTCCCGAGTTATTTGGAGCCCCCCTTAAAACTGCCCTTATAAAAATAATTGAAGTACTTAAAAATTCTACTAAAAATTCTAAGATATTTTATGTCTACAAGATTTTTTTACTTTGTTAACCCAAAGCCCGAAAAAAATTATTACATATTATAATTTTGAATTTCAAAATATGCACTAAAATTTTTTTTTATCAATATAATCCAAAATTAAATGTATGACTTTTTATATCTATAAGCATGTAGCTTATAAAATCGGATTATCTACGCCTTTGAAAAGAAAACAAAATAGACTCAATTAGATAAATGACATTTCAGTATATTTCTGTAGAGTATTTGTTAGTTTGATAGCAGGTTTTGGTTATATATATATATATATATATATATATATATATATATATATATATATATATATATATATATATACATATATCTAGTGAAAATTGCGTAATAGAAAGTTGAGTGCAGGCCACTCCAGATATTTTTAAATTAGAGTTATAACAATTTGAAGACCGTGACCTTTTCAGGGCTACGTTCAACTTCATCTAACATTAACTGTATCTCAGCAACGATGAGATTAAACATTTTTTTTTATTTATTGGATTATTTTTGAAATTTTATAAGTTAACTTTTTGATATGAAAATGTGATCCTCTTTGAGAAATTTGTTTAAAACCCATGAAAAATCAGTATTTTTATCTCGTCGTACGACAGCTATGTGTCATTCTTGGATCAAAAAATTATATTAAGAAAAAGTGTTTGTCTTCCTGATTACGAAAATGTATATAACTTATATCATTGGATTATGTCGGTCGCTTGCTCGGTCGCTTGCTCGGTCGCTCGTTCGTAAGACCAATTTTGTGGACCTATCTTCTCTGAAGGTATCGAGCCGATTTTAATGAAATTTGATATACCTATAATTTCCTGCCCGTGAAGTTCCACTCGCATTTTAAATCCAATCGTCTGTACAGGTTCGGAGTTATAGGGCCCCAAAATTTGGAGCCCTCCTAAATACTACCTTTAGTCAACTTTTAAATATTTTAGAATTTTTACTAAAAATTTTAAGATATTTTATGTCAACAAAGTTTTTCCATATTCTGAGCTCAGGCTTTAAAAAAATCTGGAGTGGCCTGCACTCGACTTTCTTTTACGCAGTTTTCACTAGAATATATATATATATATATATATATATATATATATATATATATATATATATATATATATATAACCAAAACCAGCTATCAAACTAACCAATACTCTACAGAAATATTCTGAAATGTCATTTATCTAATTGAGTCAATTTTGCTTTCCTGTCAAAATAACAGATGATCCGATTTTATAAGCTACATGCGAATCCATGGCAACGTAAACAACATATTTATAATGTTTCATTGCATTTTTCTCGCAACTGGTACATTTCTTGAAGAAATGTTTCAAACAAAAGTTGTGCGAAATATTATTATCTTTCATTATGAACAAAACTATTTTTGCCGTAATTGTAGCCGTTCTAGTGAAATTGCAAATAGAACAAAAAATGTATAGAGTTAACATGTACTGCCGGTTTGAATATTATTTTCAAAATAGGAAGTACACATCTAGGGCATATACAAGTCTTAAGTTTGATGTTTCATTATTTTTCGTTCGACAGTTTTGGCTCTAGAGCGTTCACAGACACACACACAGAGACAGACAGACGTCATTCCGAAAATAGTCACATTCGATTCAGGGAAGATCGAAACGTGTATATCCGTTGAAATCTCGAGTTCGAAATTTTTCATGATTACAAGACTTACTTATTACTTCGAGAAAGAAAGTAAAAATACAAAAATATTTTGAATTAAATCAGACATTGAACTTACTTATTTCTTATATGTTTTCTATTTATTTTGTGATCCACGCGGACGAAATCGCGGGCGTAAAATTAGTTAAATTTATACATATTAAAATATAAACCAAAAAATTCTGGTTTCTCACATCAATCAAAATTGTGAAGTTGTATCGTTTTTCCGAAAAAGGCGAAATTTAATTATTTTATTCAGGATTTATATAAATTTTCACTGCAATTCCAGCACTTACATAGAATTATTACTCAAATTACAATGAAAATTACGTATAAATATTCTTGAAGACTACTTCAGCTTTGTTTTTGTTTTTTTTTTTAAGTTTTACGGAAACAACATGCCCACCCAAATATGCGTTGATTGCGTTAGTGACTTAAACCAATCCTACAAATTTGCAATAAAATGCAAGGAATCAGACGAGAAACTGCAGCTATATCTCCAATATAATTGCAAACAACACTTATTAAAACATGCAGTAGATTATGTTCAACATATGCCTGAAGAGAACCAAAACAATGAAAATGCATGTTCACATTTAAATGAGATTGCTTATAAAAGCAACAATTCACTAATTGCATCTCAGACATCTATTAGAATCCGAAATGATCTACGAGACCAGTTATCTTCTGTTGAAAGTCAAAGTGATCTTAACATAGTTCCATTAGCAATTATTCCTACTCAAAATGTTGTTAACGAAAATAAAACTGAAGTTCCAACTGTCACAATGACAACACAAGCTGAACCACAAATGGAACAAAATGGTCAATTTCCTAATTTAAACTGGTTCAAAAGTGAAATAAATTGCGAAAATGAAATAAAATATTCAATTTCAATTGGTGATGTGAATCCTAGGCCTGCATTGAATGATTTACTAGCTGAAACAACATTAGAAAATGACAGAGACATAAAAGATGTTCTGAGAGACCCACTTGAAATTAATAACATATCGGTAGAACTGGGTCCTCACCAAAAAGAAGAACCATTGACTGATCAAACATCATTCTCATCAACTCGAGCAAGTCCGAAATGTGAAGTAAATAACGAAAATATAATTGAAACCAACGCTTTGCAGACTAATAAATTGCAAACATTACAAATTCTAAATAACACAAATGCCATAATAAAACCAATTGATAATTCATCATCAAAAGAAACAAGTATACCTCATAACATTTTTAATTCTTTTGTATTATTAGAAAGATGTGATGAATCAGAATTAATAAACATGGTTCTGTCAAATAGTAAAGCAACACCAAATGATCAAAAGAACAGCAACATTATAATAGTTCAATGTACAATTTGTAAGAAAACTTTTAAAAATGAAAATTACTTAAGACTCCATATGGTGGTTCATGAAAGAAAGAAACCATGTTGTATGATCTGTGAGAAGTCTTTCAGAGGAAACTATGAACTAACACGTCATATGAGTGTACATGCAAAGAAAAGTATATATTCATGTAATATTTGCGGGGAACATTTTAAACAAAAGTGTCATTTTAGCGTTCATATGCTTAAGCACGCCAGTGTAACTAAGCAATCAAATACTGAAGATAAATCTAGCAATGCAGAACACATTGATAATGTGGTACATCGAAATAAGCCATCGGAAGACGGTCAAAATGACCATTCAATGCTTAGTAACACGCTTGAAAGTGAATTATTAAATACTGATAATAAGAAAATTATGCAATCTAATGTTGATGTTAAAAGTATGTTATCAGACAATATATTACTATCAGAAACCATGGACAACCAACGCGAGCTAGTAAACAATGTGAAAGATCAAATACCGAAGAATGTCAGTGTTCGTTCCGAGATTAAGGACAGTCAAAATATACGATCTAACAATCCGAAATGGCAAATGTATGGATTACGAACACGAATTCCTCGGACTCAATCATATGTTGAAAACAACGATGAAAACTTTCAAAGTGAAACATCAAATAGTGATCAATGTTACAGCGCATTATCAAACTATACGGACTCTGAAAGTGAAACATCAAATAGTGATCAATGTCACAGCGCATTATCCAACTATACAGACTCTGAAAGTGAATCATCAAGTGATGAAGATTATGAAGGGAATATATCACCTTGTGACCAAGAAAATGTACCATCTATTAACGTGGAAGATCAAACAGAACAGTCAAACTATCTTATAAACTCTAAATGTGAGATATCAATGAATGTGGATCATCTAACTGCAGAATATGATAATAAAGATTGTGAAAGTAAACAATTAAATAGTAAGAACTTTCGCAGTGAATTAGTAAATATTGTGGATTTTCAAGAGAGACTATTAAACAATGTGGTCTGTCGAAATGAACCTTTAGATATGGCGAGTTGCCACAATGATCCATGTACAACGGAAGGAAGTCAAGGAATACTATTACCTAGTGAGCCCAATCAAAAAGAACTATTTAGTAATATAGATTCTGAAAATAAGCATTCAAACTCGAATAATTATCAAAGTAATGAATCAAATAATGGGATCTCTCAATGTGAACGTACAAATATTAAAGACTGTCAAGGTGTACCATCAAATAATGAAAACGTTCAAAGTAATCAAATATATACGGGCGAGACACAAATTAAACTAATAAATAATGTAGATTACAAAATAAAATTATTAAATATTGAAGATAATCATCTTAACCAATCCAAAGTTAAGGTTTACGAAATTGCACCACCACATAAAGAAATCGGTCAAGCAGAAGGATCAAATATTGAAAACTGCCCACGTAAGTTAACAACCAGTGAAAACTGTAAAAGTAAACTATTAAATGCGAATAAAAATAATAAGTGTAAAATTTGCGCAAAAGAATTTAGACGGCCCTATAAACTAAAAGAACATATGCGAACGCATATTAATGGCCAAAAACGTCATAAATGTCAAGTTTGCGCTCACCCATTCCGTGATGCTGCTGATTTGAAAGAACACATGCAAGTGCACAGTGGGGAGAATCCATTCACTTGTTCATTTTGTGAGAAAATATTTTTCACACCTAGGAGTTTAAGAATACATATGCAATCACATGATGACGATAAACCATACTCATGTAGGCAGTGTGATATGAAATTTTCCAAAAATGATTATCTAACAACACATGAAAAGGTGCATATGGATGAAAAGAGACATAAATGTGAAGTCTGCAGTCGTTTATTCCGCAAAGCCGCTAACTTGAGATTACATATGAAGATACATTCGAACGAAAAACTGTCATATTCCTGTTCAATTTGTAAGAAAAAATACATGAGAAAAGATCAGTATGAAGAACATATGCAATTTCATTACAATAAGACAGCGTTTCCTTGCCCGATTTGCAACCAATTTTTTAATACTAAAGGACAGGCAAGGTTGCATTTGGCTGTACATTCTGGCGAAGGTTTTATTTGTTCTGTTTGTGGCAAGAATTTCACATTTTTACAACAACTACAAAGTCATATTAAAACGCATTCCAAAAAAAGATCATTTGCTTGTACGATATGTCATAGTTCATATGTAACACAGCGAGCGTTAGTCATACATAGGTCAAGGGTACATATCAAAGTAGAGGCGGTTACATGTGCCATTTGTAGCCAATCATTTAAACATAAAAGATATTTACGTTTGCATATGATAACGCATTCTGAGAAGACACCCTATCAATGTTCACTCTGCGATAAATCGTTTCGAAGGAGTCACAGTCTCCAGATACACATACGAACGCATACCAATGAAAGACCGTATTCATGTAAGGTTTGCGCCAAAACATATAAAGCACAATCAAATTTATATCTTCATATGCGCACTCACAGTGAAGATAGACGATTTGCATGTGCACATTGTGATCTCAAGTTTAAAATTAAACATCATTTAACATCTCACATTGAGAGGAAGCATCCAGAAATAGATTAATTATGTGATGTTAGTAAATATAAATGTAACTTTATACAGGCTGGTGAATCGAAATCGAGAACATAGGTATTTACATGTTATTTTTTACATATGTCAATATTATTTCCCCAGTACATTTTACAAAGTGTAAAGACAAAACTTGTTAAGAATTTTAAACTGGGATCGATTAAGCATAATTTCAGTACAACGTATTAAGTCGGCTTCCTGAAGAGTACTGCCGACAAACATATAGGCAATAGGCTGCTTCCAGTTACTATGCAGACCACGAAGCATGAAAACCAATGCATGATCTGCAAACCGTACCAAAATAATGTCTATAACGTTTTGATAGTTGGTACAATATATTTTTGTTTGTCAAATATTTGTACGACCCTCGTAAGTTTTTCAGCAAAGTCTAAGCCACAACTTTTTCGTCGTTGCGTGAAACGCCTCCCCTTCTTGGCTTTGCCCGATTCCCTTATTTGCATAATTAAACATTTTTGCGCAACGTCGTTCAGGGGACCAGTGCCTTTTCCAAGAGATCAACACATTTGTTCGAGGCGGCTGCCTTCAACGTCTGTTGGGGACGTTTCACGATCTTGGATTTTGACACCAACTTCCTAGACAACAGCTTGTTGCATTCATACAAACTTCTGACCCTCTTGCCTAGATTACATGATCTGGTTGTGTTCAAATCCTGCAATGTCCGACGACCTAGAATATATTTTTGTGCATTTTTTTTTTAATTATTAAGAAATTATTACAAGAAATTTAACACGGACGAAAAATATAATTATAATATACTTATTTTCTTATACATTCAGTTTGTTTTCAGATAAACAATGCGATTTGCAATATATTTATCTGAATTTCATTATTAACTTAATATATTTAAGTGTGAAACGTAGGTATTAGTATTTCAAATATAAATTTAATATAAAAATAATAAATAACACTGCATTTTGAAATTTGCATTCTATTATTGTTGCTGAATTCAATTTAAACAAGATTTGGTACGCGTAAAACGCACCAACGCGTAGAGCTCGCCTTTAGGTAAGATATGCGTTGCGAGCAGTGGTTTTTAACTATTATGGCCTTTTGGTTAACAATTTGAAAAAATGTTACAGATATAGAAAGTCTTACAATTTTTTGTAGATTATATTTTAAAATTCAAAATTATAATATTTAATAATTTTTTTTCGGGATTTGGGTTAACAAAATAAAAAAATCTTGTAGACATAAAATATCTTGGAATTTTTAGTAGAATTTTTGAGTGTTTTAATTGTTTTTATAAGGGCAGTATTAAGGGGGGCTCCAAATTTTGGGGCCCATAACTCGGGAAGTATACGGGCGATTGGATTTAAACTGCAAGCGGATTCAAATGGGATGTTAAATAGTATGTGTACCAAATTTGGTGTGAATCGCTCCGGTACCTTCAGAGGAGTAGAGGGCACAAATTTGGTCTTACGAGATACTGAGCGAGCGAGCGACGACTTACATCCAAGTATATAAGTTATATACATTTTTGGATTCAGGGCGACGAGACAAACACTTAATGACTTTTTTGATCCGAGAATCCTACAGACACACGACCGAATGCTTCTTCGGTACTTCGTACGGCGAGCTAAAAACGCACCAACGATGTTGCTTCGCAGGAAGAAACAACCATATTTGTTTTGTTCCACAGCAAATCATATTGTTAAGCAAGTGAGATAATATAGTCTATATCTTCAATAATATCAAACATCTTAAATAATTATTACAATATCAACCAACATAAGTTATTATTGTTTGTGTATTGTCAATCTGTCATGTCAACCTAATCGTACATTTATTTAAAATATAGAATTATTTAGATTTCCATAGATGTCAACGTGTCTTTTACAACTTATTTAAAGATTAAACTAATTGGATCGCTGTGAATATACAAATGTTAGCAATTAAATATCAAATTTAATTACCAGAAGTCCGTCGTTTGTTTGTTGGTGCCCGGCCGCCTAAAATAGAAATAATAATAATTAGCATGGCGTAAAATATGTATTATATAAATATTAAAATTGCCATTTCGTATTGAAGATACTAAAAAACGAGGGTCGTACGAAGTTGAGGGCTGCGAAATTATATCCGCTGCAGTAGTTGAATCTGCTGTCCGTTTCCTAAATTGTACTTCCATAAGAATACATGTATTTAAATATAAAAACTATAAATATAACCTGTTAAGAACCAAGTCGGAGATGCGCCGATTTCAACGGCTTGAGTATTAGCCCCTGGATACGGACAACTTTTAATTCACCGCTGTTCAAAGTTTATTGTGCAGACGAAGCAAGTTCGGCCAACATGTGTGGGTAAAAGTATAAACAGCCGTAGATTGTCGATGTTTTTCAACCAAATTACAATAGTATCTGAAAATACTACTGAAAATTAAGATACATTAACTTCAACACCTCAACACCCAGATTTGTGTGATCTTAATTATGTGCATACATTTTTAATTGCTTATGATAATATATTAATATTTTATGAAAAGTGGGTGTGGACAAAGCTTCCCCATATTTCCTACCAACATGGTTACCGCTTCTACAAAGAAATTTAAAAAAAGTGCCTGCAGTTTATCGTCTTCCAAATGGAAATATTATGCTCATCATTAATGATAAATCTTACAATATTAAATGGCCTTCTTTAACATTGGATAATACCAACAAAATAATTTATAACCAGGATATACGTAATATCTCTGGTGTTGTAAATACGAATACTGCTCGAACATTTTTGTTTTATGATGATAATCAGTTATTGGAAATTGATGAATGCAAATCAATTACCAAATCGTATAGTACAATGAATAAAGAATTTCCTGGCATTCCAGGAGCTATGTCGATAAACAAACGGACATATACGATATATATTTTATAAAAAACAAAAGATATTATATTTATAATGAATTCATAAACACAGTGGATGGTGGAGCCTTTGATCCCTCTAAGTTTAATATAAATTGTCCCAACATTGGTGTGCTACTTCAACTTAAAAATCTAGTTTCAAAATTATTATATAACTAGGGTCACCCGGGGGCGCCATGTGCCCATATGGTATACAGAACATAGGTCAGTTTTGACTGATGGCGAATTTTCATGTAATTTAATAATAATAACACGGTTTTTCTTCATTTTGTATCGTTTGACTATAATAGTAATACAAATTTCCACATCGCAAAAAATAATAAAGAAAAAATCGAGTTCTTTCTTTGAACGCTATTTTGTTCTTAGATCACTATGCTGAGATTAACTAATCGATCGCTTATCATGCACTGTGTAACATCGGATAAATTTAAACTAAATTTTGTTTAACTTTGATTTAAACCTTGTATGGTGCATATGTGTTGTATCATTTAGACAGTTTCCATGATTGTATATAAAAAACAGGATTATAAATTTACTTACGATTGCTGTTTATTATTTGAATCGATTACTCAAATAATTACAAATCCTTTTTACACAACATTTTTAATGATTTAACATTTGATTCATTATTGTTTTTGAATTAAATAATCAGGCGAGATTCTGAATTTTGCAGTATTAAACTGATGCAGTGTCACAACGGCAGTTTTAAAAGTGATGATAATTAGTTATATGCTAAAATATAATGGATTGTGCCATCAAAAATAAAAGAATAAAATTGCCAACCAAACATGTTTCTAAATATGTTTGAATTATCTCTTCAAGATTTTATCACTCTTATAATCAGTATTATAAATTTACTTACTTGCAGTTATTATAATTTGACGAACTATAAAATCTTACCGCAACTCATATTTTCAAAAATCACTGCATCTTGGCCATTTTGAAGTGAAAATATTAACTATGAATTAAAATAAATGTACAGAAACACGTATTTGCTAAAAATATATGCTAATTAGGCAATAATATGCACTTATTTCATATTATATACTTACAAATTGAAATTATAACATGCTACTCCCTTTAAACTTAAGATTAAACTTTGAATTGAAGATTTATCACACAAAAACCAATTTTGACATTTCATTCTGACGTTTGATTCGTTTTTGTCTATTTCAAAGCAGACTGAACTTCAGAATCGTAGTGATTGTTTTATTTCAGTATAAACTATTTGATTATTTTTTATAACATTATTAACAGTCGCCATGGTGCAGTGGCTAAGTGTCATGCCTTTCACCCTGGAGGTCGTGTGTTCGATCCCCGTCTATGCCAATCTGCATTTTTACAAAAAAAAAGCGTTCTACACATACACACTCACATTATTTTATTTATATTAATGATAAAAGATAACGTAAGAAAAAAATATACGTTAGTGTGTTACATTAATTTTAAAAATTTAGTTTTATAAATTATTATTTAATTAATTATATTAATATAAATTGATATTGCAATAATTATATACCTAAAAATATCGTATTTAATATATAAGAAAATAAAACAAGACATATTTATTACTTCGTAAAAGGAAAGTAAAAACATTATATTTCGAAATAATAAATCATAGGTTGTATATATTTAACATAATATGTATATTAGATTTTTATTGAATAAACCATTCTATACATTTATGGGGTTTTAAATATAACTTAAGATTTTCATACTGTGGTAATGATAAAGATTTATTACTTAACAAAACTAATTTCTTCACGGATACTGCCGCTTTCACACGCGGTCAAAACAAAACTACGAGTCCGATTCGGTTGAAATGTTAACAGTAGCCGTCTAAGATAATGTACTACACAATATGTTATGTCTCTTGCGACAGTGGCGCCATAGGCCGGTGAGGCTAAGTACTTGTCGGACAGCCCTCGTATATATATATATATATATATATATATATATATATATATATATATATATATATATATATATATATATATATATATATATATATATATTGTCACGAAACGTTTCATTGTTTCGGCCATAAAGGATGGAATCGGCCAGCGGCTAGCTTAGTGGCGAAAGGGGTGGGTCGTTAGTGGTTGACAGAGGTGTGGTTGGTGATTACAGAAAAACAACTCATATTTCGACTCGACATTGATTGACAATTTTAATTAATTTAAATTTACAACGTAAAACATAATCTCGGAATTAATTGAGTTTAATAACAAAAGATAAAGCAGTATTGAAGGAAATACGAATTTTTACAATAATATAAAAAGAAAAAAAAATAAAGCGATACTCAAGTGAGCCCGTGGGAGAAGTGCTGTGTTGATCGGCAAACCGACTGGTCCCGGTTTTATAGTGAATTGGGCGCCAGTCCTGTGACACCACAGAACGTCCAGGATCCAGTCGAGTTACAGGAGATTAAAGAGTCTGTACTCTCTCACGGCTCCACTTGAGATCCGAAGGAATGCGCACCTGAGAAGACACAAGAAACAGATTTTAACAAGTTAAGTAAGAGTCGAAATATTACATAAAAGAACAAATAAATTAAGGTCAAACATCAACCTCGAGAAAAAAAAAATACCGACTAACCCTTATAAAAAAAAATATCAGTGAATTCGTAATTTCATAAATAATGCCTGGTAAAAATGTTAATTTTTTTGATCGTACAGTTTCGAAGATAAAAAATAAAAACTATAAAAAATGACCTATTTTTGGGATTTTTATTTTTTATCTTCGAAACTGTGCGATCAAAAAAATAAACATTTTTACCAGGCCTTATTTATGCAATTACAAATTCACTGATATTTTTTTTTATAAGGGTGAGTCGGTTTTTTTTTGCGTAATCGAGGTTTGTTTAATCATGATAAATTTTGAGTAGTTTTATGTAATTAAGAAATATAACTTTGACCAAAAGTGTAACAATGTGTCCGTAATTCCTTCATATACAATAAACAGTCATTATTCAGCAGAATTTCTTTGTTTTCGAGCAAAAACAGGTAATTTCTGATCTGGAGAATTTATCAGCGTTTTAAAATGCATCGAATTTACATAGTTGTATAGTATCGCCCCCTGGCCAGTAGCATAACAAGGAACTAACGAATTTGGTTCGAGTATATTATGTCAACTTCTGAATTTCACAGATAGATGACCGTTTTACGAGTATCGCTTTGTTTACTAACAGTATTTGTAAGAAACCAAAGTCCTTGGTTTATTTTATATTTTAATATGTATGCACAGTTTGAACGCGTCATTACAAGATGTTAAGGGGTGAAATCAGTATATTTTCTGGCTGAGTTTAGCTATAAAAAACGCAGAAAAGTCGGTCGGTGGTTCGTGCGTGTGTGTGGGTGAATTAAATGCGGTTTCTGAGGTACATATAGTTATCGTCGCCGATAACTTTGACATGTAGGGTTGCCAACAGTAAAAAAAAAAATATCCCAACTTATTTTAAATGTAAATAAAAGCTTTTTAAAGGCTATTAACATTATATATAGGTCTATTATATGCCAATTAAGAATATATAAATTAACAAAATTATTTATTAAGTATTTAGATAGTGTAAATCAATTTTTAAAACTAGCCAATTTCGGCCAGTCAATTGGGGGCTGTTTAATCAAAATTAGGGCACAGGATTTGTGTGCAAATTTAATATAACAATGCTATGTATGTGAAGTTACCGACGCGGCTCTGAGTCAGGCTGACAGCCAGTACTGGAAACTTGAAAAAACCAAAAATTACTAAAAATTCAATGTTACCAACGCAAAAAAAACAAAATATGGAATACAAAAAATACTCTATTTGCTTGAATTTAACCTTTCTCTGCTAATTATTCATAGTATTTATAACATATTTTCCTAATCCAATACAAATCGTGAGAATTTACGTGAGTTTAATCATATTCAAATGTCATAACCACACTTATGCCAGTTGACATCCGAAACTCGTCGAGATATAAAAGCTGTTTATTTGAAATTAGGGCGCAGGATTTGTGTGCAAATTTAATATAACAATGCTAAGGTATCGTACAATAAGTGACCTAGAGTATTTTAGTTAGATACCTATATGATAGAAAATAGGGGCGTTCCAGTGGTCCGACATATATAAGGGCTATTTAATCAAAATTAGGGCACAGGATTTGTGTGCAAATTTAATATAACAATGCTAAGGTATCGTACAATAAGTGACCTAGAGTTTTTTAGTTAGATACCTATATGATAGAAAATAGGGGCGTTCCAGTGGTCCGACATATATAAGGGCTATTTAATCAAAATTAGGGCACAGGATTTGTGTGCAAATTTAATATAACAATGCTAAGGTATCGTACAATAAGTGACCTAGAGTTTTTTAGTTAGATACCTATATGATAGAAAATAGGGGCGTTCCAGTGGTCCGACATATATAAGGGCTATTTAATCAAAATTAGGGCACAGGATTTGTGTGCAAATTTAATATAACAATGCTAAGGTATCGTACAATAAGTGACCTAGAGTTTTTTAGTTAGATACCTATATGATAGAAAATAGGGGCGTTCCAGTGGTCCGACATATATAAGGGCTATTTAATCAAAATTAGGGCACAGGATTTGTGTGCAAATTTAATATAACAATGCTAAGGTATCGTACAATAAGTGACCTAGAGTTTTTTAGTTAGATACCTATATGATAGAAAATAGGGGCGTTCCAGTGGTCCGACATATATAAGGGCTATTTAATCAAAATTAGGGCACAGGATTTGTGTGCAAATTTAATATAACAATGCTAAGGTATCGTACAATAAGTGACCTAGAGTTTTTTAGTTAGATACCTATATGATAGAAAATAGGGGCGTTCCAGTGGTCCGACATATATAAGGGCTATTTAATCAAAATTAGGGCACAGGATTTGTGTGCAAATTTAATATAACAATGCTAAGGTATCGTACAATAAGTGACCTAGAGTTTTTTAGTTAGATACCTATATGATATAAAATAGGGGCGTTCCAGTGGTCCGACATATATAAGGGCTATTTAATCAAAATTAGGGCACAGGATTTGTGTGCAAATTTAATATAACAATGCTAAGGTATCGTACAATAAGTGACCTAGAGTATTTTAGTTAGATACCTATATGATAGAAAATAGGGGCGTTCCAGTGGTCCGACATATATAAGGGCTATTTAATCAAAATTAGGGCACAGGATTTGTGTGCAAATTTAATATAACAATGCTAAGGTATCGTACAATAAGTGACCTAGAGTTTTTTAGTTAGATACCTATATGATAGAAAATAGGGGCGTTCCAGTGGTCCGACATATATAAGGGCTATTTAATCAAAATTAGGGCACAGGATTTGTGTGCAAATTTAATATAACAATGCTAAGGTATCGTACAATAAGTGACCTAGAGTTTTTTAGTTAGATACCTATATGATAGAAAATAGGGGCGTTCCAGTGGTCCGACATATATAAGGGCTATTTAATCAAAATTAGGGCACAGGATTTGTGTGCAAATTTAATATAACAATGCTAAGGTATCGTACAATAAGTGACCTAGAGTTTTTTAGTTAGATACCTATATGATAGAAAATAGGGGCGTTCCAGTGGTCCGACATATATAAGGGCTATTTAATCAAAATTAGGGCACAGGATTTGTGTGCAAATTTAATATAACAATGCTAAGGTATCGTACAATAAGTGACCTAGAGTTTTTTAGTTAGATACCTATATGATAGAAAATAGGGGCGTTCCAGTGGTCCGACATATATAAGGGCTATTTAATCAAAATTAGGGCACAGGATTTGTGTGCAAATTTAATATAACAATGCTAAGGTATCGTACAATAAGTGACCTAGAGTTTTTTAGTTAGATACCTATATGATAGAAAATAGGGGCGTTCCAGTGGTCCGACATATATAAGGGCTATTTAATCAAAATTAGGGCACAGGATTTGTGTGCAAATTTAATATAACAATGCTAAGGTATCGTACAATAAGTGACCTAGAGTTTTTTAGTTAGATACCTATATGATAGAAAATAGGGGCGTTCCAGTGGTCCGACATATATAAGGGCTATTTAATCAAAATTAGGGCACAGGATTTGTGTGCAAATTTAATATAACAATGCTAAGGTATCGTACAATAAGTGACCTAGAGTTTTTTAGTTAGATACCTATATGATAGAAAATAGGGGCGTTCCAGTGGTCCGACATATATAAGGGCTATTTAATCAAAATTAGGGCACAGGATTTGTGTGCAAATTTAATATAACAATGCTAAGGTATCGTACAATAAGTGACCTAGAGTTTTTTAGTTAGATACCTATATGATAGAAAATAGGGGCGTTCCAGTGGTCCGACATATATAAGGGCTATTTAATCAAAATTAGGGCACAGGATTTGTGTGCAAATTTAATATAACAATGCTAAGGTATCGTACAATAAGTGACCTAGAGTTTTTTAGTTAGATACCTATATGATAGAAAATAGGGGCGTTCCAGTGGTCCGACATATATAAGGGCTATTTAATCAAAATTAGGGCACAGGATTTGTGTGCAAATTTAATATAACAATGCTAAGGTGTTATTATGCAAGTAGCCTAATTTTAATTTTATAAATATAATTAACCGAAATAATTCTCGTAATAATATTATTTGTATTTGTCAACAGTCATAGTTCTCATTGCAACCAATGAGTAGTATGTAGCAGCACCTACAAACCTAAAACGAATTAGGAAACCAGGGACGTGTTCGCTCAAACGATCTCACCAGAGGTGGACTAAGAAATATTTATTCCAAATTCATAACACTTGTTTGTGATGCTGTAAAGAAAACTTTTTGTAAAAATATTTCCCATGACACGATAGAATAAAATTTGGTAACATTATTTATTTATATTTTTTTATTTGGTAGTGTACATTTAATTGGTTCACACATATGTTATAAGGATCACACATTGTTTAAACAAAGAATTAACGATATTTGTTAATTTTACAAAATAACATAAATCACGCAAAAAAGTAAAGAGATTAGGTTTGAAAACGAAGGTTCAGTTGATGCTACTAACTCATTCAACTAGCCCAGATTTACAAAAATGTTTTATTGAAACAGCATTATGTATTAAATATATCTGAATTATATGATACCTCTATTAGTAAACAATGCAAAATATGGATTCCAAGGTTTTGGATTTTATAGAAACAGCATTATGTATTAAATATTTCTGATTTATAAGAAAACCTATATTAGGAAACAATGCAAAATATGGATTCCAAGTTGTGCATTGTTTTCCAGCAAGAACCACGTGGAGGTTGAGGCCGTTTTTATAAACATTTCTCTTGCCGGGATGGGATTAGAATCAAGGGATATACAGGAAAAGGAAACAGTGCAATTCTTTGCAAAAAATATTTAAAGGTTTTTAAATATACATTTAAAAACCTTTAATTATATTTTGCAAAGAATTGCGTAGTAAACGGAGACCACGGTGATTAAGGTGAATTTGGTCCACCCGTCCGGACCGATAAAATCTTTCGAACAATTCACAGCGAATTTTATTATTCTTAAATAAGAATAAATATTGTGTATCCAGGATTGTGAAAGAATGAGTTTCTAAAAATAAAAAAGTATAAGCGGGAAAATGTATAATGATCAATACCAAACTTACTTTGCAATTTGCGTATGCAGTTATTAAAACTGCAGTGCAACAACTGATACCGCCGGCTCATTATTAATTTGGGAACCGGCGGTATCGTGCAAAAAATGACATTTTTTCCTTTTAAAAAATTTGCCACCTGGCGCAAAGTTAATCGGAACGTATTTCTATCCATGTTCTAATGGAAGTTATTACCAAATAAGAATTAATCCAATTTTATAACTTAATGAATCACTTACCATTCCATTTAAATTATTGGTTCCTATCATAACTATGATATTTTCGGGTAGTTGACATTTGTACCGTCTTAGTTTTACTTCCAAGCCCCGTATACCTTGGCCTGACAACGAAAAACCTATTTTTCGTGAACCATTTACTAAAAAATATACAGTTACCGATTATCTATGTATCTACACTTTAATTATGAATTTTATACCATTTTTTATAGCAGTATACCCCAAAAAATGTTCTGCTAACCGAACAAAATTAGAGTCGCCAAAAAGGGAGAAATTATCCAAAGTCGGGCTCTCCATAGTAAATAATACAGTGGACTGACATACAGATATTGTAGTCAGTAATAAAATATGAATTTATTTAAACAGTTATAACATTGTAAGATATAACTTATCAATGTTACCTTACAATGTATTTCTAGTAAAATATTATAATTTTATTCAATGCTAGATTACACAAAGTAATCAACCACGATAGCCGACTAGCTAGAGTAGGGATGAGCGTCAGTTAGAACTTACTGTTCGAGCTAAAAGCAACTCGTATTGATCATTTATATTTATTAATTATAATGAAATCAAAATGGCTTATAAAAAATGTGATTTTGTTATTGAAGAATTTGTATATTTTGTAGTTTCAAAAGTGACTGCTCCAAACGACTTAACCACCTTTAGAGAAGGTAGTATTTTTCATAAAGCCGCTTTATATTTTTTTAGTGATAAAACTGCTCGGTATTGTTATAACTTATATTGGGGAAATAATTTTGGTATTGGAGACAAAATTAACGACCAACTTAAAAATATTAATATAGATATTCCCGTCAGAAATATCAATAGAAAACGGAACCACAAAGGCTTTCCTAAAAATATTGTGCCGGATTCTAAAGAAATTCGTAGTATTCATTTAGTAGGTTTAAGTAATGCGAAAATCTGCTTTGCAAAGGATTTATGTATAGAGGAGAATTTTGAAAATAAAATAAAATTAGATAACCGCGATTATTATTATTCCCATGCTGTGGTACAAGAAGTACATTCAAACTGTACAAACAATTATGAGAACTGTACACCAGAAATATTTTGGGATAGCAATCAACGGACTGCAGCTATTTGGCAAGATGCACAACAATTACCCTCACGTCCTAGCGAAATTATTTCAAATAAGCGTGGTTTAGTAATCACGAAATCAAAAAGTGTTTTAAATTTTAATTTTAGAGTTGAATTTGATCGCATATTCACAGAAAATGCGGGGAAAACATCTTTTTCAAAAAATTATATATACAATATTTTAGAATCAATGAAAGTTGTGTATGATAAGTGCCAGTTTAATATTGAGCATAAACGAATAAACAAATATTTCGCGAAAATTTATTTATTTTGTATATATAAAAATTGTTATCGTGCACAATGCTGCCTATCGTTTAGTAAATCTAAAGATAATTATATAGACGCATCATTAGAATTATTCGGCGAATTTAATCATTCGGGTGAAATGTTGTTTAAACAAGTTCGAGGAAATTATCGTGCCCTCGCCAAAATAGAACTCCGAAATATGACCGCGTTTCAATATAGGGAGAACAAAATTGCAAATTGCAATGTCGAATTATTGGCTATTAATACGGCACCTAATTTTGCATCCGTAGATGTTTGTCGACAAATCCGATCGGAGGCCTTTGCTGAGGACGATACTGATAAAAAGTTAGTTATTGCGGACGTTACCGGTAAATCTATACGCTCCACCAAATATTTCGAATGGTGGCACGACTGGTGTTTTAAAGTTGCTAGTAAATCATTTGAAAATGATTCTAGCTTAACATTATATTTAGATGCTACAGGTTCTGTTGTGCGGAAATTAGACAAACGGGACAAGCGTGTACTTTACTACGCTGGTGTTATATCTGCTCCATTTTTCGATAAGGACGATAATAATAAAGTCACAATACCAATTTTAGAAAATATATCAGATAATCAATCATCTGAGTATATAACGTCATGGCTACTTAAATTTGATACGTACGCAAGTTATCGTGGTGGTTTACCTTTTAGCCGAGTAGTCACAGATTTTAGTTGGGCTTTAATAATTGCAACGTGTGTGGCATTTAATAAAATGGGAGTAATTGATTATGTCAACGCATTTCATAATGTTCTCACGGAGAACAAAACCCATAATTTCAAAGTTCTATTGAAGCTTTGCGGTGCTCACTTCATGAAAATTGTAGTTTCAGATGCAATTAAATGTGCAGGCGGTAATAAAAAACAAAAAGATTTTTTTGTCGGTGTAGTAGCTAACTATTTAGTTTTGTGTCGTTCATACGACGCAGCACTGCAGTGTTTTAAACATTTCGCGATTATATTAGATAGCAAATATTATTCAGATAATGTCCGGATATCTTTAGATTTTTTTAGAAACTTACATTTTATTGCAGAAGAAAATGAAGTAATTCCCGAAGAGGACAAGCCTAAAAGTTTAGAAACCAATTTACCTTTGTACAAACAAAGTAAATTCTACGCCGATTTTACAAATATTCGGAATAAACAAAATAAATTAACAGCTTCATTTGGAATTACGGACAATCCGTATTATTGTCCGGAATTTTTAGATATTTGCGCGAAAAAATACATTCCGTATATACCCTTATGGTCTGGTCTGCTTCTGCAGACAAATGAAAAACGTAAAACGAACTCTCATGTTGAATCTTGGTTTCGCTTAGTTAAACATTCAATTTTAGATGGTAGGAAAAATTTAAAAGCGGAAAGATTTTATAGGGCCCTAGAAAAATACATAGATTCGTTAGAAAAAGAATTTATTTTTAAAATTCCGCGACATTTTAAGAAAACCAGGATAAATTATGTAGAACAATGGGGAAAACCCAGTCAAGTTAGGCATCGCAATTATCACTTAGGTAACACTGATAAATTAATTAAAGCCATTACAGATACACCAGTCGCGCCATCAACAATTCAAATTCTGCCGCAGGAAATAGTAATTAAAACAAAAGTAGTAAAAAGTCAAAGTAAAATTCATAAAATCCACAATACAAATTCAATTATTGTTAATACGCAACAGGATATAACAAAAGAATGGTTTGATAATGGCATCTTGAAAAGCCCATTTATTTTTGATGTAAGTAATGTAAACAAGAACATTGTTTATATTGCCAAATATAAGTTCCCTTCAGGTTCGGGTAGATATAGATATCTATATTTAAATGATTACATAACATTATTAGATAAACAGTGGATTTCTGATGCAATTATAGATTTGTCCCTTCGATTATTCGTGAAAAATCGAAAATTTTGTATTATAGATTGCTGCGTATCACAAATGATTTTCAGTAGAACATATACAGAAATGTGGTACCAGGGTCAACAATATGTTCTCATTCCTTTAAATATTAACGCATCGCACTGGATCTTAATTTTTGCAGATTTCAAAAAAAAAAATTTTTACTGTTTTGATCCATTGGGTAATAATGAAATTTATACAAAGGAGATATTTTCCAAATTTTTAACGGCTATAAAAAATCAAAAACGTGTTCACGACCATAACATCGATGTTATCGGGTGGAAATGCATGGAGGTGGATTATCCCAAGCAGCAGGATACCTTTAATTGCGGAATTTTTGTTATTCATTATTCAAAATTTATTTTAGAAAACGAATTTTATCAATGTAACGATGATTTCGATCCGAATATTTTCAGAGCTTTTCTCAGAGAATATTTGTTGCAATCATCGTCTAACGTGTCTGAGTTTTGTCTTCTGTGTTCAGAAAGCGGGGATTGTAAGGTTGTTCAATCAACCTGGTATTACTGTGATTGTTGTAAAGACTGGTTTTATTTTAAGGATAATTTTGGAAAGCCTACTTGCTGCTCTGTAGTTTCAGTTAAAAGTTCTGCATTAGAGTGGATCCAGTGTGATTTTTGCCAACGGTGGCTACACATTGCATGCGTTAGTGAATTAAATTCTCCGAAATTTTACGAAAATTTATTAGGTTTTAGATGTCAATTATGCACTAAACGTTAAATTAGAAATACGAGTATAAGTAAAACGCGAATCAGTGATAGGTTATTGTTATCATCAAAAGCTAGAATGCCACTTTGATGGAAAATTTTAGTGACTTGGTGGTAACATTATAGTTAAAAATGGTTATGTTAGGTTGCTATCATCAAAATCTAGAATGCCACTTTGATGGAAAATTTTAGTGACTTGGTGGTAACATTATAGTTAAAAACGGTTATTTTAGGTTGCTATCATCAAAATCTAGAATGCCACTTTGATGGAAAATTTTAGTGACTTGGTGGTAACATTATAGTTAAAAACGGTTATTTTAGGTTGCTATCATCAAAATCTAGAATGCCACTTTGATGGAAAATTTTAGTGACTTGGTGGTAACATTATAGTTAAAAATGGTTATGTTAGGTTGCTATCATCAAAATCTAGAATGCCACTTTGATGGAAAATTTTAGT